>VZRI01004530.1:30251-84548 GCA_013397515.1 Upupa epops
CCCTCACCCTGCTGGCCACACCATTCCTGACACAGGCCAGGATGCCATAAAGTGTTTTATGTGGAGTTTTATTGGCCTTACTCTGCAGTCTTTTATTGAGTGTAATCCTTATCTTGATGTTTGACTTCTCTGATAGCACTCTAATTTCCCGTGACTGGGCTTATAGTCCTTAATAACATCCTGGGAATATTCTTACTGTGCTCATCTCTTCTGTAATTATGATGTTACATAGATAGCATCTGCTTTTGAGTCTTCATCAGCAGTCTGACTCTAAATCCTTGGAATAAAAAACAGGGTCTGGCCAATGTCGGCCTCATTTTGTCCAAGGTAACAGAGTTCTTTTCACCATGCAATACTTGGTCAAGGAATTGCTGAGTATAGGTAGCAATGTCTATGCAACAGAGTGATCCTCACTTCTTGCAATCCTGTGATTTAAAACTTAGTACTAGAATTAAAAGGTTGAGGTACAACACGCAGATGTTTTTGCCCTCGCATAGCAGAGGACAGAGACTGTAGAGGGTTGCTTA
This sequence comes from Upupa epops, assembly GCA_013397515.1. Classification (NCBI taxonomy): domain Eukaryota; kingdom Metazoa; phylum Chordata; class Aves; order Bucerotiformes; family Upupidae; genus Upupa; species Upupa epops. The sequence goes on from VZRI01004530.1 coordinate 30,779, forward strand.
GTCTACCCTTTATCAAGGGCCAGGTGTACTACTGCGTTATGCTGGACTACACTTGTAGTTATTCCTGCTGGGGAAAAGGTCCTAAAACTGTGCCATGACAGCTCTGTTGCTTTCCAGGCTGAATTGACATGCTGTGAAGTTTTCCTGTGTCTTCTCTGCATCTCTTCATTCCCTGTCACAGTTCACCGTGCAGAGCATCGTATACATCCCTTTGCAAGTGCTCACTGCCTTTTGGACGTAGTGTCCCCCAAACACGTTTGAGTGGACACTCCGAAATCTGTTATAATCAAGGCAGCTGGGGTCAAATGCTTGATCCACCCTGGATTCATAGGATTTTGATGACTGTATCCGATGATGCTTGCAAAGATGGAACTCACTCAAGTAGAGCGTTTATCTGTGCCATGTTTGTCATCTGCTTTCTGCATGGCCTGGGAAACTTACCTACTCTGGACTGGTTGGAAAGAGGAGGGGGTGTTTTGAGGATCGAGAATCAGGATGACACGGGCAACAATATGCAAAACTGGCATCGAAAACTGAGTTAGGATCATGCACCTTAAGGCATGGAGAGAGGGCGATCAAAGGCAGCCGTACAGCTAGGGTTATGGATGAGTTAAAGCAGGTACAATCTTTTCTGAATGACACCATCAGAAGAAAAACGAGACCAGCATACTCTAAAGGACACGCTTGTTAAGGACAGGGTAAAGACAAGGGCCTGAGGGCTGCTTCTCAGTGTGGAACTCGTTTTTGCATGCTCCCACTAAACTTTTCAATCTGTGTACACAATCCTTTAATGGAATTAACTGCTCCTGGGAGAAGTTCAAGCATGGAAGCAAAGCTGCTGCTTTATTTTTAAGAGCAGGTATCGTGTTGGCATCGTGTTTGTCCTTGTTGTTTCAAAGAGACCTTTACAAAAAGACTCCTGTGTTGCAGACTTACCCCAGTTTCATATCCTAACACTTCCTTCTCTTGTTTCATCAAACTCTGTGCCCTCTACCCCTTTACATTGGCAGTATTTCTCTTGATCTTTAAACGAAAGGCGACATCCCAGGGTTTTATTTTAATTCCAGTCAAGACAAGAAGAGTACAGGAGCTCAAATAAATTATAACTCTGAATAATACTAGTTAGAAGAGGATGCCAAAGCTTCTTGGCAACCACATCTGTGAGCCAGAGCCAGAGAACCAGAAACTAATGTCTACTAAAAGATGTCAGACCCAATTCTTGCTGCCAATGTCTGCCGAGAAAAATCTGCTCCATAGATGTTTTACCTCGTATGACCCAGTTGGCTCTCAGAGCAAGGATGCCTAATCACCAGGAGGCTGGGAAGGTGAACGATAAGGAAAGCATGACATGCTCCCTGTATACCCTGTTTCTTGCATACTGCTGTTCTCTGTTTATTAACGTCAGGCAGGACTGTCAGGGCCTTATAGGAAACTCAGTCTGCTTGAAAGAGTGAAACATTTGGGATTTGAGTCACCGCGGTGGACGCTAGCCCAGGGCGTTCAAGAGAGCTTCTGCTCTTCTTCACTGACACTGTATCCCTGTGACTTCATTCTCATAAGGGACTGCAATAGTAAAGTGCTTGGATTTCTGTGAAAGGGGGAAACTTGATTTCCCTTTCTCTTCTCCACTCCCAAGCAAGTCGCCTTTCCGGGTTTGTTGTGTCCTGAAAGTGTTTTGTTGAGGGGCTGGAATGAGTCCAGAGAAGGGCAACTAGAATGGGAAAGGGGCTGGAAGGTCAGCCCTACGAGGAGAGGCTGATGGAGCTGGGGCTGTTTGGCCTGGAGAAGAGGAGGCTCAGGGGTGACCTTATCGCTGTCTCTAACTCCCTAAAAGGGGGTTGGAGTCAGGTGGGGGTCGGTCTGTTCTCCCTGGACACTGGAGACAGGACAAGGGGTCCCAGTCTTCAGCTCCATCGGGGGAGGTTTAGACTGGACATTAGGAAAAGGTTTCTCACTGACAGAGTGATCCGGGTTTGGAACGGGCTGCCCACGGAGGGGGTCGGGTCACCGTCCCTGGAGGTGTTCAAGGTCAGGCTGGATGCAGTGCTGAGTGGCATGAGCTAGATGGCAGATGTTAGGGTTACTGGGTTGGGTTTAGGTCGGACTGGGTGATCTTTAAGGTCTTTTCCAGCCTCATCAGTACTGTGAGACTGTGACAAAAGAAGGAAAACACAGTGCAAAGAAAAAATGCAGGGCCTTTCATAAGGGACTAAAGAACTGTGGCTACTTACCATAGAAAGCCTGAATAATGTGGCTACCCCCTGAATTTCCTGAATAACATTTAATTCACATTCCAAGGCAGGTGTGTAAATCCAAAAGACCAAACCAAAGCAGGAAAGGCATGCCCAGAACGAAGCAGAACTCAGATTTGACAAGTTATCAGACTGGCAACCTGTTAACTACGACTTAGTTGCTCGGTGCGTCCGTGGCATGTGTCAGCAGGGTGGTACCGTTCAGGAGATCCTTTCCCTGTGATGCCCAAAATGTGCTCTGCTTTGGTAGCAGCAGCTTCCGTGGTCATCAGGGCAGCCAGTCCACAGGAAGGCTGCCCAGCAGGTTAAGTCCAGCTGTCTGGACCCGTGCTATTCAAAGACATAAACCCCAAGGGGTTTCCAGTGCCTCTTGCAGTGTTCACACCTGACAAGACTTCTGAGCAACTACACCCGGAGAGCAAGGACACAGTTCTCGGTGTATAACATGTGATGAGTAAGCTGTCCCCTGGGCTTTGGCAGGGCTTGCTAACTGCCTGAAGTCTGCTGCAGCTTTCTGCACTTGGCCTAAGCTCTGTGGTACGGGATGCCTGGAGTTATACAACTCCAAGCCCTCTTTAACCACTCAAAAAAAAGCAGACCTGTGTTAGAGCCTCGGAAAACTACGTTTCCAGCAGGAACACATGGGAACGGTTGCCATGAAAATCAGGCCATAGTCATAAACGAGTGCTTGAGGCAGACAAGTCTGGAAAACAAAAAGGGCAATAAACCGAAGAGTATCGGTGGTGGCTGATCCGCCAGCGGCGTTCCGGTGGGAGCTTGGGAGATAGCGGGCTGGATTTCATTCATTCAGATTTGCATGGAACTATTATTCCCGTCTGCTGCCTCAAGAACATCATGGAACAACGGTGAGGACTGTGTTTTGGGTTGGTTTGGGTTCAGTGCTTGGAGTGCCTTTTCCATGAAGCACGCGTTTGGCTAGGCGTTGCAGTTTCAGCTCAGCAGCCTCGTGGATGACACACGGTTTTGAAGCAGTGCCTGATGCTGATCAAGTGACATGCTCCGGGGTTAAATGGGTCCTCTGAAATGTAACCTTAACTACCTGCTGCTGGGGTCACGGAACTACTGCTGTGGTTTTATTGTAGCTCCCCGAATGACACCCTTTGTGATGGTTCTAGCCTTCAGCCACATTCTTTTCCTTCCTAAGACACTCTTCCTGAATTTACTGGGTATGCAGTGGTAAATTCAGTGTAGGCAATACTCTGACTGACTAGGGCTTTCTTGTTCCAGAGGCAGTATACTTAACCCGTGCCTACACACCAGTCTGTCAATGCTTATGTCTCTTCCACTTTAAGCAAACTTGCTCCTAACGAGTAGAAGGTGTCACTCAGAATCACCAGCTGTCTCCTTCAAGGAAACCTCACTAGCAGAAGTCTTGCTTCAATGAACCCTCAGTATCTGCCCTCCAGCTGTTTGCCTGCTCCTCTTGACATTCACCTTACAGACTGAGTTGCATGAGAATAAAATCGTACCGGTATAACCCCAAGGTCCCTGTCATTGTCCCTCCTGTCACGGTGTGCAGGTAGCTCAGAGTCCCAGGAACAGCTGCCCCTACTCCACTGCTCTAACGTAGCAGCTTTGACCCCTTTCTCAGGTAACACTCCCTACCTTTCAGTCGGAACTTCTTGGCAGTGGATGCAGAGGAGCACTCAAATTACTGCTCCCTGCGTTTTCAAAAGAGCAGAGAGCAGATGGAGTGAATGAAGCCCGTTTTCAGCTCCAAAGTGAGATCTCAGCAGAACTCAAGTGCCAAGTCCAGGTGTGGAATCTGACATGGCTAAGCACTCGCACCCTCTAGCTTTGCCAAGAAAGGGTCTCCCCGAGCACTAAACTCCTGTTTCTACATATGCTCAGGACAGCTTCTGATTTGGCAAGGCTCGCCATTCCTAGATCAGCTGTTCAAGACTTTAATCTGATGTCTTTCATAACTTCTACCCCAGCCTTCTGGAGCAGCCGAGTCCAAGCATCATTTGTAAACTGAGTTGGGTCGGATTTATGTACTGCAGGGCAAGCCAGCTGGAGGTGTTAAAAATGCTATTGAAGGGGCATCAGCAGATCTCCAGGGTTTATTCCTGAGCAGTTCATGGTTTACCTGAAATTCCTGACCAAACGTGTACTGCTTCTATTCATTCTTCTGCACCACTTACCATGCAAGGCAATAAGATTGTTGGTTTTAGGTTGGACTGGATGATCTTGAAGGTCTTTTCCAGCCTCACCATGACTGTGAGACTGTGATACCCACCTGCTCCAAAGATACAGGTAAAATACTTCTAGAAGAGAAAGCAAGAGCACACAGTTGTAGAAAAAGCAGGTTTTGAGATCAGGGAGGCTTGGGGCTTTGCATTGGTGCTTCATGAGGTGGAAATGAGAGGTCAGAAAAGAATTTGAGGTGGTTTATTCTAGTTCCCTATAATGAGCAACCAATAAACAGTGTCTGATGCTCAGGTTACCTTACACGTGTTAAACACGGTGATCAATAAGACACAGCTGCAGATTAAAGACTCTGGCGGTTTGAAATTCACTCGATTTATTTAAGGAGTGAGTGGAAACTCTTCCTAGTCCCAGCACCTGCTGTTGAATTTCCCCCCTTTTCTGTGGTTTTACATTTTCCAATTTCAAAAGAAGCAAAGGAGACCAGACACAAGATTTTGTCAGATGCTCAAGGTAAACAAACTGGGAAACTCATTTTCTGTAACAGCAAAGGGAATATTAAGTGGACGATATTAAATTAAGAAGGGATTCTGACTGGAAGTATAAGAAGTTGAATGATGGCCCTTTAAAATGACCATGAGAGATGCCCACTGCATCCCGATGGGCGCAGGCTTCAACACAGGATATGGACTATGAATCCCTTTTCATTTATGCCCTGGATTAATTAGGCATTTTTAATGTGAATCCAATCTCTCAGATTCTGTACTTACACAAATCACCTTTACTGGCCCTGTGTCAGAGCTCGGTGCCAAGACCACCCAGTGGCACGGCTTCACTTTGAAGAATGGAGGAAACCATGGTCTTAAATTCCCATGCAAATGCTGAATCTCAAATTCCTCTTGCAGAATAGGAAGATGGAAACTCACGGCACATTACAACATAAACATCCTTTGCTTCTAGAAGAGAAAAAGCCACTTGGGAGGTTCTCTTTAGGGTTTCCCTTTGCTCCTCTGAGATGTCCCCAAAGGGGAACAAAAGAGCTCTTCTCTTAGCGGCCGTTATCACAGCTCATTATTTCCAGCCAGGGGCAGTGCCTAGGTGCTTAAGAAGCTGCATCACTGAAACCATTCGGGAAGGGAAAGACCTAAAATGGGAAAGAAGGCCAGTACCATGTTAAACTACTTAAGAGGTCAAATAAAATCTGACTGCAGCCAGCAGTGTTTGGATTTTTCCTTTGGCTCCGCGAACAACCCGTAAATCATCCAGCGAACGCGCACTCTGCAAGAGGTCAAAGGAAAAAGACATCTGCCCTCGCTGGGCAGCCGCTTCGGTCCCCTCGTCTTGCCAAGTTCCTCAAAAGTGCCCAGAAGTTGGATGCACCAGGCCTTCTGTGGGCTTCTTCTGGACTAGTGGGGTCATATCCAACCCAGACCCTTGTGCATTAAACGGAGTAAGATAGACAGGAAAGAGCGCTCGTGAAGCCTTTTTGCTTCTCTTTCTCCTGACGAGGTTGCACCTTGTAAGGCTTCAGTCCTAATTTGAAGGGGATTGTGAAAAGCCTGGAGAGTATTCTCTTCACTCCTTTCCTGATTTGCATCCAGCCCACAGGCTTAAAAATCAAGTATGCTCCAGCCTTACCCTGATGGCAGTGTGTCTGCTGCAGGAAAGGAGGTAAGACTCTCAGACAGTGCAGAGTATAAAACCAGTCGGCTTCCACTGCACTCAGCCTCAGTGGAAAAGCCAGGGAAGCCACTACTTCTCCTACTGAGGTGGCGAGACCTCCCTGGACAGCAGGGTCCCGCAGGAAGAAGCGGATGATGGAGAGAGGGGCAGTGGCACTGACGCTTCCTGACCCGTGTGTTTTTCCTGTGACTATGCATTAAAATTGATTCCTGTCTGTCTGCCCTGCAGGCTCCAAAGCTGTGAGACATACAGCCTCTGTTAGTAACGGGAAGGATGAACTTGGAGCAAAGCAATCTGTGCTGAGACACCCCGAAGGGTCATCTCAGAGCCACCAGGGAAACTTTCCTCACCTTCATTTACCTGCAGCTCCAGCGCATCTGCGGCTGACTTGTGACACAGTAAGGTGAGCAAACACCAAGGAGAACTCCAGAGTGCACTAAGCACCCCGAACTGTACAGCTACCCACACTCAGGCCATGGTCTGGGATGGCAGTGACCTGCAAGGGGGCTGGAAATGGTTTCTCATTTTCCTCTGAGCGTGCCATCCACCAACCTGACTTCACTGCAGAGAATTTAGATGGGAGTCGCATGTGGCCAGTACACTGGCTGCCTGCCCTCACCTTGAGCTTGGGGGTTTTCCCCCCTAGGCTTAGCAAAACTCAGCTGCCTGCTTAAAAATGAAGACTTCGTGACACCTAGTGGTGAGCCCAGCACCAGTGACCTGCCTCCCCGCAGAGCTCCGGCTCCTGCTCCACAGGCAGTGTGCCCAGCCACGTTGTAACGTGTCAGGCGTGGGCATTACACTCGTGACTCCCAGCAGTCAGGCAGCCCCTCAGTGCTTTCAGAGTCTCATTTACTGTGCTGGTGTCTTGCTACCCCAGGCTGCTGCTCCTCCCCGTCAGAGGTCCCGTTCTTTAAGAGCCGCTGTGCGGTCCTCGGTCACGCTGGTCATCCAACAGGACAGTTTGAATGGCACTGATGCGGAGGACAGGTTAAGGGCTTTGACTTTGGAAGAAGACATCCCGCGTGGTGTAACACCAGGTGGGAGCTGGCAGAATCCTGCCATGAGACCAGGTGGGGGTTTCAGGTTGTTCTCCTTGTCAGGTTCTCGTTCATCAAGGCTGGTTGTAGAGGGTGACTCAAAAATGCATCGTGTGGCATGCAGCAGATTCCTGGCAGGCGGTCCAAACTGACTCAGTTGCTGGCAAATTCTTCAGCTTTTGAGGACGACTCAGCGTCTGCCTTGGTCAGCAGCAGCTGAGAAGCGCGTACTGGCTGTGATACCCCGACGAGAAGTCGCACTCAAAGCAGTAAACCAGTCTAGACGTGCAAAAGAAGTTCCAGCTCCTTTCCCAACGGTGGCAAGCCTTGGAGACTTTTTTTTCCTATTGTTTCTTGTAGGGAAGCAGAAGAGGTTGCAGTTGTGCTGGTCGGCGAGTGGCAAGCTTTCCCGGCTTGTCGAGCTTGCTCACTGGGGACCTGCTGCTTTTTATCGCAAGAATGAGCTCCAGTGCAAGACGTTTCAAGTCAAAACATCACTGAACGTGGTTCGGGAGTCGGGGTGCATGCTTTTGGCATCTGTAAGAGCCGTTAGCCATGGGGCCTCCCAGTTTCATGCCCATATTTGTGCATGCTATATCGAGCGTACTTTCCATTGCCTTGAATGAGACAAACGTCTTCCTGCTCCTCTTTTCATCTTTGAGAGGAGATGCATGGTACAACTGCATGCTGTCACCGAGAAATGGAATCTAGATTACTTCAGTACACGAGTTCCTGCATCCAGAGACCTGTTTTACCACATGGCCACGTGTATTAGTGCCTGTACGTTCCCCAGTTTACTGTCTAGGGTACAGTGAACACTCGTGCCACCAGAGTGTCTGGGCACAAGGCAAGTGAAGGCACAAACATCACTTCTGCCCCAAATTCCAGTTTCCACTCCTCAAATCGCCAGCCTGCGACCTGTTCTGTTCCTGTGCCAATGTTAATAACCCTGCTCGTGGCTTTCGAACAACTCAAACTATTTGAAATGAATTCTCTTTACGGTACCTTCCCGAGGAAGTATTTTGTAGAAGTGAATAACTGGGACTGACTGGTGGCTACCTGCAAAATGGGCCTACCCAGTAAGGGTATGAATCATGCAGAACCAGCTGGCAGGGTGTGGACATAGTGATGGGGAGAGCACCAGCCAACAGCAGACCCAGCAACCGGGAGACTGGGTTGTGTTTCCACTCTGCCATGCATTTCCCGTGCTGCTTGGAAATAGGAAGGCATAGCTGCAGAGCTACTAGCCCCAGGCATCTGAAGTGTACAGTCTGGCATTGGTTGTGAGCCGCGGGGCTGGTGTTCATCGCTTGTTCAGCTGACACTCCTCGAAACACTGGCAGACAGGAATTGGAACCCGCAGCATCCTAGTTTATGCTTTTCTCCTCTCTGTAAAATAGAGGTGGCCAGCGGCTGGTGCACTGTCGGTTTGTCTGAAGTCCCTGGTACTGGCCAAGGGCTAGCATTGCCTCAGTGTTCACTAGCAGCAGTGCCACCGCCTTGCTGAAGAAAACTGACGCCAAATAATGCCGGCAGCCCTATGCCCTGCGGTGTGTCATGCAGTCCTGGAGAGCACAAGAGCAGAAAGAAAGGGTCTGCTAAATCCTTGGGTGCCCAGTTCTCTGTTAATGGCTGGCAGCTCTCTTCAGCTTCCCGGTGTTGATGGCTTGAATGTCTGTCTAGCACACAGGGGAACATCCCTGGCCTGTCGAGCAGCACAGACTGTTTCTGCATCAGCGCTGCTCATCACCCGTCACTGAGCAGACCTAGAAAGACCCCCGGGTTGTTTGACCAGTTCGCATACTCAGCTGCCCAAAGCAAGCAGGAGCAGCGGGAAGTTTCTACCCACTGCCCAACTTTGCTGTGCCATAAGCTTTGAAGGCATCCTGACAAGGGTGGAAGAGCTTGGACTAAGGGAGGGGCTGGTTTTCCTTACTCCCTGTGGCGCAAACAAAGACACCTTCTCCTGCACACGTGGGCCACCTTCAGGCTTGCATTTCTCAGGCCAACAGCATGAAGCAAGGTTCACCCTCTCCTTAGTAATGAAGTGAAGTCTTCTTGCAAAAGCCTGCATTCTCCAAAGAACACCAGCAGCAGACACAGCGGGTCAGTCCTCCTAAACCAGGAGATACCCCTAACCAACGCTGTCACCACATAACCTTGATTTCAGGTGAGGATTTGGGTGTTGGTTTAGATAACAAATACAACATGTGTTCATCATTAATCTTCTCGAACGTTTGGTTGGCCAGAAACTGTCTCTGATCGACCTACTTATGTAAACGGGCCCGTGTTTCAGACTGAAGGGGTAAGATGTTATTCCAAGTGCTTGCATTACAGGGAGTCTCTCCTTCACGCGAACAAGACTCATCTCATGACAGCCTTGCTGTCGGTGGCTGTGCTCCAAAGGCTTTCATGTTCAGTTTGAATTTCTAAATGAACCCAAAATGTGTCTTGCTTTAAGGGGAGGGAAAAGTGCTACCTCGAAAAGATCTGTCATTGTCCCTACCCTGTTTGGGGTTTCAGTATCGAACTCTTGTGCCTGTGGTTTGCAAAGAACACGAAAGCCTTTTCTTCTTTCATTACCAAAGGGCAGGTACTGCAGTTGTGGAGTCATAGAATCCTTAGGGATGGGAAGGGACCTCGAAAGATCACCCAGTCCAGTCCCCCTGCCACAGCAGGATCCCCCCGACCAAGTGGCACAGGAACACAGCCAGGGGAGTCTGGAGCATCTGGAGAGAAGGAGACTCCACAACCCCCCTGGGCAGCCTGTTCCAGTGCTCTGGGACCCTCCCTGGGAAGAAGGTCCTGCTGAGATTGAGAGGGAACTTTTCCTGAAGGGAAGTTGTAGACAGATGGGGGTCAGGCTCTTCTCCCAGGCAACTAGTGATAGGATGAGAGGGCAGGGCCTGAAGCTGCACCAGGGGAGGGTTAGTGTTGGATGTTAGGAAGCCCTTCCTCGTTGAAAGGGTGGTCAGACATTGGAATTGGCTAGATGATTTCAGAGGCCTTTTTCAGCCTCAGTAGTTCTGTGGATCTGAACATAGCAGAGATAGCAAGGTAGACTATCTGGAGATACAGCTTTGGCTTTTGTTTAGTCTGGAATTCAGTTTCCTTATGACGAACTCCTGCCTTCAGAGCTGGAAAATGGTACAGAAAAGCCTGTACTGTGTGGTGATAGACACAGAGGGTTTTAAAGAAAGAGCAGGATCTAGAAGAAACAGAGCAAGGGAGAAAAAAAGACAACTGCCCTGGCTCTTAATATTTCAAATGCCTGGAGGGATGAGAAGAGAATAGAACTGCTTTTGTACATAGAAAGGGTATTTTATACCTTCAGAAAGGGGATAGCTGTTAAGAGTCATGGCAGATACTCCTCCTGTTCCCCCTTCTCTTGGCAGGAAGGTTCCCCTAAGCACTGAGCTGCTTTTTAACAGTTTTCATGTATTTAAAAGCCAGATCTGCAGAGCTCGAATCAGAGTTGCTGACAAACAACGTGAGCTGAAGTCATGGCATCTCCTTCAAATTCCAGAAGTATTAATACCAGACTTTTTCCATTTGGACTTCTGTCCGAGCGTGCTGAGCCGACAGTTATATGTCTTTAACACAGCCACAGATGCTGCTGTGCAGCTCTGGTCTTTACGCAGCTTGACCCTACCCACTGCTGCCATTCGAGATTTGATGCCATCGCTCTCTACAGGTGATTGAGATCCCCAGAATTCTAGAGCTGGAAGTTTTACCAATCCATCTTAACCTGTCACATAAACTTGTTCTGAAACCAAAAGGAAATCAGAAGCAGATAGGTTGGCTGGTGTAAAACAGATGGGTAAAACCACTCGTGGTAGCGTGTACAGCTCTTGAAGCCATGCAGTGATTGTGACAGTGGGGACATTTTTGTAGCTGAAGTCACCGAGATTGTCCTGAGTAATGTTCGTGGAATGTGACTGCCAGCTTCCATACTGGTTATCTGAGGGCCTCTGGACAGAGGCAGACTGGGAAGAGCTAACGCCTAGTAATCCTAGTGTATCTCAGAGAGACCTGTCGTTACACTCATTCGCTTCAAAGAGAACCTTGCTCTGATGCTAACCTGAAGTTTGGCTGGGTTTGCTCAGTAAGAAAGTGCTACCTGGGAGCCCTCACTTCCCGGGTCACGGCTCTGGAGCACAGTCTCCATCCGAGTCGCTTTAGGGGCAAGAAGGTTAAAGGCTCCAGCAAGTGAGGCTTTGAGCAATTTTTTCCCTAAAATACAGCTCAGAATTTGAGCTTCAAGGCTCCTCCTTACAATCTGAAAACTCAGCCTTCCAGGATTCAGCATTCCTAGACTTCAAATATGTGTAGAATTTGAAAGCAAGCAGAGCCAAGCACCTCCAAGCCTGTGGTCGAGATCGCTCTGGTTTACTACCGCCAAAATGTAACGCTGAGATGGTGGGTTTCACTGTGCTTTCTCTTCCAAGAGCAACTTCAGCCTTCCTAGTTCTCCTTCTGAGGCGGTATCATTTCCTTTCTCCTCTTCATCCCCTTGCTCTCCAGATTGCATCCTAAGGAAGATAATGACTGTGAAGACCTGCCTGTTTCAGCCACGTGGGAAGAAGAGCGGAATCGTCGTAAAGGGTCCAGTACATTGAGATTGTAGTGATGAGCTGGAAGAACCTGGGCTACTTGGAAATAGGAGCTGAGCCGTGTCTGCCTATGCCAGGGGGAGAGGTTATTTGAGCAATGACCGGTTTGTTGAACTAGTCTCCTTTTCTTCCCTAGTTGTGATATATTTCTTCATGTTCTGCTCTGTAATGGATAAAATCTGAAGTACCCTGGTCTTCCTACCAAGCCTACATCTGGAGGACTCCGTAGCTGTCCCACTTGCTCTGTGTCTTACTCTTTCAAGGCGTGAAAGTTCAGTGGAGATTTACACCGTGTTCATTACATTCCTGTAACTTTAGGTCGAATTTATGAAAAAGTCACAGTTATATCATTTTTAGGGAGGCCAAGTGGATTTACCTGAAGTAGTACTGACTGCCTGTAAATAAAGTGAGGTCTAACGCAGCCCGAGCAGACTGTGTCTGAAACTGATTACAAACAGTTGCAACTAGGTGGAGGTACAACGTGGCCAGTGTTCCAGGTGATCCTGGTACCAGATACCCGGTGTAGGAAAGGAATTCATCTTCTCTTTCATAACAGCAGTCAGCCAAATGTAGTTCACGTGTGTTCTGCACAGACAGGTGCACAAAGCTCTGATGCTGCCTTTCAAAAGACCTACCCCACTGCCCCTTTCTGAGTGCCTCTCCTCGCGCTCCGCTTGCCTGAAATCTGACTACGCATCCAGCCCCTGCCAAAGGACGGGCCTCTCCCACTGCATAACGACTCACGCTGCCTCCCACCGCCCCTGCTTGGAGCCTGCTTCCACGTTAACCTCTGACTTTCGCCCGGCGCTCTTGCCCACAGAGGCAGACAGTCGTGTCTGTCTGCTGCTCATAGTAGGCACTTTTTCAGTTTCCAGGGGCTGTGCCTTGGCTCAGATGGAGCAGCCAGGCTGTTCTCAGACTATGTTCAGGGTCACGCTGAGGAAACGCACTCTTGGAAGCTGCCTGGCTCTTTGTTGCTCCCATCAGTCTAAAACAAATGTCACTGGAAGCGTCTCGTTCCTCTTTGTGTAGGCAAAGACCATGGGAACACTCACAAATCCATCTCTTTCAGATACTGCGAACAGAATCAGAGGAAATAACTATGTTCAGATCCTTCAAGAAAACCCAGAGCATCCAGCTTTCTTTGGCAGGCATGCTCATGCTTCTTTAGAGGCAGAGAAGCATGGCAATGCCCTTTCCACCTCCCTGTCACCCACTCAAGGCTGGTAACGCTTGGGCTCAGATGCAAGATGAAGAAGTGAATGGAAAACTACATCCAGCCCACCCAAAGGGGAACTGCGTCCTCTCCTTGCCGCTGTCTTTCTCCACTTGTTTTACCTTCTTTCTTCAGGTGAAGTGACTCACTGCATTCTTCGGCCGTTTACTTCTCTGCTGTTTTCCCTGATGCTCGTGGGACTGTTCCAAGTTCAATAAAATGCCATTTGCTGAGGGTTACATGATTCCTCGAGCCTCAGTCGAGATCTGGGGCCAGAGGGGAGTTCAGTTTGCATAAAATCAGAGCTCTGCCACAGACAAGTGACATCTAGAGCTCATTAATAACCTTCGTAATCTGCCAGTGTTATTGTCTACGTGGGAAAAGTCAGCATAACTTTCTATAAACTGTGGTTGAAATTTCAGCTGGAGTCATGCACGCGGTCCAGGCTGGTGTAAGCAGAGAATATTTGCGCAGACATGCACTGCGTTGACCCACAGACAGAGTTCAAACAAACACTGATGGGAAAATTAAACCAGGAGCACAGGATATTGCCCTTCATTCTCTGCATTCAGGCTCCTCGGATGGCAGAATCTGAGAGTTCTATGGCATTTTAATTAGTGATAAACAAACCGATCCCCAGGTTGCAGCTGACCAGATTCAATCGTGACTATTTCATATCCAGGAGGTTTGCCAGAAGGAGGACTCCTGACTGTCGAAACAAGGAAAGCCACCCAGGGGAGCGGTGGGAGCTCATGCAGAGTAGCCCATTACAACACTGCGCGTGCTCCTCTCTGTTGTGCCATGGTGACGCAGGAAACAGCTGTCAGTGAGAAACCTTCTCCTAAGGTCAAGTCTAAACCTCCCCCGATGGAGCTGAAGACTGTGACCCCTTGTCCTGTCTCCAGTGTCNTTTCCCATTCTAGTTGCTCTTCTCTGGACTCATTCCAGCCCCTCGCCATCCTTCCTGAACTGAGGGGCCCAGAATGAACACAGTACTCCAGGGGCGGTTACAGTCGTACCCTCTCTCTCAATCTGTGAAACTCTGCTAAACGCTCTCACTCCTCGTGCCTGGTGCCGATGAAAACTTGTGATTCTCATGGCTTTCAGTTGGCACTGGCAGCAATGACAAACCCCTGCCCTACAAAACGAGCAGCACGACGGATTAGTGTCTCAAGGTAAACGCTTCTCTCTACAGACAGATTCTTCGAGAGCAATTCACTGGAGAAAATATACGACCGATTCTTTCCTAATCCTCTTTCCTTCTCGGTTGATTTCAGAAGTCATTCCCCAAGGGCAAGGTTTTGTTCCCATTCAAGTCAAAGATAAAAATTCTCTCCAATTTCATGGGAACAGGACCGTTCTAAAAATAAAATCGTTCTGCTGATAACCTCTGGTGGATGTTTTCCTCCTCAGGAAGCCAACTCAGCAAAGATGGTGTTTTCCTTGGTTCCACTTAGGAGCCAGGTCGTCATCCTGGTTTGATCCATGTTGTCTGCAGCAGTCTGCCCACAGGCAGAGGGAGAGAGACCAAGAGTGCTACAGAGAGACAGCACAGGCTCTTCTTCCCCAGGGCCTTTCTGCAAGCAACCTCACTTTTAGACTGTGGTGCTGCATGGATAACATCCCCCCTCGAAGCAGACACCGGCTGCCATCCAACCCTGCAGTCTGGCTCAAGGTTGGACGAGCCCTGGGTGAAAAGCCAAGAGGAATGTTTCTGTCTCTCCACACTCCCTATTAAAACCAGGGCATCTGCTGTCTCCCCTCAGGAGCAAGAATCCCTCCTCAGTCCTAGCATGCTGCCATGCTTACCGCAGAAGAGGGTGTCTGTCTCTAATCGCTGTGCACCACAGAATCACAGAATGGCTAAGATTGGAAAAGACCTTAGAGATCATCTACTCCAGCCTGCCTGCTGCGGCCGGGGACACCTCTCAACAAGACCTGGTTGCTCAAGGTCTCATTCGACCTGGCTTTGAGAACTTCCAGGGAGGAAGCATCCACAAACTCCTCGAGCAATCCAGGGTCTCACTACCCTTGCACTGAAGAGCTTCTTCCTAACATCGAGTCTAAATCTATTCTCTCCCAGAGAGACTCTCTAGGCTCTGAAAAAAGGAGGGCAGATGCGGACTAGATACAAGGAAGACATTTTTTACAGTGAGGGTGGTGAAACACCGGCACAGGTTGTCCAGAGAGGTGGTAGATGCCCCATCCCTGGGAACATTCCAGGTGAGGTTGCACAGAGCTCTGAGAAACCTGATCCAGCTCAAGGCATCCCTGCTCTCTCACTGCAGAGAGCTTGTGCTTGATGTCTTTTAAAGGTCCCTTCCAACCCAAAGTACTCTGTGTTTCTGACTGTCCATTCTGGGGAGCTGTGGGTCCCTGCATCCTATGACAAATAGAGCAGCATCTTGTTTGTTGTTTCAAAAAGCAAATGGGTCTGATTTTAGCCGTAACTAAGTAAATCTGAGAACTCATTTTCAAACGTTCTTCAAGATGATCTCCAAAATGGCAGCCACGACCCAGAACACCGACAGTCCCATTTAAGGGAACATTCACGGTATTTTCTATAAAAAGGAAGAAGGAGAACGGGAAGTGTTTCCCTGCGTGCACACTGGTGGCAGAAGGTTTGCCTTGAGCTGGACTTTCTTGAAGCAACCGAAGACTAAAGATAAAGTCAAGCCTTTTAACAGAACTTATTCGATGAGTCTGCATAGCTGTTGCAGCTGTAGTTTAATGTAAAGGTTATTAAAACAGCCCGCGTAGCGCTGCAGCATCTCTCCCAGCGTTCAGCATCTCTCCCAGCGTTCAGCATCTCTCCCAGCGTTCAGCATCTCTCCCAGCGTTCAGCATCTCTCCCAGCGTTCAGCATCTCTCCCAGCGTTCAGCATCTCTCCCAGGAGCGCGCAGGCCGCTCTAGAGCAATGCGCGCTCTTCACCAGCAGAGGGCAGCACCGGCCTAGCTATTGTCTCAAGCAGCAGCAGCTCCGCCTTTCCCAAGTGGAATCCCTGGCCGGAGGGAATTTTCCAAGTGACCTAAAACTGAAGCGTATTCAAGCAGAGATGTCCATGATCACCCCACTCAGGAAGCTGCCGTTGTGCCTGCTTTCTTTCTGGGATGCCCTCTAATATTCCTCACCTCCCCAGACAATACAGAAGCTAAACAGGAGCTGGACAATGGGATGAACTTGAGTTTGCTTTTCGTTTCACGTTGCTTTCCCATAGAGTGACCAAGGTGGGAGTCGGGGAACAGTACCAGCCTCAGAAAACACACAGGAAAACAGGGTTCTTATCATAAACCACTCTATCTTACCTTAAACCACATTTTATCTTACCTTAAACAAGTAAGATCTGTGCGTACAGGTAGAGAAAACTCTGGCAAGGAGGTAAGGTGCAGGTTCTGCGCTGCTGTTCGCAGAGGATAATCACAGGAGGTGGCTGTTCCTTCCATCACATCCATAACTCGTAAGGTAACAGCATTCATCCTACATGTCCTTCTCCCTTGAACCACAAATCAGTTTACTTGGAATTTTAATTTGAGGGGTACGCTACAAGAGCCTTCAGCTTCTTGAGACATATGAACAGATCTCCTATTCCAAGACCTTCCAGGGTTGAACCCCTTTGCATCGTTACCTGCTAAGGGATGTGTCTAGCTAGTTTGGGAAAGCTTCACCTTTAGAGTTGCTGGCTGTGTTCCTTGCTAATGCTGGGCCATGTCATTGTGTCCCTTTGGATTCGGGATAAGAAGACCTCTTAACCTTGTTCCATACGATATCTCCTTGGCCCTGAGCATCAGTTCTGGCATCTCATAGTGAGACTTGTGTACAGAAATGATCTGTTTATTTGGATTTAGGTTGGGCTGGATGATCTCTAAGGTCTTTTCCAACCTCATCATTGCTGTGATGCTGTGACTCAGCATTACTATTTACCAACACTGGTGATTGCAATCAGACTTTCTAGGTTGGGTGGGAGAGATTCCTTCCCTGCCTTTAGGGAGATGTGAGATAGATTCTTGGAGGGAACCCATGAGGGATGGAAGCTGACTGAGATGATGGCATCTGGAAATTGCATGGTCTCCCCAAGGCTTCGGCTGTTTCAAGCAGACTCTGGGGTATATTGTAATGCTTATCTGATGCTCCTTAGGCTATCTGAATTCTTTGGCTTGGGAGTAACAGTGTTTAGTCCCCTCTTTGATGACAGATAGGCATAACAGAATGGTGTTTCTTTTTCTAGAAAGGTCGGAAAGGATGCCACCAATTAAATGCTAGGCAACCGATCACCCTTCTCTAATGAGCAAAGACAGTTACTCAGCAAGTACTTTGCGCTTTACTCTTTTCACAGGAAGGCCTCTGCTCTTCACCCGGCGCAGCAGAATTTAGAAGGCTCTGATGTTTCCTGGATACAGCACAGAGAGGCAAATTCGTGTCTCACAGATGCTCATCCAAACGCCCTCCTGTTCTTGCCCAAATAAAGCTCTATCTCCGAATAATAACATTTTTATCATGAAGGAATAAATGCTGAAATCCATCATTTTATTATTATTATTTCCTCAGAATATGCTGGAATAAAAATCAACCCCTGTTGTCAGTGCAGACCCATACGTTTACTGCCAAGCTACAATCCCTGAGACTAAGGTGATCGTTTTTTCTGGTTGTCTTTTAATATTGATAGAGTATTTACTTCTTTGCCCTCTTCAAACTCTTGCTCAATCACACAGGCCTTCCACTAAAGGAAATTGCAGGCTGCAGGGAAATCAAAGCAATGGCTGTGCTTTCATACTAGCTGTATATCCTCCAGGTTCCCACTGGAGATGACATGATCGCTTCTCAGTGGTGAGAGCTGGCCACGCGGGAGGTGATGTTTTTAGTATAATCAACTGCAGGGAACTGGTGAGGATGAGCTCATCTGCAGCTGACTGCTTGAACTTTTGTACCTTGCAGTACCTTTCCGTGAGCAGAAGGAACTCTCTCCAACTGAATTAGTTACTCTGCAAGTAGTCTCATCTGGGAGCAGCAGGACAGGATTATTAGCTGAGTTGTTTCACTCTTCCATTCACAGAATTACTCAAAAGCATTTTGAATCTATGTCGTATTTTACAAGGCAGATTCCACCTACTCCGTGCCCCGCTATCATGCTGGGAGTCTCCTGGGAGATGCTGAGCACCCCTAACCCTTACGTGAAAGCTCAAGTATTGGTCTTTAGTCAAAGCTTCAATAAACACATCCCATCTGCTTCCCTCAGATGATTTGCAGAGGACACGCGTTTTATTGACTTTCCAAGGGGAATAAATGGAAATGGAGAGGCACATCTGGTGCTCCCTTCACATCAATTTACAGCAGTTAACTAGATTTGGATTGGTGCTCACTCACCCCAACGACATGTCATGCAGCTCTTTGTTCACTTCACCCCACTAACTAGGTGATTAAACAACTGCATTTACCTTAATGAAGATTTTGAGGAGGGAGAGACGATATTTAGCACATGGCTGAGCTCGAAGGCAGTTAATGAAATTAAAGCAAAGAACTCCCAGCACGGTAGGATACCCGGATAACAGGAACAAGAGTTTAGTCAGCACATCTCTCTTCCTGTGGGAGCCAAGGCTAATTATTACAGCCAGCCTGTACTCAGGCGGGTGTGGAGAAGATGGCCCAACAGTATTTCTCTGCACAGCTGCTCTGGTCAAATTTACTTTCACATTGCAGAGAAACAGTGCTTTTATGAAACAATGACTTCTTCCCAGCCGAGTAGCTCTCCTATCATCATAAAAGGTGAGAAAGAGCAGCTTTGTCTAGAGCACTTTTATGAGTTAAAAGCATCATTTTATTTTCTAGGTTAGAAAAGAATAGGGTGTTGTATCATCTCTTCTTCCCTTTTATTCCCAAGGCAGTATATGATTTGGTTTAGAAGTGGGAGGAGCCCCTCCATCCCCACCCCAGATGGTTTCCCTGCCTGCTTAGAGAAGCTGGAGCCACTGTCAGCTGAAAGGGCCCATTGGAGTGAACAAAGGGAAACGACTCCAGGCAGGAGCCATGGATCAGAGCTGAGAGTGGGATTTCCAAAGAGGTTGTGACTTTGTGACTGGTTTAGAGGGTCCAGGTTGTAGGGGTGCATCCTCTCTGCCCTGGGACAGCCATGCAGCTGGTCCCCAGCTGGGGTAGGGAGGAGGCCACAGGCACGGAGCTGTGCTCTGGTAGTGGTGGCAGAGCGTTCTAGCTGCTGGCAGTGAGCTCCAGAAAGGTTTTGCAGTGGCAGAAAGGTTTTGCTTCCCCTGTCCACAAGCCAAAGCAGGCAGGTGCAGGCAGGTGCAGGGAGGAGCCACCAAGCTTGAGTCTTTTCTGAGACGAGCAGAGCAGTTATGGCAGAAATGATGTGACAGAGCACCCAAACCTTTGCTAAAATACCAAAGATTTATCAGTTGCAGTAACAAAGAATGAGCAAGCAGTGCTGGTTGCGTGGGGAGCCAGTCCTCCACCAGCAGGCACACCTACAGTTAAAGGCAGCAACACGTTATGTCATACATATGATCACTTCAAAGGATCCCCTCCAATCAGTCTTCAATTTGTTCCCATTGCACTTCTTGGTGAGACCCCCGATCCAAAGATATCGGGGGAGGCAATGTTCTTGGCCTAATCTTAATTAGCAGTGATTAGCTCCCCATGTATTTCACAACACTTTGGAGGTCTTAGATGGCTCAGCCTCCCCCCCATCCTGTTTACCCTTTGTCCTGCTGAGTTTCACCCTTTACGTTGTTTGTTCAATAGTTTTCCACAAGGACAAGGGGGATATTGTTTTTACCTTGACACGAATCACAATACAACATCTC
This sequence comes from Upupa epops, assembly GCA_013397515.1. Classification (NCBI taxonomy): domain Eukaryota; kingdom Metazoa; phylum Chordata; class Aves; order Bucerotiformes; family Upupidae; genus Upupa; species Upupa epops. Next base: position 50,569 of record VZRI01004530.1, read on the forward strand.
ACAGTCACAAGCCTGGAGACCCCAGGATTGATGAGCTAGCCTTAAAGAGGGAAAAAAGCTGAAAGCCTGAGCCCCTCAAGGAGGAGGGTGTCCCCTGCTGGTTGCCTACATGGCCACCATGTGTGCTCGCCATGTGGCCAGGCCATGCATCCGCCACCATCCTGGTTTACAAGACAGCAGGAAGAGAAGCCTTGTTGCAGCTTGCTGCTGAGAAAGACGCTGGGGCTGCTTCAAGTCTGTGGGAGTGCTGCAGCCCAGAAGGGCGTTTGCCGTTTCCAGCTTGACAGAACTGTTGGCACAAGAAGCTGAATGCACAGCCACCCTTAAACCTCTGGCGAGTGTCAGCAAATTGGGGTTTGGAATGTCCTGGGGTGGGTCTCCCCCGATGCTGCTGAACTGTGCTCTCTGTGTGTCCCTTTCCCCCAGGGGCCCTGACCTGAAGCCAAAGACCTCTACAGAATGCTGCACCGATTTCTTCCCAGAGTGTGTGCAGTGGTCTTGTGATGGAGCTTCTGTTCTGTTTGTGGCATCTTGTGCCTTTTTCTTTGGTTTGTCTTATTTTTCATGCTTAGGGTGGAGGTTCAATAAACCTCTTTGTTTCCAGGAGCTGTTTATTCTTGCCTAATAAATTCTATTCACGACCCTTCGAGACCTGGCTGCCTTTCCTTTTGGTTTTGGGGAGTTTTCCTCTAACCCGGGACGCGTGCTTAAGGCATTGGGCCAGATCTTTGGACAGCTGGTTCAGTTACTGCCTTTTCCATAGATGTCCTGTGTGACAGAATATATTTGGACTTCAATGCCCTGTTTACTAGACAGGGATCACGTTGTTTTCCTGTTGTTCCCAGTTCATGGCATTTATGTGAGTACAAGGTTTGATTACCTCCTATGCTGAATGTCCAGTCCCAGCTCTATCACTGTTTGCTGCAGCCTGAAAGTATCTCTGCCAGTGCTGTCACCTCTGAGAACACGGCTGCTTTCTTACTCCCAGTGGCAGTTAGGTCAGTAAGTTGTTTGCAAGGCTTCCTACTGCTCCGATGAAGAAATATGCTGTAAGGAAGGAAATCATTCAGATCATGTCAAGTACCTTTTGTGCAAGGGTCCTTTCGTTGTCAGCTTTGCTGCTTTGTGCACAGAGCTTCTTCCTTGTTGTGTCGAATATAAAGCAGATCACTCTGCTTGTATTATAGCTGACAATATTACCTCCCAACTTTCAGATGTACAAATCCAGCTGCAACAGCGTGAAAGACAAGGAATAAGTGAGTGAGTGATGGTCATAGTTTGATCCCGGTCAGAATGCAGTTAAGATTTTTATCTTAAGAGTGCCTTTGATGTCCAGGGAAAGGCAGTGACCTGTCAGACATCTTCCAGCTTGTGCCTAATTGGGATGCTGGCTCGCTGACAATGGCCGGACAGAGAGTCCAGTTGTGAAACAGGCGAAATACTTGAGTCAGCTCCTGAAATCGGTGGATCACTTGCAGGGAACTAAGTCTTTTGCCATTCCCTGGGCTACTTCTGTCCTTCCAAAGTGTCACGGGTTAAGGCTAGATTCAGCAGATGAATGACAGATACACTCTATTAACCACTCTCTCTCCCCAGAGGGGAAGAGAAGGGGATATGGTAGACTTATGGATTGGAAACAAAACCTAAAAGAGCTTTAATGAAAACAATGAAATTAAGTGCATACAAATATATACAAACCTGACGTGGAAGCAAACTCCCTTTGGCTACTATATCATTGTCACCACTGAGGCTGTGGGAAGCCCCAGACTCGACTCAGCATGAGATGAGAACCAGGCTCTGGAGCTGGATTCATGAATACATAGATTGGGATCTAAGAAGGATCAGGGTCCTCCTTGCATACCAGCCGTTGATTCCTCAGCTCTTCATGAAACATGACATCTATGGAATGGACTACCTTGTTGAACAGTGTAAGCTCACCTGTCCTATCGATTCCTTCCTGCAGGTGTGGCCTCTCTCTTACTGCTCCTTCAACGTGGCACACAAGACCTTGGTCTTCACAGGAGCCCATATGAGCATGAGCCTTTCTGCATCCCAGTCCTTGACAGTAACTGTAATCAAGGACAGTGACAGCATGCACTGCCTCCAGTAATGTGCTGTTAACTGCAGAAAGCACTGTTACTTAGAAGACAAGGAGCTGAAAAGGGAAATCGCTGACCAGAATCACTTCTGCTCTAACACAAACCAGGATACTAAGTTTTTATCATCTCTTTGGCTTCCTGATAACGTTTTGGCAGGACTACGATCTCAGCCTACAAAGCACCGGGAAGATGGGTACGAGCTGAAAATGGTCTGTTGTGAACTGACTGGTTTCTCAGGAGTCTGAATCTTTGGGGTAAGTGCTTTAGACACCCCCTTTAGGCTGGTATCTTCTGTTGTGCATTAGTTGAGGGAAACCTCTTAATCTGCTTACACAGATGTAAGCATGTTAACTATCCCAAATGTATGTTAACTATCTGATCCTGTTCTTATCAGCCTGTGAATCTTTCCTTTTTCCTTTTAAGAAGGAAGTATATTCTTATAATTACAGATGCAATGTGTTCATCATGCAGTATTTCACCACAGTGACATACTCTTCTGTAATGCAGGAGGTTTTTCACAATAATGCAGGGCTCAGCAACTCCACGGAGCACAGATCAAACAGTGTCAATACCCTCCTTGAGATGAAAAACAAAAGAAAAACCAGCAAGCAGGCTTTTGAGGAAGGATTCATTTATTCATTCCAGGATTCTTACTCAGAGCAATACACATTCCACAAGCCAGACTGTTCCTGGTAAACACAGAGGGCACTCTGCTTTCTTGGAAACATCCATTTTCTAGTGATTTAAAAGTGAATATGTGGATTGATGAAATTATAAGCTGTATATCTTGAAAGAATAAATGAGACACTGGGAAATGGTACGCAGAACTAGTCATAATCTCTCTAGAAGCATACCACAGGTTGTGATGTTCCTCAGGATCTCACCCAAAGAACTTTCTGAGACAAGAAACTCTGAAGGTTTCTTTACGGATTACCCTCAAGCCTGGGGAAATAGTCACTAATATTGGCACTGTGGTGAGCTAATACAACAGAGAACCTGCTTCTGGAAAGCAGAATATGTAGGAAAACTAATAAAGAGTGAAGACCAAGACTTGGGAATGTTTGGACAAGAGCAGGGTTCTTTGGAGTGAAAGAAAAGGATGCTTTCAGACTAGTCTAGGAATGCTTCGTCAATGCTTCAATGAACGACCAGTGTTGGCTGGTTCTAGAGCAAACCACTCCTCAGGAGCTACCCCTAGGGACTAGACACAGCTGTTAGAGAGCCTTGCCTTTTGGTAGACAATCCATTCTAGAAAAGGACTGTTGCATATGAACAAGTCTGGGTTTTGCTAGCTGTATCAGTTGCCCCCCAAAGACACCACCTCTTTGCCTCACTTTGCTTTAGCAGTGAAGTCACATTTTAGTGCTGTTATGGACTCTTTAGGAAAAACAACCCTATGAAAATGGCTGAATGGCTTTTGGAACAAAGTCTGTGCACATCTGAATCTCCAACACTTCGGCACAGTTCTTCTGGTTTACCTGGAGCAAGAGTCATGCCCCAGTCAACGAGTCAAACAAGTCCTTCTTAGAGGCCATTGTCACATTTACGGTTAAAAAAGGGGAGAGTTTTGTGAATTTGCTAACGAAGAACAATCCAGATGGCTAAATAGAACTTGGAAGAGTAAGGCTGGAGATCTTCGCGATGTGAAGCTGTGTAAAATCAAAAGCATGTCAGAAGAGGATAAAAAGTAGGTCAGATAATAAAGTCTGGTGACAAATACTGTAAACAAACAGGACCCTCTCCTCTGAAACTCAGGGCAGAGACCTTTATTCTCAAATTGCAGTCAAATTTCCAGATGCTTCCTGATAATGTGGGAGGCGCTCCGTGCCTGCATGCAATTCCTCACTTAGATAATCCATAGTAAACACGATGATCTAAACTCCCAAGGCACTTGACCCCATGTGCAGATGTCTAGGAATAAAATGATGTACAGAATACACAGATCGTATCAGAGCCTTGTGTGTAGCGTGATTCCATAGCAATGGAATTTGCTGAAGAATTGTGCTCTCGACTCTTTCTTATTATTGGACATTATCTGAAAGGGAATGAGAAGGATTTTGGAAGTAAAGTCAAGTCTCTGTGGTATGCATTTTGCAGACATCTAGTAAATGACAGTCCCGCCCCTACAGAAACATCTACTGCAGAATGTAAAGATGCCCGAGGAGGTGGAAATCACAATCGTAGTTGCAATTGCTGTGATTAAAATTAAAAAAAGAATAATAAGAAAAGAAATCCATTTTTACAAATGAGGAGACATGAAGTTTTCTAGTTTCTGCATCTTTTTCTACAGATTTCTAGTCTACATGAGTATTACAATTCCTTTGACTATGCCAGAAAAGTCTGATCAGTGCACTGAATATAAAGTTAACTATGAGAAGGATGAGTTTGGAAAGGAAAGAGGTCATCTAGAGGGGACACAATTAACCATACCACTGCCGAGTAGTTCTCTAGTTCTGTCTCCTAGCCATATTGATCCCACAGGTTCAGGCAGCCTTCCCTATCACTATACGTGTGGAATGTCCCTTCTGCAATTCGTCCAGTTGCCAGCTTTCCTGCTTTTGTGATGTGAATGCTGTAATTGCCAACAGCTGAATGTGAAAAAGTATGGAGAAGGTGTAAAATTAGTTTAGAATGAATATGAAACCTAAGAGCTTCTTTGGACGGCTTGAGCTAATGCTCCAAGTATTTTTCATCACCTCTTACTTTTAAAAATGTAAATGAAACAGCTGTCAGATTACTAATATGTTCTTCCTGCACCTTTCAGACCTCAGTTCTTAGGAGCACATCGAACATGGACACAATGGTTTTTAAGTCATCGTGGATACCGTGATGACTTCGGTCCTGGAAATAGGCCAGATTATGCTGTGATGACACCTAACTTGGGAAAAAGCAGGCGAGAGGTGTTCTGTGCAATTTCATTTAAAAGCAATGGGCACATTTTTCATCCTGGATATATCTTGATAGTCTGAAGAGTTCTTTTACATGGCCATTAAAGAATTGAAGTTGTGCTGCAGACAACTCAGACCTGGCTGTAGTGAGGCTGGTGCTGGCCTCTTCTCCCAAATTACTAACGATAGGATGAGGAGTAATGGCCTCAAGCTGCATCAGGGGAGGTTTAGATTGGACATTAGGAAGAAGGTCTTTCCTGAGAGAGTGGTTGAGCGCTGGAATGGGCTGCACAGGGAGGTGGTGGAGTTGCCATCCCTAGAGGGGTTTAAAGGGCAACTAGATAGAGCACATGAGGCTGTGGTCCAGGAGTTGGGGAGATGCTGGGATGAGGGCTGGATTTGGTTATCCTGGAGGTTCTTCCCAGCCATGAGGATTCTATGAGATCCTCCCTAATATTTTCCTTCTCTCTGTGGCCGTGTTTAAATAAGCAAAAAACCAGCATAATCATTTTCCAGCACCCCTGTATTTTTTCATACATAGAATAGAGTAAAAATGTGAAAGAAAATGATTCCTGGGATTTATGCTACCATTTTTCCTCAGTTATGACTTTAGGCACAGCAAGATTAGCAGATGTTTCTTACCAAAACAACCCAGCACTAAACGTTGTGTTTATTGTCTTTTAAAACCAATCAGCAACTACATTCTAGAGTGTCAAATAAATGTGCTTGATGTACAATCACGAGGCTCCTATCTGAAACGAGTTAAAAATTAATCTTAGGTATCACGGCGGTTTTCTAAATGAGTTTCTGAGGATGAAATTAATTAGATCCTTGAATGTGAATGACATACAATCAATACCCATTTTTCTTTCTGAACAGATGAAATAAAATCCATTCTGCAAGCGAGACTTTGTTGTTATTCTTCAAAAACTCAGCATGACAGGCAATTCAAATTGGAACAAAGACAAAGATGAAAACAAAGAGGATAGAAAGAGTTTTTACTGAAAGCTATAAAAGCCCCCAGAAACACAAGTGACATTAAAAAGAGCAGCCAAGAGCAACAAAAGCAGTCACTGCGTACCACATATTTATCTGATGGCACAGAGCATATGCTGCAGGCTGGATTCTGAAAGCGTTTTCAAGATGAGCCATTCAGCAACCATTCAGCTTGGCTGCAGGTTAGTAGTAACAACAGTTAATGAAATGATGTTTGAAATATCATGTAAACTCCTGAAGGTCTGGAGCTGTTTCTGTTCCATAGAACTCAAGTTGTAATGGCTTTGCTTTGGGTATTGCATTTACAACAATAAGGAACCATCCATTAGAAAGTGTTTTCCTAAAAGCAGAATTAGGGCAAAAGAGAACAATAACTTTTTCAATAACAGTTTCTGGTTTAATTCACATTCTTTAACAATTAAAATAATAAGAAAAGGGTGGTGCTCTGCTGCACTGTTGTAGCAGTTACACTATAAAGCTGTGTTTCAGTAAATAATCCCTTCATGAACTATGAAGCCTGGACAGTTTTGGAGATGGCATGATTTTTCCGTGTCCTGTGTCAAACATGCCTGCTGGGCTGGATCCATTTATTCATGGGCAGGACACTGGATCTAGCCACTCTCATCTAAGAGGGCTACTTATTTTTACATTGAACCGTTCTCTTTCTCACTGCAAATCATTTTACTCATCACAGTACTGCTGAACACAGCAGTTGGCAATTTCCTTTAGCATTAAATGATCTCGTTAGAGTGTATTCTGATAAAGAAGTTTGCATTTTCGATGTAGCTGCTAGACAGTTCACTCTGTCCTGGAGTGTTTAACCCTGCACAGCTTTCCAAAGATGCTAGGAGGAGCTAAAACAGAGCAGATAATGTTATTAGGTCATTGGTAATTGATAATGTTATTGGTCATGCTTTGGGTCTTAGACTGTAAAGAGGTGTTCCCATACTTCTAAATGAAACTGCTTGTGTCCCAGCTTGTGCCCGCTGCTCCTTGTCCTGACACTGAGCACAGCTGAAAACAGTCTGGCACCATCCTCCCTACAGCCACCCTTCAGATATTTATTTATGTGGATTAGGTCTCCTCTCAATCCTCTCTTCTCAAGGCTAAAGAGTCCTAGCAAGATAGATAAAGCAAATTCATATTTGGGCTGCTTTCAGGATTTCTGCAAGTTTTCACATCCCTGTTAGAAAATAACCCTCTCACCGATGCAGATATCCATTTACATGAACAAATAGAAGCCTTTACAACAGTCAAATCAAGACAACAAAACACAACTGAAAGGAAACACAGGAGGAAACCTCTGTCAGGTCCAACAGAAGCTGTTATTGATTTATGCGGAGGATACTCATGCTGTATCATGGCACTACCGAGCCACTCATCACTCAGTGTGTGGTTCTGCCAGCACACACCAAACACCATTTATTTTCCTTTATGTTTTTTAGAGGACAAGAAGAAACCCTCAGGCTGCCCCAGAGGAAGTTTAGGTCAGGCATGAGGTAAATCTTGCTTATCAAAAGGTTCCTCAGGTACCGGAACAGGCTGCCCAGGGAGGGGGTTGAATTGCCATCGCTGGATGTGTTTGAGGTGTGTAGATCTGGAACTGAGGGACAGGGTTTAGCAGTGGGCTGCGTTCACGGGTGGATCTGATGATCTTAAAGGTGGTTTCCAAACTAAACGGGTCTAGGATTCTCTTCCCCTCGGGTGAATTCAGCCCCCGGACGCAAGCCTTTCCAACTGCAGGTTCAGCAGCTGGATGGCAAGAACTAAACTGCGACCTGGGCAGCCTGTTCCCCCCGACCTGGTGGGGGTTAACGGCCAGACCCCCTGAGTTCGCCACTGACACCAGCTGATCCTCTTCCATCCACCACACCAGCCCAGTGTCGCCACGGCTCTGTTTTTACAGGCAGTGTCGTCTCAATCAAGAGAACAAAAAAGCGCCCTGTTCGTTGTCAGCCCGTAACGGGGGAAGGCAGCGCAACTGCGAGGAGAGTCTGGGGTGGACCCCCGGGCTCTGTGCGGGGCCGNGCTCTGTGCGGGGCCGTTAGCCCCCATCAGGTCGCCCCGGAGGCGCCGCGGGCGAGGACAGACTGGCAGGGGGCGCCTCTGCGAGCGCCGCAGCCCGTTGTGCACCCCNCCACTCGGCCCCGCTGGCAGCCCGCGATGCCCTGGGAGCACCGGCCGCGCCGGCCACGCCGCGGGGCATGGTGAGCCTGAAGCGGACGCTCCCCGCGGGGACCCGCCAGTCGGCCTCGCTGCTCCGTCTCAGCCTCCTCCTCCTCCTGCTGCTACTGCTGCGGGGAACCGGGGCGCAGAAAGGTGAGTGCGGGAGCGGGCGGGCAGGGCGACCGGGGAGAGGGGAGGTGGCCGGCCGGGTGAAGGGAACCAACCAGCCCTCCGGGACAGTGCTATGGGCAGAGGAAGCCCGCCCACCTCTGTGCTGCCCCCACTCCGCGCTCCTGCCCCTCCCTGGCCAAAAAAGGACGAAATGGAAGCCTTTTGCGTGGAACCCCATCGCGTGGAACCCGTCGTGGGGTGCCCGTCCCGACGAGGCTCCCTCAGGCTCCTTCCCTGCCCTCCCCACCAGTGCAAGGACGCTTGAGGGGCCCCGGCCGCCCCCCGCCGGCTCCGAGCTCTGCCCCCGGGCAAGTTGCGGGCAGGAAGGCTTCAGCCAGGCTGTGGGGCTGGCTTGGAGCGTAGGGGAGCCGGGAGTGTGTGTGTGTGTGTGTGGAGAGGCCCGTTCCCGGGGGAGAGTCCCCGAGCCGCGGGTGGCCCCCGGATTTTCCTCCGCGACCGGTGTGTGGGGTGTTGGGAGCCAGAAGGCGGATAAAAAAGGCTGTGGAAATAAACTCAGACTCTCCCGAGAGTGTGTAGGAGTGAGTATGGCAGGGACTGGGTCTGTTAGGTTCGGTGTGGGGTTTGTTGTGGGTTGTTCCTCCTTTGTTTAGAGACGTGTGTGAGGTTTCTCCCGCTGGGCTGGAATGACTGCCGGCGCTGTGGCGCTTTGAAACTGACGACGCTTAATGTGGCTGCTTCATGGTAGAGGAAGATCAGAGGGTGTCAGAGCAACTGCCACATTGATCGTATGGCAGGGAGAAAATGGTGGGAGTCAATGTTTTGACAACGTCTTGAAATCTTTGCTTCAGTGAACGCGGGGGTTGAGAATAGAAATTTCATGGTTTTCGATTCCACTTCTCGCACAGGGCTCTCTTCTTTTCGCGAACCCAGCCGTGTTTTCACAACAGCTTTGTGTACATCTTAAAGATGAGGTGGAAATAAATGTGAATGTCAAAAATGCTGTGCTTATGCACACGGAGGGAGTCGGAAATGTGTGTAGTAGTAATCAGACCTCTTAGTCTTTTGAATGGGACAAGGTCAGAGATGTGTCCACGGAGCAAGCTGATCGCATCGACTTAACATTTTCCTCTCCATTTCCAGCGGATTGCATGTGAAGTAGAGAACTGGGTCTGTTTAGCTGAGAGAGGAGGGTTTTCAGGGGAGATCTGGTCAGTGCTTACAAATACCTAAAGGGCCAGTGTCCCAAGAACGGAACCACATTCTTCTTAGCGGTGCCCAGTGACAGGATGATTGTCACAAACTGGGATGTAGAATATTCCATATAAACGTAAGGAAAAACATTTTCAAAGTGAGGGCAACAGCTTTGAACAGACTGCTCAGAGTGGTGGTGGAGTCATCTTCTCTGGAGACATCCACAACTTGCCTGGACAGGGTCCAGGTGAAGTTTTGAGGGGTTGCAGTAGATGGTGTTCAGAGGTCCCTTTGAACCCTCACCATTCTGTGATTCTGTGTTTCTCTACACAATTACCGCTAATAAGCAGGTGACATATGAATTAATTTATGATGGAGATGGAGAGGAGCCATTTGCTTGTGAGAGGAAATTGGGCAATTTTAACATTTGGTGTTTTGAAGGCTGTTGCCAGATGAGTCAGGCAGCGGCAGCAAGGTGTTAGTTTATGCTGTTGGAGCATCACACTCCAAACACTTGTGTTGACCTGACACTTGTCTGACCTTTTGGTGAGCGGACTGGGCTTGTTATTCTAGGAGAGAACTGCAATAGTTAGACAGGGAAGTAATAATTTTCCTCCAGATTATTGAGTCAGTTGGCACAATGAGTGGTCAGAGGTGTGCTAGTGGGGGTGGGACTATGCAGCAAGAAGCTCAGCTGTGTGGACAGCAGGCTTCTAAGTATGCTGTTTGTTACATCTTTCTGTACTTGGAGAAACTGCTGAAGAGCTCCTACCCACTCTTTCAATTTACAGTGTTCCTCTAGTCGACACTTAAAGCTTGCAAAGAAGTCTCACTTTTAAGCAGGAAGGGAACCTCTTTTATTGAGAAGTTTGATTTTGCTTGGTAACAAAAAGCAGAGCCTGCTTAAAGGCTGTGGTCCCTGGTGTTGCTGCTTAGTACAATGCTCTTCAGTAGGAGAAAGTGTTGGAGCTTCTAAGACGACTTCTACTTGTGAGGGACTGTTTCCTTGCCAAAATATTTTCATTTATCTTATTCCAGAGAAGGTTGAGAAGCCCATGTCCTGTGTCTAAATGCTGGTGTAAGGAGTCCCATACAGAAATGAAACTTCTGCCTTGCTTTTGAAGGGACTGCACAAAGCTGTTACTAACTTAGTGTTTTAAATATAACTGAAGGCTTCTAAGATCATTAGCTAATTGCTAATGGAAGTACCCAAGGCTTAGGAAATCCCACGGCTAAAGTTGCTTTTAAGCTCTTTATAAAAACGCAGTGAGCGATACTGTGTAGGAACCTAGCCTCACGTGTTGCGTTAGGGCAGCTGACCCTCTGGTAATAAGCGATCATTCATTTTCTTTTCCATTCTTCAGAACTGCTGAGCCTCACAAATTACGTGCATTTTAAATCTTGTTCTGAAGAGGGTTTTCATTTCTCACGTGCTTTTCTGTGGAGCACCTCCCTAGTATGAACTGGTTTTAAAATAACGATATGGTTTTGGTCAGTGTGAAACTGGTTCTGGATATCGAGTCAAATGTTCCTCCTCCCATTCCAGATAGCTGGCAGCCTGAGGAATGGAAAAGTGCAGGTGCTGCTGAGGTGAATAGGGTTTTCACGTAGTGGCTAGGTGTCTTGTAAGACTCTTTCAGTCCACTGGAAATCAGTCAGTTTATGTGCTGCTTGTTCTTTGGTTAGGAGCTTGAACTTGGCTCACTGTCTTGAAAAATACGAGCGTTTTGGTGCGATATTGTACACAGTCAAACACTGGAAAAAGACTCGGTAGAGAAGTAATCTGTGCTGAGTGTTCATGCAGACCTATGCATTGGGGTTAGTCTAGCTGATGGCTGTCCAGCTGATGGCTGTGCAGGTGACCTGTTGTGATTTTGAAACAATCCTGTAGTGACTCTAGCTTGTGGTTGTAAGGAAATGGGTATTTGAAAAGTACTTGAAGTGTTTTATTTGTTTTTCACGTAATTAAGCAGGTGTGAATGAAAGCAAACCAGGACCACTTAAGCTTCCTGCTCTTTGTGGACTGCATTTTGATGAACACTGCTCTTAACAGATGTTCAGCTATTGACATAAATTTGGTCTGGCCTGCTCGTTAGTGAAGTTTAGCCTTTCTGGGGATTTAGAAAAACACAGCTAAGAGAGAAATGGTTGCTTTAGCTTTTGTCAAAGTCGAAGTCCAGCAGTGTCTCAGTTATTCTGAATGCATGAAGATTGTAGGGTCTGTGGAGCAAGAACTTCTGTCATCACACATGTAGTTTGGTAGCCATCTGTTGGCGTTCCTAGTAGATACTGATTTGCATATAAAACTGGAATAAAGCCTTAAGTTAAAAATAAACTTCAGATTCTGAAGCTGATTCCCAAGTGATTTGAAGCAGATTTGTTTGGAACATTTTATTGAACAAAGAATTAACTCAATTCTTGTTTTTCAATGTGATCCCCACATTTTGTTCTAATAGGGCTGTTGTTATATACTTAGACTTCATCAAAGAAAGTATAAGAAATTAATCAGTGAAACTTAAAATGGTTTACTTCAGTGTCCCAAAGAAAAAAGACATTTGAATTTAAAATGCTGAGTTACCAGCTAATTGAGTCTAATTAAACATATTCTATGGCCTTGTGTTTTGTGATTGGACAGCAGTGTTCCTGGATGTGTTGTGTGTTCCCTCTGCAGCACTTCTGGTCTGACCTCTGCTTCTCCATATGGCAAAGCAGTAGATAACGGTGACTTTGACTGGTGCCACATGCTGATCCTTCAGCCTAGCATCTGCTTTTTTGTAGGACCTGAAATAGCTCACTATCATTCAGGTATTAGTGGCTGAAACAAGTACGTGTAGCCGCTTCCTGGCCCGGTGGAGGGGTATCTTGGTACCTTTGTCACTGAAGTACTGCATTTTGCTTGCAGTGTGCTAAGATCCGGATTTCACTGGTGTGAAGGCTGGCACTAGCTGCCTGATTTTGTGAACTTTGTATCCTGAAGCTTTGTTTCAGACTGTGTGCCCTCTTTGGTCACTAAGATAACCTTGCAGTTGTCAACTTCCAGCTTGAAAGTGTCTAATAACGTCCTCCAGCTGTGATCTGGAAGATAGGTGGCTTGATTAGGGGAGAAGGAGGCTCTGGATCCATATCCATCAGTTGGGCGAACAGAGGGAGAGGCTGTATCTTCTCCCTAGATGTCCCGGCAGAGATCTCCTTCTGGAACAGAGAGCTGACAAGGGTTCCTGTGACCGAGATTGTCCATTTCAGGGTTTGTTTTTTCCTGCTGCAGAGAGCTTGTGGCATGCGAATAAATATAAAGCACTACCACAAAGCCATCTGCATGTGAGCGGTTGTCATGTGTTGGTCTTCATTAGGTGCCATTTTCTACTCTTGCTACGTTAGATGGGGAGGTGTCTCATTGACCTTTATATCCGTTGACCTCGGCTGGGCTCATCTGGGAGGAAGAGAGTTACAGCCAAACCCATAAGGAATTGTTTTGATTAAAAAGTGTTTTGGATGAAAGATGTATTCCTCAAGTTATCGTTGGAATACGTGTTTTATGGTGGGGAGGGCAGTACTCCGTTGAACTGTTTAGTTTTGCTGATAGAACAGTAGGAATGCAGAATGTATTGAAGATGCAGTTGTACAGAATACTCACTCTTAAGGATTTAGGAATTGGTGCCATGTAGGCAGGAGTACTGAGGCAAATCTCCTTCATCCTCATGCTGTGAAGTACAAAGGAATTTTCAAAGACTGGGGCTCATAGTTCTGCCGGGCTTAGTTGAAATGTCTGCTGATTCAGGTTTTCTGATGCTCTTTCTTAGTTCCGAGTACTGTACCTTGAAGATAGATGCAGTGAGGAGGAGTGGTGCTCCAGAGAATTGTTGGTAGAGTGCTGTTACTAGGGGTGAAGTGAGCTGGTATTGGAAGTGCAGACCTAAAAGTGGTGAAAATCCTTTGCTTTTGAAAACATGAATCTCAGCAAAGTTATTTTTCCTCCTCCAGTTACTGAGCCTTATTTGAAGTGGTTGAGTGGGTCTGGTGAGCAGAAGGTATTTACATGTGTTTTACAGAGCCATGCATTCTGGGAGGTTGCCTCGTAGTACTGACTTTGCTCAGCTCATCTTCCTTTGGCAGCCTTCCTTTGGGCTAACTTAGTCCGTGCCTGCAGAGAAAGCAGCAACCACCATTTTGTGTAAAGACACTTAAGATGCTCGTTCTTGATCCCACAGTCTGTTGCATTCCACCTTATATTTAAGTGGTACAGTGGTCTTTGTTTTATGTGTATAGATACATATAAAAATGGTGTATTTAAAATATATTTTAGCCCAGAGAGGAGAAGACAGCGGGGAAATCTGATCAGTGCTTGTAAATATCTAAAAGGTTAATGCCAGGAGAAAGGGAACAGGCTCTTCTTGGTGGTGTGGTGCCCAGTGACAGGACAAGGGGCAGTGAGCACAAACTGGAATGCAGAAGGTGCCATCTAAACTTTCAAAAAATCTTCTTCACAGTGAGGGTAACAGAGCACTGGCACAGGCTGCCCAAAGGTACTGTGGAGTCATCATCCCTGGAGATAATCAGAACCTGCCTGGATGTGTTCCTGTGTGGTCTGCTCTAGGAGAACCTGCTGTGGCAGGGGGGTTGGACTAGACCATCTCCAGAGGTCCCTTCAAACCCACACCGTTGTGTGATTCTGTCTGTGTATGCATGGCTATAAAGCATCTCAGCTAGTGTGCATCTCAAGGCAGTGATCGTCTAGCATATTAGTGCAACCTTTAGGAAGATGATTTTCCTGCTGCTGAATGGAGATGTTTGCTCATCTTTCAAGGTTTGAAGCAATGTCTTCACGTACCATTCACATAAGAGAAAAAGAATCCATCTGCAATTCTGCCACCTGCTTCAGGCTCTGGGAAATAATGCATTGGGTTTTTTATGTGATCGCTACGTGTACTGTCGTTCCATATAATTTTAGTCATGAGCTTGTGAAGTGCTGCCTTGGATGCATCAGCTGTGATAGCTCAGATAATCATCAGGACCAGTGAAATTCTTGCTGGAATTGCTGCACAGCATATTGTCAGGTGTTTCTACATTGGTTATTTTATCTGTATCTTGAAAGTTTTTAAAATAAGCTGTTGTGTGTTGTCACCCCCACTTTTGTAGTTGCACTCCATGCTTTGGGGAAGCAGTTAGCATTACCTAGAGTTTGTTCTGTAGTCAAAGGATTTCCTTCCTCCTCCTGCAGTGTCTGATTAAGAGCTGTTTTTAGATGAATGTTTTTAATCAAGTGCTATGGTACATCCATAGCCCTTTCTTTTTGAAGTGGTGGTGTAGTTGGAACCTATGTCCAAGCATAGACTATGGATTTTTTACTAAGCTGAGTTGGTGGGGAGTAATGCCCATGTAGCCACTTGTATTAAAAGAAGATCTACAAAATGTGAAGTGCTGTTTTTGTGTACAGAGCAGTGGGTTATTGTCTGTGAAGCCTTTTCATTAATGTGCTACGGCTGTGAAGTACCACATTTTGCTAAGCTTGATGTTTTGCCTTCCATTATTTGAGGGAAGCAGCTGGAACTGTGCTAGTCATATTGTATTCAAGCTCGTTGCTTTTTATATTTGAGCACTTTCTAAATGTCAGCTGAATTAAAATTTATACTTGAAAACATGACAGTACTTTGACATTGGGAGCAGAGAATACAATTTATTTTGAAAACAGATTTTGTTTGAAGAGTTCTTTGTCTAGTGTTTGAAAAACAAACCAAACCCTGACCCTTGGGATGAGTCTGTAAGGCTCAGACCAGCAAACAGCTGATGGGTGCTGAAGCTCAGTGATTACTGAGATGCCTTTGACTCCAGTGAGATTAGTTGCACCCTGAAAATTTGAGCATATCCAGTGGTTTTTACCTTGGACAAGAAGTGACACCTCATACTTCTAAATATTGCAGTGCAACTTTGCAATGAGGTTATTGGATTGAGGTCCTTCACTATAAAATACATTTATTGTAATGCTGGAAAATAGAACGTTAAGTGCATGAATCATTAGAAGGGCAAGGATTCTTAGCAGCTGTTGGTAGTTGTTTTCATAAGGCAAATCCTTTTGAAGAAAAATATGGCAATATATATTGTGGAATATATCTGTACAGGGGTTGAAGAGGTATTTGTCAGATATGCTTGCTTTTAATTCTTGCTGACGTGAAAAGGGCACTTTATTCACTCATCTCTTTGTGATAGATGCTCTGCATTTTGGCTCATTGCTTTCATAGAGTTATGTGACTCTGTTCTTACTCTCTTACTGGAAGCTCTAAGTTTCACTTCGTATCTACCTATAGAAACGCTGTGTACCCTGTTTTGAAGGGTTGCACTATTAGAAAGTCCCAGTTCTGCATCATTGTTACCATAGCATACATAGCTGATGCATTAGTAAATGTTTTTGTGTAAGCTGTATAATGTTTGTGAACTTAGTTGTGTCATTCTTGGCAACAGTAGTAGTGAGTGATAAGGAGTTCACCCATACGCCATAAATAAAGTAGGTGTACTTCTTAAAACGGCTTTAGAAACAGTTGTTTTGGTGGTTATTGGTTTTGTTCTGCTTGCTTCCTTCTACAAGTAGTTGTGGCCACATTCCTGTGTGACTGGATCTAGGTGACCCGGTTCTGTCAGGGGGATTGAACTGGATGATCTTTTGAGGTCCGTTCCAGTCCCCAACAGTCTGTGATTCGGTGATTTATTCCAAGAAACAGCTATTGGGAGACCAGTTAGGCAACATGAATGAGATTGAGATGCTGGAGCAGGTCCAGAGGAGAGCAATGAGTCCAGTGAAAGGATTGGAGAGTGATGAGGAGAGGCTGAAGTAGCTGTGCTTGTTTAGCCTGGAGAAGAGGAGACTGAGGGGAGACCTTCTCCCTCTCTATAACTACCCAAAGGGAAGTTGTAGACAGGTGAGGGTCATGCTCTTCTCCCAGGCAACCAGTGATAGGACAAGAAGGCATGTCCTGAGGCTGCACCAGGGGAGTGTCAGTTTGGATGTCAGGAAGCACTTCCTCACGGAAAGGGTGATCAGACGTTGGAGGTGGTAGAGAGACTGGACATGGTACTTCATGCACTGATCTAGTTGATGTGGTGATGTCAGGTCATGGGCTGGGCTTGATGATCTCAGAGGTCTTTTCCAGACTAATCATTCTGTGACCTTGATATCTGTTGTCTGTGCGCCACTACTCTTGTATGACTGGTCTTCCCAGGGGTGTGATGGTTTCTGGATTTCTGCTTGAGCTTCATGGTTTCTGCTTGAGCTTCAAGCCTGGCAGCGCTGGTGGAAGAACCAGTTGTTGGCGTTCCCCTACTCTCACACTGTCCTATTGAAGGCCCTTCTGCATATGCACGCTAAAATAAGTCAGCAGATAGCTTAAGGTTAAAACTAACAGCTACTTTCGTCTCCAGACTCAGGTCTGGTTTACCATGTGTCTGCAGAATTTTTTAACTCCGCTACCAGGAAGGGTGTGAGAGAAGTGGCCAAAAGCAAGAGGCAGACAAGGCTTGCACTGTGGCTGCACTAATTTAACATGCCTTGAAGTGTTTATTGAGCTATGGTCTCACTTGTGGAAGTGTGGTGTATTTTATGTTGAGAAACATCTGTAATGAGATGAAATGTTCAAACCAGTGTGTTACTGAGGCAAATAAATGGCATAGAGGTGAAGGTGGGCTGTGTGCGTGTTGGCTTGTTAAGAAAATTAATTCCTTTCAGAAAAGCATAGTTTTGATGGCAGCAGCAGTGAGTGTGGAGGACACAAATAAGGGCACTTGAAAGTACCTTCAGAATTTGGTATCTCTTTCTGGTCTTAATTCCTCAGTGTTTCTTCTTCATGGTTTTGTTGGCCGTGAAAACTTTCTTGCCCACACTGAGAAAAGCCAGAAGTAGATGCAGCGTTTTATAGTGGCACACTGCTAAAAAACAGGGAAATGCAGAGCACAGGAACTAAACAGAAGAAGAGAGATTATAGTAGTTCATAAAATCAGGAAAAAATTGTTTCTTTTGAGTTAAAATGAATGCCTTTAAATATCTGCTTATATAAATTTAACACATTATGTTCTGACTTGTGTTAGTTAAGAAAGATTTCATTGCATCCTGTATATAGTCACAGATTTGCAGAAAATCACAGGGTTTATATGTAAACTCTTCTCAGGAAGCATGCTAGTTAAATTGAGCACTCAGAAGGCACTGCCACTTACTAAAATTGAGATCAGTGTTTTGATATGTGCATCAGTTGTGCCTTACGGACTGTGATGTTAAACTGCCTGATGTCTTTATCGTTCTCCCTTTTCCCGTTCCTTACTTGGAGAGCATTCTCTAGCCTTAAAGATTAATATTTATAATGTTTTGATAGTAAGAACAGGGTTAGCAGTGACTGACAGCAGCCAGTCTTAGGGAAAAAAGTTCTAATTAATTGACCTCAACAGCTACAAGGAATAATTTCTATTTGTTGTGGTTATAAATAGAGTACTTAGCACTCCTGCATGTGCAGCATCCTCACTTCTTATTATATTTCACTTTTCCTTCTTACCCAGTGGATTTTACTATGTGTTTTTCTTGGTTCAAATTCTGTATTTTGCTGAAGTTAAAAAACTTGACCATGAGGAGTTGTTTTAAATCGTCTGTATGATTGCATCAGACATCAGTGTGCCATAGCCCAGGGCTCATATGTAACCTGTCAGGATAATTCATCCAGACTGTGTTTGGAGGCGCCTGCAGAAAAGATGAATAGCTCTCCTGATGACAGCAGTCTGCTTTCCTCTGCTAGCTTCTTGAGAGGTGCCCATGTTTCTAACATGTTTCAGTCAAGTGCCGAGCTTATTCGTGTTTGCTGTGAACATGGTCGTTGGGACATGTGAAATGCAACGCACATCTGCAGACCTTCCAGCAAAGGTCAGAGGTAACATTTATGTTTCTAAGTCATGGGAATCAGGAGAGGTGTCTAGAGACTGGAGGTTAGCAAGCATCACCCCAATCTTCAAGAAGGGTAAGAAGGAGGACCCAGGTAACTATAGACCGGTCAGCCTCACCCCCATCCCAGGAAAGAGGATGGAACAGTTTGTCCTGGATGCTGTCTCTAGGCACATAAAGGACAAGAGGGTCAGTAGGGACAGTCAGCATGGCTTCACTAAGGGCAAGTCATGCTTGAGCAACCCGATAGCCCTTTATGAGGGCATAACCAGGTGGATAGATGATGGCAGAGCAGTGGATGTGGTCTGTCTTGACTAGCAAAGAGAATGTCTTCTGTCACTGTTAGACCTTATCTTTTCTACTTTCATCTGGAGAAATTTACAGTTTAAATACAATTTGGGCCAAAGGAGACTCAAGGTAAAAGAGACCTTGGGTCTCCTTTGTCTTTGAATTCCAGCAGCTTAGGCTTAAGATGCAGAAGTGTAGGGAAGAAGGGAAGAATCAAAAGATACACAATCATGTGCTCTGTTGGTACTCCTAGTTGGAAGAAATAGCAAGAAATACCCCTGCCACAGGACAGGAAAAGCACTGAACTGGTTAACTGACTCTTCTTTATTTTAATGAGGATATAACCTAAAACCAACTGCTGCTTATGTCGACAATGAATTCTATATACCTGCAGTATACAGAGTTAAAACACTACTCACAGATACCACCATGAATAAGGACGTAGTGCATATTTGTTATTTTTATTCTTGTTAATGTATATGAAAAATGAGTTTGCTAGCAAATCAGTGTTTTCCTTCACTGTTTAGCCTATTGTGACTATTTATTAGTAAACATTGAAATGTTTACTCTACAGGCTTGAAATGTTTACTATACAGGTTTGAAATATTTACTATACAGGTCTTGCATGATTCCTGTTTCACTCTTAGGCTTATAAGGTGCCTCTGGCCAGGAGCCAGGATTAAAATACAAAACATAAGGTTTAAGTTACCTTTTTGTAACCTTGGACAATCGTGTCTCACGTATTAGGAAAAACAGGGATTCAGGGAAGTAATTTATCTCTTCTTGCCCAAATGGAAGTTATTATTTGTAATGAGACGGAACAAAGCATTTTAAAGCAAATTGCTTAAGTGGGATGAAAAAGAACATGGCTAAACCATCTATTCCCAAACAGAGATTTTTATTTTACCAAAGTGGATATTCCAGTTAACTTTTCCAGAGAAGATGCATCATTTTCATTAAAGACTGCCACCTAGAAAAAAAAGCTCCAGCTTTTCCCTGCTGTGGCAGGGGGATTGGACTAGAGGTCCCTTTCGATCCCTAATGATTCTGATTCATCTGTTTATGATTCTGTGTAACCAGCAGCACTTCTGGCACTTTAGAACATCTTTCCATGTGCTCAAATTGCAGAGGTTTCCTTTCTAGAAATTAGGGGCCTTTGCACACAGATTGATCAGACCTTTTTAAGTACCATAGCTCATTTTATTCTCCACATCACTTCAGAGCACTGGACTTCAGTCTTATGTGAATTTTGAAAATGCAGTTTGAGTTCCTAAATATGGGTACAGTTTTGTCCCTACATCGTAGCTTACCCTCTCATCTTTAGTAAAGGAATGACCCATATTATCGCATAATAGGAGACACTTCCAGACTGACACTTGCAGCCTGTCAGTACAAACCATGTTGATCATTGTGCATCTCTGGAGTGTGAACTTTTGGTGTAATGTAAAGTCTGTCATAATTACTTGGTAAGGAACAGGCAAGAATCGTGAAGGGGAAAATGGAACTACAGATAATAATCGTATTTGGAGTGGTGTTGAAGGCAATTTTAGCAGTGGACCTAATCTGATTTTTGTCTTTCCTTGCTTTATTCCAGATCCTGAATAATTGTGATTGCTTGTAGGGTAACATGTACAGATGTCTTTTAGTGGACCTCTGGACTTTCTTATGTTCAGTTCTGAAAATGATTATGATACTTCTGGCCTGCTCATTTCATGGGGCTGCATGAAAACAATAGGCTTTTTAGCCTGCAGCTAATAGGAATTAATCAGAGTTGTTATGAGGCTTTGTTTTCGGTGGGGCTTATGCTGTTGCAGTTGTTAATTTTCCTGTGTGACTGCTTGTGCTTGGGAATGCTTTAAGATGCTATGATCTTGATACAGGCATGTATAAAAATCCGGTGGTAGTGGATGTTAGTTAAAGGACATGTCTAGCTGTTGAGTGAATTGATTTATCGGTTTGGTCTCGTATATTTTGATTTTAAGAATACAGATGTTTTGTTCTTTCTCCCATTTTTCTCTCCTCGTTTAAACAAGTACCTTTAGTATTGCTGCTGCTATTTTAAAATAACACAAACCGTAGGTAAAGGGCCCAGGTTTGAGTTAGAATTTATGTTGCTGTACAAATCCAGAATAATTAAGCGTGTTGTCTAAAGAGATGTGGGAAATAATCAGAACACAGTGCACTCGTAGTCCAATCGTGGTCAGGCCTGGCAGCTGTTTTCAATAGAGTATTTGGTGGCTGTTGTCTCTCCCACTTCTTTTTCATCTTGTTGGGAATACAGTAACAAGCAGAAGTTTATTTTTCCTTTTCAGAGCCTGCTTTCTTCTGTGCATAGGTGTGGAGGGAACTTGAAATAGAAGGGACACTTTCTGTACTGGCTTCGCAATTGCTTGAGCCATCGAAGATGAATTTAAATCCCACTAGGAAACTGTAGCAGCTTTTTGGTCACTTATGGTGAGAAGCTAAACGTTAGGCAGTTATTTCAACGGTATTTTCTCACAATCACTGTTTCATCTTCATGTGACTGACTTTGCAGATTTTTTTTGACATTATTATTATAGCTAAAAAAACCCCAAACCGAATGAACCTTACAACACTGCTCAAATTCAGGATGAAGGTGCACAGCTCACTGATTTTTGTTCCTCTGTAGGTGATGGATGTGGGCACACCGTACTGGGTCCTGAAAGTGGAACTCTTGCTTCGATAAACTACCCGCAGACCTCTCCCAATAGCACAGTCTGTGAATGGGAAATCCGTGTCAAGCCTGGGCAGCGAGTTCAGCTCAAATTTGGTGATTTCGATATCGATGACTCAGATTCTTGTCATTCCAGCTACTTAAGAGTTCACAATGGCATTGGCCCCACCAGGACCGAAATAGGTAGGAGCTTTTATTGCTGACATTTGAGAGCTGACATGTTGTATAGAACTTGCATATACTGATGGTACTTGTGATAACTTCTAAAATTTCTCTGTGTTTAAAAGCTCTGAGCATAGAGTAACTGCTGGGTGCATGGTATTAGTTAAATTCCATTTTATAGACCTAGAAAACTTATAATTCCTTTGAATATGGGCCATTCCTGAAGTTGTTTAAGGACAGACTGGACATGGCACTTAGTGCCCTGATCAAGCTGATGTGGTGATGTGGTGTCAGGTCATAGGCTGGGTTTGATGACCTCAGAGGTCTTTTCCAGCCTCAATAATTCGGTGATTCTGTGAACCACTCTAATTTGAGATGTTCTTTCCGGTGATATTAAAGGATATCAGGCTTCAAAAGTTGTGTAGTTCAAATGTCCTCATCTTCTAATAATGCCTGTAATTTAATTTTTCTCCTCTTTCAGAGGGCAAATTGAATTTCATGACTGTGAGTCAGTGTGTGTTTGTTTTCAAGTAATAATGTGGCCCTTATCACCTTCATCAAGGCATATGTAGGATTTTAAGACCCTTGTGGTTAATTTGCCTTAAACTCTGCTAATTGTCATTCTTCCTTTACTAAAAGTAGTTGTTGTTACTGTGCAGATTAAAGCTTTAGGAAAGAAAGTAAAGTCAATCTGGAGAGATAGAAAAAGAGATTAAATTCACCAGGATTGCTTTTGTGCCACTCCGATGCCAGTTGCACTGAACTTGAGTCTTTATAAAGAGGCGAGTGGATTTGTTAGCCTGCTTAACCCCTCTGTTCCAACTGTTACCTAGGTAAAAGTGTGTGTGAAAATAAGTATGTGCTTGGAGCTGTCGAGCCAGACTCGGTCTAAAATAGGAAATGCTCAAGTCCTTAAATGGCAAAGAACATCTGGTTCTGATAAGTCTATTATTCACTTTTGCAACTAACTTACTGGGTCCGAGTAAATTTTCTCCTCGGTTTCTTTCTCTTGACTCTCAGCTGTTCTCAGCGGGTGTAGTAGCACAGCGCGTTGAGCAAATGTGTTCTGCTCTTAATAAATTAAATCACAGAACAAACAGTGACATTAACAGTGGCAAACAGAGATGATGCAGATTCCTGAGAGTTCATCTTTGAAGCCACAAACACTAGAAAGATGAAAGGACAGTCTGAATTTTCTGGAAGAAATCTGTATTTGTCCTTGTTCTTTTCAGTTCAAGATTACTGCCATGGTCTAACAGTAAAATACTTATACTACATAAAACCTGGAATTCAACAATACCTACTTTAAGCCAACTCAACTTGAAAATGTGGTGATAAGATTACAAAATGGATTAGTGGGTTAGTTCCTTCATAACCAGGGACGTTTTCAAATGAAGCTTTTAAGGGCTGTTCTCATTCCAAGCCTTTTGAATAATTGTCAGTAAATCAAAAGAAGATTCAAATTCATGGTGGTTGCCTCTAAATGAGATCTAGGGGTGTTGTTTTATTAGATTTCATCACCAAACACTGTGCATGTAGAATTGGATATATGTATTATGTTGTGTATATATGAGGCCAGATATATAGGAGCAGAAAACGTAAGCTACTGTGGGAATTCCCTCTGCTGCTGTAATGTTGTTAGGCAAAAGCCTTTGGGGTCCTCCAGTGTCTAAGGGTAGAAAAAACCCGAGTGTCACTTCTTTTGCACATACCATCGGCAGAGGAGTCGTGGCAGTGGTGTTTTGGCCATTTCTAGTGCCTGCTTTCTGAAAAGCCACGAATCTGGTGAAAGGCCAGGGAAAAGCTAGAAAAATTATTTCTAGTCTTACAAGTGTGTTCTGCTATGAATCATCGGGTGCATCTGGCTAGGTTGTCAAAGCCTTGGACTGGATGATCTTTGAGGTCTTTTCCAGCCTCATCATGACTGTGACTTTATCTCCGTAGCACAAGCCGCACTGGATAGTTTATCCAAGCCAGGTTTAAATGCCTTGTCTTGTGTGTTTGCCTGAAGAAGAGGATAAAGGAACGGTGTCTTGAGGGCAGTCTGATTTATTTGCAAGTGTTAAGGGAATGAGAGACTCTCCCCTGGCGATAAATGAACAACCCATGTTTTGTCATTTGCTTTAACTGGACTCGCTGACTACTACTCCAGTGTCGTGCACACGTATTTGCTTTTGAGAATGCAGCAGCAGCAACGTGAACTTACACTGCAAGTGAAATGGGATCCTTGTAACATCTGTCAGGTTCTGTCTCTTTGGTTCCATGTGTGTTCTTCCCCTTCTTTTTGTAGGGAAATACTGTGGGTTTGGCTTTCAAATGGATGGTTTAATTATTTCAAAAAGTAATGAAGTCACAGTACAGTTCATGAGCGGAACACACATTTCTGGACGTGGATTTCTCGCAGCCTATTCAACCACTGACAAATCAGGTATTTATAATTACGTGGTAAATTTTCTGTGCTGCTGAAATTAGATCTGTCTCATTGAGACGTAGAACTATTTAGTCTCATGTTCTCACAAATTAACTTATGAAAAGGAAGACTTTAATTACAGTCTTCCTGATCCTTCTGTGTAGGAAATTGAACAGTCAGATACTATAAATTACCATAGTTGTAAAGAAATTAGGCAAGAGCTTATCTCATATCACAGAGGAAGAATCAGTTATCTGTTAAGAATTTGAGTTGCTTCAGAGAAAGGATGAAATACAGTTTTTTCAGTCAAAGTGTCAGGTAACTAACAAGTTTTCTTCTCAAATTGTATAAACAGACCAACCTCCTGGGAAATTTTATATTGGTACCAGTGCCCTGCACTTCCTCAGCTCGTTAATTACGCTATCTGCTCACTACCTGTTAGTCTTTCTGCAGTTTCCCAGGTTTTTTGTGTGGTTTTGGTTATTGTAGATTCTAAAAGAGGTTGCATCTCCTCCTACTCGCTGTAAAGCTGAGGGATGTCCATGGTCCACATGGAAAAACAAAGGATTGCCAAGGCAAAAGGCTTGAGAAAACCCCTCGTAGAAATAATTCTGAGATGAGCAGAGTTTTCGTTTATAATTTTTATTCCATGGGTTTTATGTTGCTTTTCTCTCTCTAGTTTGGATGGTGTGTGGTGATACACTGCAGACCAACATGCAATTTGAGTCATCTCTAGTGGATGCACTCTTGATGCTCGTTCCCTGTGCTTCCTGGTTTCTTCACTGTAGGGCTGTTAAATGCTGAAAACACAGGCCACTGAGTCATCTTGTAAAAAGAGCACATGCTTGTGTGTGAATTATCTGAGGCTCTCTGAGGTACAGGTAGACATTCCAAAAATGAGTTTTTTATAGTTCATCCTCTTGTTTTATCACCTTAGTGGAGTTCCCAGGTACTCAGGCAAATTATCAAGGTTCTACTGTAATACGAATTCTGTGGATGGAGATTTTAGTGGTGGTGTGGGGATTTTTCAGTCGGAAACCTTTGGTTAAGCCACAGAATCTCAAATGTATATTTTCGTGCACTTTAAAAAGCATTCTCGATCTTGTTGTCTGTATCCATCCTCTTGACCTAACATTTTTTCTTTCCAGACCTAATTACCTGTTTAGACAATGCAAGTCACTTTTCCGAACCAGAATTCAAGTAAGACTGATTTTTACCTGTTTCCCCACCGATGTCTTTATTAAAGTCACTTTAGTGCTTCTGCTTGGACTTACACCTGATGCAGCCTGAAAACTGGCCATCCAGAGAGCTTAAGAAACAAACTGATTAGGGGTAGAACCGAAAAATGTTGCTGTTTCCACTCCTCTTTTCTCCCTGCTCTGATTTTGTTGTTGTTGTTTACGTGCAGTATACAGTAGAACCTCGTTAATTTGCACTAACTTGTAGGACCCAGTTCCCCATTTCCATAGAAAGAATTCTGCTTTTATAAACACATACTGCAGCAGGTATGTGCCTGAAATCCTGGCATTCATATTACAGTTACCTACGGAGCACTGAATTATGAATGTGTTACAAATTACAGCCAGTTTTACGGTTTGGTGTGAATTAATGAGGTTCTGTAGAGACCTGCATTTCCGTACCTTCCAGTGAGGGAAACAGTCATCATTTCCCCTGGTTTTTTTCCTTCTTCGTCTCCATCTAAAGCAAGGAGAGTGTTTAAAGCTGTAAATTGTTGTGAAGCAGATAAACTTGCTTGTTGGAGAACTGGCATCATGAAACATTTCAAAGTGTAACCTTGGCATTTCTGCTCCATCTTCCCAAGTTCTAAAATAGGGTTCTAATTGTTGGTTCTGGCCTTACTCAACGTGTGCTGAAGTCACTGAATCCTACTATTTTCGCTGTACCTGCAGCAGTGCTTCCACTGTTGTTGAACTGCAGTGAATTTGTTACTTAAAGATGTAAACACATAGATATGCAGGTCTCTAGTGTAATATAATTATCGATATTAATGAATTTTATTTAATGAATTTAGGACTCTCAATTTACAGAAGTCAGATGGTATTTATACTATAAAATACTGGGTTTATTGATTTGATTGTCTTGAGACTGATACTGTAGTTCAGCTGAGGCTTGTTTTACAAACCCTTATTTAAATGTCCATGCACTTGTGCAGTTCTCTTCCCGAGTGGTTTTGTCTGATTTGATAGGTCTGCAGTTAGGATGTGCCCTTAAGTATTGATATATGGGTAACAACATTATCATAAATCAAAGCTGTAGTGACTACTTAAAGTATTTTAAGTGTTGTAGCTGCATAGCTTGACTTGATAATTTGTTCTTTCCTAGTAAGTACTGTCCAGCTGGATGTGTGATTCCATTTGCTGATATCTCGGGCACCATTCCCCATGGCTACAGAGACGTAAGTGAAAATACCTTGGGCTCGCATGATTTTTGGTGAGGCAAACAATACAGTATTACCACGCAGTTACAGCTGTCCATATTAGTTCTGCTGTCTGTATTCTGGAGTTTGTACCTCCTGCAGTGAAGGAGCCTGATACTCGTGGTTTTGCAGAGCTCCTAAACGGCTGAGAGATGTCGCAGTCTCTAAGTGATGTAGTGTAGTAGGGACTCGGGCATCTTTGTGAGGCCCACTGAGAAGGGTGGATCAATCACAATACTGGGTTTTGCTTACTGATTGGTTTTTCTTTTTTGGTTGACTTTCTCAGATTGGGAAATTTACAGTGAGAACCAGTTCCTCTAATGATTGGTTTTGATACTGTAATGCCTTTCTAAACAGAGAGCCTCAGGGTTTATCGTAGTCTTTTATTACAGCATGAGAGATTAACTACTGTTTATGCTCAGCAGCTGTAAAACCATTAGCAAAACGGAGATAATACTGTAACATTAATAGTTTTATAAACTGTGCATTAAAATCTTAGTAATGTACTATTTACTTAGAACACTACAAAAGCATCAACTCTGTTTTGCTGATGAAAACTTTGCAACTGAATTAGTGTACCCACCATAGGACTGGAGGAGATTAGCTTGGTTTAATTTTTAAGGTCTCCTTTTCCTGGTGTTAAATCCCTTTATCTTAAAATACTCTTGATAAGCCATTTGATCTAACAGAGATGAAAGCCAATTTCAAAACATTGGTAAGCAAAGATTTTACCATGGGTTGAGGCTTGACTGGCCACTAGACAGATGCTATCAGAAGAGAAAGGGAATAAGGGAGAGATTATGGATTGAAAACCTGAAACTAACGAAAATAGTAAGACTAAAATTAATTATACACAAATATATACAAACCTAAGATGCAACCCAGTCCTCTGATGGCAGTTACACCACTGTCACCACTGAGGCTGTGGACGGGCACTGGGGAAGCCCCAGACTGAACTCAGCAGCAGATGGGAACCAGACTGGATTCAGGAATGCACTTATTGAGATCAAAGGTAGAAGAGAGTCCTCCTTGCACACCAACCATTGAAATCCTTGGCCTTGTGATTGCTCCAGCTTTATTTCTAACATGAATATCTGGTTGGTCAGCACAGGGTCAGTAGTCTTGTCTGCTCTTCCCTGCATGGAAGATCTCCAGTGGCCCTGCACAGCCTGCGCAGTTGGCTGCTATGGAACACACTGTGTTCATCTGGTACTTTGAGTTATATACGAATCATGGTGCTGGCTGCTTAAACAATGCTTAAACATGAATCAAAATGCAGCATTTACAGTGTAGTTGTAAGATGTGGTCTAATATTTGATTAAATCTTATTAAATCAAATATAGTATCTAATATAGCTTAAATAGTATTAAATTTTGCTTGTTCTCCTCTCTCTTCAAGTCATCGTCCCTTTGTATGGCTGGTGTTCATGCAGGTGTCGTGTCGAACACTCTAGGTGGTCAAATTAACGTTGTCATCAGTAAGGGCATCCCGTACTATGAAGGCTCCCTGGCTAACAACGTTACCTCAAAAGTGTAAGTGTACTTCCTGTGTTCACCTGATGTTTAGCACCTTAGCACTTGGTGTTGTTGGATTCATTTCAGCTATGGAGCTACAGAACATACAAGGTTTTCACAGGCCCTTTTGCTATAGGGTGATTGTTTTATCAGGTATTTTTAACCTCTAGACCATGAAGACCGATTTTATTTCCCAGATTCTGCAAGAAAGTTTTATCTTCCAAAATGCTTGGAATGACCATAAAGTCCTAATGGTCTGTGGGGAAATAATTTAACATCAGCTTCTTAGTTACAGGGAAAAGAGGATGTCATTTTATCCCAGAAATGGTAGGAATAAAAGCAGTCAGAAGGGAGTGGTTCTTGTTACTATGATTAGATGAATTTGACAGAGCATTTTAATGAAGACTTGCGTTTTGCTGGGCAGGAGCCTGTTTGAAAGGCTTGAACCCGAGTAGTGTCTCTGGACCGGATGCCAGTGGAAAAGCTGTTGGTACGGGAGGTGCTGCAGTGCGGTGACGGAAGCATTGCTTTGACGTACATGCATGGGTTTCAGCAGCAGGCAGGCAGGCTGGAATAGTAAATTGAAGACAGTTTGTTTCAATTTTCCTCACCACAACCCATCCATTTTTTGTTCTCTGCAGGGGACCGCTGTCTACAAGCCTCTTCACGTTTAAGACGAGCGGTAAGCCTTGTCTCATGTATTACATGTCGATATGTCCGTACAAATTTTGAGAGTAGAAAAGGTGCATAGGTATTTTATTTGGTTTTAGTGTGCGATGAGTTGGGTTTTGACTGCACTCCTCAGTTATGCATGTGTTTGCATCGTTTCACTCCCTGATACTGATAAATCATCACCGTGTTTATAGATACAGCAAGTGTGCAATAAGCCTTACTTATCTGCAGAAAGAGAGTCTTTCAGGTTCTGTTCATGTATCATCCCTGGAGTCATTGAAGGTCAGGCTTGATGAGGCTCTGAGCAACCTGACCTAGGTAGAAATGTCCCCGCGTGTGTGGAGGTTGGATTAGATGAAGCTGTGGAGGTCCCTTCCTGCCTGGACATTCTATGTTCCTCTGTTACTGTCTGGTTTAAAGTGCCTTGACTTCCATGCTTGAAACACATGGGTAGAGCAGAGCTGGGCACTTCAAATTGCTCAATTTGTAGTGACTACACACTGTGAGGGGGTTTCCATATTTACTCCTTACTCTTTCCTTGTTGCCTGCTAAGAAAACTGGCAAATACCAGAATGATTCCCCACCTTTCTGGCCTTTCAAGGAGAATAGCTGTGGTTTTCTAAATGGAAGCTGGCTTTTCACTAACACGCTTTTAGAGGCTGCCTCTGAGTGGATGTTGGATATTTTGTGAAGACAGTGGCTTTTCCTTCATCTCCGTAACTGTTTTAATAACAATATTAAAACCCCCCAAACAACTAATGAAAGTACTGGGTGTTTTCCATACAGCTAATTTAAAAAGGGGGAGGAGGGAAAATCATACACATAGCTCTGAAAAGTAAACAAATACTTGTCCTAATCTGTACATAGAAGTGATGCCAAATGTGTGTATTAAAGGCAGGAATCTGGTGGGCAGGAGTGTTTGGAGATGAAAATGTACACAGTCAAGCAAAAAGCAGAAAATATGGTCCACATAATATTCAGATAATTTCTCCCAGACCTCCGCAAGAGCTGGAAGAAGGAAAATGCACAGAGAATATTAAACAGAGTCATGGAGGCAGTGTTTGTGGGGTATTTTTTGTCTTTCAAAAGGGTGCTCTGATAGTGTACAGGAAAGTAATTAAATGTCCTGGAAGCAGGAAGATAGAAAACAAAATGCTGGTTTAGACTGTGTGGATTTCAGTGACCCCTTTGAGAAACGACTGACCAGGCTGAAGACAAGATGCACGTCTAGATTAAAATATTTGTAGTTAAGTGAAGGAGAAGAAGGATTCTTGAGTGTGCTGAGATGATGTTTATCAGACCCTGGTGAAGGTACTAATTGGATGATTCTGTAATTGTTGGTGGTCTGACTTGGTATAAAACAGAAGAGTCTGTCACTGGTGCCAAAGCTGTGGTCAGATCGGGGAGAGATGAAAACCTCTTTGTACAGGAAGACCTGGGCGACTCTCTTGACTTGAGTAGTAGGAATTAACTGAAGAGTCACAGAGACAGAAGTCTAAGGTTGGGCATGAGACTGAGGCATTTCTAATTCCGACTGGCAGCACGTTAGATGCGTAGTGGATGGAAATGACGGAGGAAAGGATCTGTCAGTGTGATCCTGTGCTATAGCCGACAAACTGCCAAGTCCATTGCACAGGACACTGGTGAGTGTTGTCTGGGACCCAGTCACACACGGCTGCTGCCACTGGCACCTCCCTGGAGGGATGAGCACAGGATCCTTCGTACCGGTTTCCCTCACAGCTGAAGGAGAACCAGACTGAGTTGTTCGGGCAGGCTGACTGAAGGTGAAGGTCGCTCTCTACTGCTCTGTGCCGGGAATGCAAGTGTGAGAGGGGAAAGCGGTCCAGCAGTGTAGAATGCGATTTTGATGCAGGGTAGGAAGATGCTCACATCAAGGCTGTGTTTGAGGCCAAGCTCTGGATTATGACATGCTTTGGTGTATTGTTCAAAATATGATACCGAGGCGGCTGAAAACCCAAGACATTGTAGACACATGCAAGGGATACACAGGCAGGTGCTCTGTTCCCATTCCTGCATCGACCATGCGTATTCTTACACCAGTACCAGCCCCCACCAAGACTCTCATGTACTGCTCTGTGTGGATGGATGGTGGTTGAGAGAATATCCCCCCGCATTCCTCTTGAGCAGGCATAAACCGTGGGCTAGTCATGACCAAAGGTTTGGTTCCAGCATGGCTGTCAGGAAGCAGAGGACAGGGTGTGGTGTTGGTAGTGGTGTTATAGAATATATTTAATGGCAGTGTAGTATTGGTATGTTAAGTCTTAAAGTCAGAGAAGGTAAAATGAGTGTGTAACTCGAATGCTCATTTTGAATCTTCACCTTTTTTGTTGCTCAGGTTGCTATGGGACCCTGGGGATGGAATCTGGGGTAATCCCCGATTCCCAGATCACAGCATCATCTATTCTTGAGTGGCCTGATCAAACGGGACAAGTGAACGTTTGGAAACCTGAGAATGCCAGACTAAAAAGGGTTGGTCCTCCTTGGGCTGCTTTTATCAACGATGAACACCAGTGGTTGCAAGTTGATTTGAACAAAGAGAAGAGAATAACAGGTAAGTGAACCTGATGTGGATTTTAAGCAGCATTCAAAAAGTCTGATTACTGACACTGGAGACAGGAGTTGGGCCATGGTCAGATGAACAGGCTGTGTTCACCAGGAAATGAGGAAGAGTGGCGATCAAGGTCATATAGTAAGCAAATATGAAAGTTGGATTACAATTGTGTTTCAGACCTTGGCACCTTCGATAAACTTTTCACCATGCAGCTGGACCAGTGGAGGTTCCAGCTACGTAAGGGTGGATTCAAAAGCTGATCTGTTAGTTTTTATAGAGCATTTTGTCTAACTGGGCCCCTTTTCCACAGGTATAATAACTACTGGATCCACCTTAGCAGAGTACTACTATTATGTCTCAGCCTACAGGATTCTATACAGCGACGATGCGCAGAAATGGACAGCGTACAGAGAACCTGGCACGGATGAAGATAAGGTAGGAGTACCACACAGTTGCTAAGCACATTCTGTGAAGATTTCCAAATCATAAGCAGGACTAATTTTGATATGGTGAGGAAGAGTTAAATACTTTTCAGCGCAGTTTTGAACCATAAACAGCACCTATGCAGAAGAATAATGAAAATAAGCAAATATCTAAGGATCTGAACAGTTCTGGAATGCAGAGAGTATTTTTTTACTATTTAGGGGTTGGGGATATTCTAGATCACAAGCCTTTCTTTCCATCAGTAGTCTGTCTGGTACTCTATCCCTTAAAAAATTCACATTTCTTTCAGAGCAGTTTGTGTATTTCACCATTCAGGTTTACGTTCTTACACTCTTGTGGTTACAGAACGAGTGTAAAGGGTTGTGTAATTTTCCATCTTGTTTTCCATGTTTCTGTCAATGATAGAATCATAGAGTCCTTATGACTGGAAAGGACCTCCGGGATCACCAAATCCAGTCCTCATCCCAGCATCTCCCCAACCCTTAGACCATCTACTCGCTTTTTAAACGCCTCCAGGGATCACAATTCTACCACCTCTCTGGGCAGCCTAACAGTGCCCAGCCACTCTCTCAGCAAAGAACTTCTTCCTAATGTCTCATCTAAACCTCTCCTGAAGCAGCATGAGGCCATTTCCCCACATCCTATCACTAGTAATTTGGGAGAAGAGACGAGCACCAGCCTCGCTACAACCTCCTTTAGGTAGTTGTGGAGAGCAGTAAGGTCTCCACATAGCTGCCTCTTCTCTAGACTAAACCACCCCAATGCCCTCAGCTGCTCCTCATAGGGCCTGTTTGCCAGACCTCTCCCAAACCTTGTCGCCCTTCTCTGGTCCTGCTTCAGCACCTCAATGTCCTCCCTATGCTGTGGCGCCCAAAACTGGACCCAGTAGTCAAGGTGCAGTTGCACGAGTGCAGAGCACAGGGACACCATCCCCTCTGCTGGTTACACCATTCCAGGCCAGGATGCTGTTTGCTTTCTTGGCCACCTGGGTGCATTGCTGTCTCCTGTTCAGCCGGCTGTCAACCAACACCCCCAGGTCCTTTCCACCAGGCAGCTCTTCAGCCACTCTTCTGCTGCTGGGGATTGAATCAGTCTTTCAGACAAAATACTGACAGTGTGCTTTTTCTTGTAGAGTAGAACGGCTCTTAGAGGGGGCAGCTTTCTTTAAAAATGACATGCTGTGCTGCATGCTAGTTCTGTTGCGGATGCTTTTGCCACAGTGGAACATCTCCCTGTTAGCAGCAGGATAATCTTATTTTCCCCATGTTTACAGTTGTGCAGTCCTTTATTCGTCAGGAAAGGCGAGAACATGAACGTTGCACTTGATCTTCCTTTATTCGTCAGGAAAGATGAGAACATGAACGTTGCACTTGATCTCCCTGGTGCTTCGTATCACAAATAATAGGTTTTTTTATACCCCAACTAGAACTATAATTCCTTAGTTTTTTTTCTTTTAAATTCTTGTCATCTACTTACATCTGCCTGTGGTATTGCACACGTGTGGTAAATTGATTACAGTTTGTAGAGATTCATCTTTGGACTGGTAACTCTTAGCTCTGTTAGGTGTTTTCTGTTTACTGTGAGGGAATAATGTTTCAAGGTAGAATCACAGACTGTTAGGGATTGGAATGAACCTCGAAAGATCATCCAGTCCACTCCCCCTGCCAGAGCAGGATCGCCTAGATCTAGTCACGCAGGAACGTGTCCAGGCAGGTTTTAAACATCTCCAGAGAAGGAGACTCCAAGGACGCAGCATCGCGTTGAGAAAGTGAAAGACTGAAGTTAAGGGAAGAGGTTTTCAAACACTGAACGTAGTCGCAGTAGGAAACATCTCCGAAAGGAGGATAATGCACATCTGTAGCTGCAAGCCTGTCACCTTAAAAAATCAAATGAAAAATCGCCCTAGTTTAAGGAAAAGTGCCAGTAAATTGAAACCCGGGCCTTTGTCGTCTTACCAGGTCTCATGAGATCATGAAATCTTGGGCTTGCGAACGGTGATTGCCACAGACTCGCCCCTGCCTGTGCTCTGTCTGCATTCGCTGCTCGGCGGGCTGTGCCGGGAGCGTTGGTGGTATAGTGGTGAGCATAGCTGCCTTCCAAGCAGTTGACCCGGGTTCGATTCCCGGCCAACGCAAACTGGGTTCTTTTTAATGGGACGGAGTCTAGTGGAGGCCTGGAGCTGGTGGAGTCCCCCAAGGATCGGCACTGGGACCAGGCCTCTTCCATCTAGTCATTAATGACTTGGATGGGCGGTGTCGCCAACACCCCAGCAGACTGTGCTGCCATTCAGAGAGACCTGGACAGGCTGGAGAGCTGTGCTGAGAGAAGCTTAATGAGGGCTAACAAGGGTCAGGGGAGAGTCTGGCATCTGGGAAGAACAACCCCAGGGACCAGGATAGGGTG
>VZRI01004530.1:84638-169618 GCA_013397515.1 Upupa epops
CTCCTTCTCTGGAGATGTTCCAGACCCACCTGGATGTGTTTCTGTGCAACTTGGTTTGGGTGATCCTGCTGTGGCAGGGGGGTTTGACTGGATGATCTTTCGAGGTTTCTTCCGATCCCTGATGATTCTATGATTTAAAAACACTATGCTTACATTAAGAGCAGGGTAAGTATCATCAGGGGCCATATGCTTTCAAGTGTGCGCTGCTACCAAACTAGCCTTACTGGGCTAGAGCACAGGGCACAGCCTTACTGGGCTAGAGCACAATTTCTGTGTTGAGATTATCTGTATTAATACCATTCTGTTTTAAGCAGCTTGGTGCAACAGCAATAGTTGGCTCCCTCTGTCAGCATCTTTACAACGCATCACGCAGTGACCATCCACTCGCTTTAAATGTCAGCCAGGCAACCCCCTTCTCTACAGCGGCAGTTTGTGCGTGAGGACCAGACGAGCTTTAGCTCATCCTTTATGCAAAGCCAGAAGAGCACGCCTCCCTGTGAGAGTGAATTCAGCAACAGCCTTCCGTGTTTGCTGGTGGTTGTTGAGCCCTTGCAGGGAGCAGCCACTGGAGAGCAGTGCGAGACCGTCCTTGGCAGTGTCTCCATGCTTTCTAGGAAACCACCCCGGACTGTTTGAGCTGCCAGATTTTTGCAGAGAGACATTGCTTCCTCAGCTAAGGTCGAGGAAGTGGAGGGGTGCAGGCAGTGGCACTGTTACGGGGTGACTGTTAAGTATTTTACACTGCTTGTTTTTCCTAACTAAAATGGGAGAATGCCTTTGTGTAACAGTGTTCCTCTCCTCTTGTTTTCTTTTCCAGGTATTTCAAGGGAACACCGAGTTGTACCAGGAAGTTCGCAACAATTTCATTCCACCTATTATTGCACGCTTCTTTAGGATTAACCCCTTAGGATGGCATCAGAAGATTGCAATGAAGGTCGAGTTGCTAGGATGTCAGTTCAGCATAGGTAAGGTGGCTGAAAACCATTCACCTGTGCAGGACAAGCAGTTAAATCACTCGGCAGAGGTTACATCACGGGTACTTATTAACTGCATTACCCTCTGTAACTGATAGTTCTGAATTTCTTCCAAAGTTCCTGCACTTAACCTGCAAAATACCTCGTTTAGACCAGAAGGTAAGTTAGAAGGCAAGTCCTTCAAAGCACCAGTCACTTGCTTTCCATACTGCTAATTCTTGGGGTTTTTATTCCTTGTTATGTCACATGAACAAGAGCTTTAGGGTGAGCTGTTTGGTTGCCTTCTGAAAGGAGACGTGGGAAAATAGTGCTTCAAAACTACTTTTAAAAGACTTCTTCTCTTCTGAAAGGTCGAGCTCCTAAAATTACCGTGCCGCCGCCGCCTCAGAACAACCCGCCACCTCAGAACAAGAACGACAAGAAGAACGCTGACCGCAGTGATGATGTGATTCATTCAGTGAAGACCTCACTGCAGACGGACAAAACGACTTTCACACCTGAAATCAAAAACACCACAGTGACTCCAAACGTAACCAAAGGTACGCACCACCTAGCAGTAGAAGTGTTTGGGAACTGCATGCAGCACTCTGGCATCTGTTACGTGTGCTTTCTGAATTGACCTTTTCTCAACACATAAGATAGAGCAAGTTGTAAGTATTTTTTAATATCTAGCTGTTAATTAAATGTATGTGTGGTTTTTAAAGTACAGTTGTGCACTGCATGCAGCAGCAAAACCAGTATTCCAAGCCATTCTCATACATATATATATGAATAAAGAGATTAATAAATATATAAATATATGAGTAAATGTAGATGGATAAATATATAAATATGAAGAAATATAAAGAAATATAAATATAAAANNAAAAAATATATATATTTTTATATATATGTACAAAGCTCTGTCTTTCAAAACTGAGTGGAGCTTTTTAATTACAGAATGAATTGCTGTGTCGGGAATTCTAGCTTGCATTTCCCTTCCAAATTGGCCAGATTGGATAATCTAAGGATAAAACAATCTTATGGAGCAACATTTTGGAATGAAATTTGGAAAACAACATCTGCCATTGTTTTGTTTAACAAAAAGCTTGTCAGAAAAGGGGATGGGATCACGGCAGACGTGGAGTGTCCTTTGGGTGGCAGGGAACGGGGTGGTCTCATGTCACCCAGCAGAGGCTGATCTGTGATTACACGTGAACACTGTTATTTACTTCCTACGTGAGGTTCACACTTGTGCACTCCAGGGGTCTTTTGATTGTACTTGATAGCAATAAACTCTTTTGTTCTAACTGAAAAACCCCACTTCTATTAATTCTGGTGATTTTGAGGAAGACCTTGCAAAAATAGCAGCTGTGCTTGTGTGCTGGGCATAACCAACTTGTGCATGGAGGAACATCCAGCAGCACGGCTAAGCTGGGGGCTTCAGTGTGATAAAGACGATGTTTGAATGATCTTGTCATACAAGAAACCGATTGCTTTTACTCAAGTAACTGTCAAATTAAAAACTGATGTGTGAGAAGCTGTTCTGTCTGACATCACTTAATTTGATGGCTTTCAGATGTGGCATTGGCAGCGGTTCTGGTTCCAGTGCTGGTGATGGTTTTAACTACTCTGATTCTCATCTTGGTTTGTGCGTGGCATTGGAGAAACCGGTAAGTGAACAGATTAATACAAGCACTTTGAAGGAGGGGTAGCCTGGGGCTGGGCCTGAGGTGCTGCATGTATCGCTGTGGGGACTACACGGCCACGCTGGTGGGAGGACTCTTTTTTCTGAGTTGTGTTCTCTGTTGGAAAACGTTCACTTGAAGAGTGAGGACAGTGCCAACTGCTTTTTGTAACTACTTTCACTAGAATTGCTTTTCCTGAAAACTGGTTTCTCCAGTAGCAGCAGACTGGTGATGGCCAGCCAGCTTACTGGTGCTTGTGCTTTAAGTCAGAGGCCCAGATCCAGCCAAGGTGCTGGGTGCTGAGCATTGATTAATGCATCTTCCTGTAAGCAGACTGGCTAAAATACCCTCATTTCTTTTTTTCACAGCAAGAAAAAGGCTGAGGGCACTTACGACCTTCCTTACTGGGATCGTGCAGGTAACAAGATGGTTTTCTTGGCACTTTGGGTTGATAATGTATTTCACACTGCAGGAACCCCGACTCCCACTAGCAGAAGCTTCTCTACTGTGAACTGGTTTAAGCCATAGTCATCGCTGAATCTATTTTTATAGAATCACATAATCACTGAACAGTTCTGGCTGGAAGAGACCTTCAAGTTCATAAAGTCCAGGCTTTTCCTAGCCCTGTCAGCACCACTAAACCGCATCCCCCAGTGGAACATTTACCCTCCTCTTCAAGACCTCCAGGAGTGGGGACTCAACCCCCTCGCCGTTAAATTGAGATCAGTTCCACCAGAGAGTGCTTGGCAAGCCTCCTGAAAATATTTACGCTGCTGCGTTTGGGTTGCGCTGTCTGTGACCACCTTTCACTTCTCTGTCCTCACAGGGAAAGCTTCCACGTCGGTGGATTTGCTGTGGGGCAGTCAGGCCTTGTCTTTTAGACAATAAACCTTCGAATGGCCCTCATTTTCTCTGTTCCATGGCCATTCTCATGGGTCACAGACTGCCTTGCTGTTCTCTGGGGAACTGCTGTCTGACCCTTCCACGCAGTCTGTTAGTCCCTGTTTGGTCTCTTAGAGTTGGAATGAATGGAACACCTTAGCAGGCAGTAAAACAGCCTTTTTCAACTCCCTGTTCAGGAATCACCTGTTTCTTGGGCTTTACCGGTGGGATGGTCTCTTAGAGTTGGAATGGAACACCTTAGCAGCAGTAAAACAGCCTTTTTCAACAATGTCAGTTAGAAATATAATCTTAACGGAAATTGTTTGAAACCTCGTGTGAAGATTTGGGTTTCGAATTGGAACCAAGCTGAGTTTTTCAGTATTTTCTGTGGTGTCCTCTGTGAATTCACGCTCGCTGCTGAGCTGGGTAACCCCGGCACAGCTTCCAAGGGACGTTCAGGGATAAGGACAGATTGGATGTGTCACACAGTGCCCTGGTCTAACTGATCTGGGGTCACAGGCTGGGCTTGATGATCTCAGAGGTCTTTTCCAGCCTCAATAACTCTGTGATTCCGTAACGTTGTCACCTCAGCCCTTCAGTCTGCTGGAAAATGTTAACTATGTTGTAACTCATGGTCATGCAGATGCTGATGAGCGAGTTGCTTGCCTGCTACTACAAAGTATATGCCCTGGTATAAAAATACTCTGGTAGCCTCACCCAAGTGTTTTTACAGTCTTGGGTGCTGTGGTCTTGTCTTTTTTTCTTTAAAAATCCCCATGAAGGATGGTGGAAAGGAATGAAGCAGCTCTTCCCAACCAAATCAGCAGAACACGAAGAAACCCCGGTTCGCTACAGCAGTAGTGAAATCAGTCACCTAAGACCAAGAGAAGTCCCAACGATGCTGCCAACGGGCTCTGCAGGTACAGCTTACTGGTTGTAACACATTACACACAGGCATGTAGGACAAAAAACGTCAGGAATTGGGCTCTATTTAATTATTTTCCTGTTTGTTTTGGGGAGCAGAGGAGAAATGAACAGTCCCAGGCTTTTTCAAGTCTGTCCTGGGAGTGTCAGAGCAGTGCCTACTGGTTGATTTGATCTGTCTTGGACAGACACTGCAGTCTCTGTACCTGTGCTGGCTCTTAAACCCCATTAGGGTCCGATGACTTCCTTTTTTATGTTCTCATGCACTGGAAATAATGTCACTACAGAATCTTTGTGCGTGCTTCTGAACCGTGGTGCTTTGTTCCCTGTGCTGCAGTGATTCCATCGGGAGTTAGAGCTGCACAGCAAGCAGAATTGCTTTTTCTCTCCTTGTCTGCTTTTGCCCCAAGTTCACAGGTTTCTCCCCTCCAGCTGCTGCAGCTCAGATTTGTTTGTTGAACTTAAATTGCCCCATTTCCCCGCCACAGGCTTCCCCCCAAGGTTTGGAGGACAAGCCCTTCACCCTTTAGAACCCCTTTTTGCCCAAATCTATTGTGCGAGATTTCGTTCCATTCTAATTCTGAGGGAACGACGTTTAAAACCACTTGGTTTTGAGTCAGATTTACAGCACAGGAGATCGCAGATCAGAAGGGAAGAGGTACAAACCTGAGAAACTGGGGTGTTGTGCCTGTCCCAAGGGCTTTAGCTGTAGGACAGACCCTCCCAGGGCAGCTGGCGCTGGCAGACAGACAGATCAGTAGTTGGACCTGGGCTACTAATGCTGGCAGGATGTGTGTGTTCAGTGTGATGCTGCTATATATAAACTCTCCATCAAGTGCTGTTTGTGTTGTTTTTACGGGGCGCTTGCACCGCAGAGTATGCTCAGCCTCTGGTGGGGGGACTCGTTGGCACACTGCATCAGAGATCGACCTTTAAACCAGAGGAAGGAAAAGAAGCAAGTTACGCCGATCTGGACCCTTACAACTCGCCTGTTCAAGAGGTTTACCATGCCTACGCTGAACCACTACCTGTGACTGGACCAGAGTATGCGACCCCCATAATCATGGACATGTCTAGCCATCCCAGCACCCCACTTGGCGTTCCTTCCATCTCTACCTTCAAAGCTGCGGGGAATCAAGCTCCTGCCCTCGCTGGGACGTACAATAAACTCTTATCTAGGACAGACAGCACATCCTCAGCACAAGCACTCTACGACACACCAAAGGGGCAGCTGGGGCCTGCTGCCACCACTGAACTGGTGTACCAGGTACCACAGAGCGTAGCCCATTCAGCTGGGAGTAAGGATGGACTAAGTTAGCTCACGAGTAAGGTGGAACGATGGCTTGTTTTTAAAAGACACTTCCATAAAGCTGACAGTTTAATTGTTAATAGCATTGTTTGATATTGTTAGTCTGAAATCACACAAGGTGGAACCAAAAGATGGAGTCGGGGAGGTCAGGGCGCCCAGTATTCTGCCTTTCCCGGCGCTGTATGTGCAAGTACAGCTTGTCTCCTACAAACCCCGGGGCTTTTTATTACTACTGTACAACTGTCTGTCAGACATGAAAGAAGGATTCAAGATCTGCTTCTGTGACTCACGGATGTGAATGGTAAAGTGGGAGAGACAGCTGAAAGTGCAAAAGCACACTGCTTGTTAACGGTACTATTAGGGGGGGTGGGACCCAACACAGGGCCCAGACCACCTGCCTTTCAGGAGTCACTATGCAAGCACTACAGCTTCTAAAATTCATTTTACCTTACAGAACGTTTGGACTTGAAAAACTGCTGTCAGGACTGATGGCAAAACCCCCATTCCTCTGCGTGGCAGGAAAGACCTTTGGTCTTCAGCTGTCATTTCAAGGAGGGATCCTCAGCTCTGTTCCGCTGGCACTGGAGTCTGCTGTCCAGGCAGTGTGTTTACTGCCTCTTCTCCTGAAGCCACTCAGTGTTGTTCTTCCTAGGGATGCAGGAGGCACAGGAGACCAAGTCATGTTAGCAAAGCACACAGCTGTGTTTCTCTGGACTAAAGTGAAGGCTGCTCTGAACAGCATCTGCCTGACCCTCCAGTTCAGAATCCTTGGTGGTCACTGTGCAAGAGGCATCCAGGTGCTCAAGGTGACTGAATTCAGAAAGGTTCTCCCTGCCCCCCCCCACCCCTCCCCAGAGCATCTATTGTGCATGAGGATGTGAGCTTAAGCAAAGACAGAGGTGTATATACGTGGGTGAGTGCTTAGGGAAGCACAGAGGTTATGGTAACGGTGCACAGTTTGTGTTGTACACGCAGTTAGCACATAGGGTACGGTTTAGCACAGCTGAGAAACTTCAGCCACAGGGCTTTCCTTATGATTGCTCTTACTAGAGGTATGAAAGATTCCCAACCCTTTGCGAGAGAACCAGTGCTGTTCCAAAGAGCGTCTGTCTCGGAAGCATTAAACGGGCTGTTTCCATGTTGTAGTGCTCTCTACTATGAAAACACTGCAGTCAGTCAGGCTTCTCTTTGGGAAAGCACAGACCACAAGCTAGTTAATCATGGCAAACAGGACATCCAGAATGTTTGAATGTCATTTCTTGTCTTCTTAGCAACAAAGCACAGCTTCTAACCACAGGTACTGGGAAAGCACCCGCTCTGGTTGTATCGTAAGAGCGTTCACCCGTATGTGTGTGAGCCCTGCCTGTGCATTAGCCCTGTTCTGTGGGCTTCAGCGGGTGCCGTTTGTTTCTGTGATCTAATCCAGCGAGCCTTTTCATCACCCAGGGTCCTTACGCTAGGTGGAGAACACCCAACTGGAAACCAGAGTATTCTCTGAGAGGGCTGCCACCACCAAGTTGTACCAGTCCAGTACCCCGACTTACCAGCTGAGAGTGTGTTTGCACAAGGGCTACGAATAACTCGGTGAGGTGGCACAGTCTGCGGCCCGTTCAACAGCTAGAATAGGTCACTGCATCCTCTGCGCTGCCTTAGAGCCTGGGTCTGCGGCTTTCTGATCGGTGAGAATGAGTATTTATTGATTCCTTAAGAATCGGGTGTGCAAGCGTAAAGGGGAACGGGAGCAGGCGCGGTACAGAAGGCCTGGTCGTGGGAAAAGAACTCCTTCCCATGGTTGCACCGCTGCTCCTGCTCAGTGAAGCTGGTCTGCAGCCTCTGTGGTTTTGCTTAGGCAGGTAGCACGTGTTCTTAGCCACAGCAGCAGCTGACGTGGAAATGGTTTGAAAGGGGTGAACTGTTTGCAGCCCGATATTTCAGCCGAGTTACGGAACCTCTGCGTTCTCACACTGCCACCTAGAAAAACAAGTGGATGCGCTCACGGCAGCGACCTGAGCGTGCTTGGATTGCATTTTGAGGGTGGTAGAAGCAGGGGGGTGCTGTTGGCTAAAGGGTGTAACAGTGGAGTGTCCCTCCAGCGGGTTATTCTTTAAGTGACCATGATGCAGTTTGATTACTGAGCAGCACGAGCTGTTAAAATGGATTCAATTCTTAACTGCATTCATGAAAGAAACTGGTGCCACACTTGGCTCCCTGCTTTCAGCTTTGAACGCATCACCCACTAGGGCTACAAAGAACAGTTTGAACGTGGAATGGCTGCGTTAAACAATCA
This sequence comes from Upupa epops, assembly GCA_013397515.1. Classification (NCBI taxonomy): domain Eukaryota; kingdom Metazoa; phylum Chordata; class Aves; order Bucerotiformes; family Upupidae; genus Upupa; species Upupa epops. Next base: position 92,682 of record VZRI01004530.1, read on the forward strand.
CTGCCAAACCTAAGCTGCATGGTGTGGTTGAGAGGAGAATTCTCCTGCGCACAGCACGAGCAGAGGTGCCTCTCATGGGTCCCTTGCACACGTGAAGACATAGGGATAGGACAACGTATTCCCATCTCGTTCGGCTCGAGTGTTCTCACAGAACGTATGTTCTTACCTCAGCATGTAGTGTAGTTGCTCGGTATGTGTATATGTTGCTAGGACTTAGAGTGTATAAATAGTGAGGGGTTTATATGTATGGTAAAAACTATTTTAAATAAATTGTACATACGTGTTACTTGCTCGGTGTGTTTGCATTTAACCCCTACCCTGGAGCTGAGTCACTGCCTCCAGCAGTGCCACTCTGGTCCCTGCCCCGTCTCACCAAGCACGAGTAGTAAACTGGCTCTTACCTGAGTGCTCCGAGTGCTGGTGTCTGCTGCAGAGGCCCCGGTGGCATTAACAGGAGGGAGCTTCTTGCTGCTGGCAGAATGGAGAAGACTGTCAAGATCATCAAGTCCCACTGGCCACCCTGCAGACCCCAACCACTAAACCATCTCCTGAAACACCCTGTCTGTCTGTGGAGCCCCAGCAGGGATGGTGCTCCCACCCCCTCCTTGGGCAGTGCGCTCCAAGGCCTCCCCACTCAAGTTTTTCCTAAGATCCAGGCTGACCCTCCCCTGGCACAACTCGACTCCATCTCCTGTCGTCCTATTGCCAGTCCCCAGGGAGAAGAGGCCAACCCCTGTTCAGGTAGTTGTAGAGAGCAGTGAGGTCTCTCCTCAGCCTCCTCCAGGCTGAACAGCTGTGAGTAGCTCAGAAATAACACACGCTGCAGTGTCAGTTCCTTTGTGGATGTAAACGGCAGGTGATGCTCTCAGGATTCAGCGAGGATTGCACCTGCACAGCGCCAGCGTTCTCCAGACAGCGAGGCAAAACTGCAAACAAGCCTCTGCCCTCTTGTCTTCAGGGTCTCCGAGGGTGATTTTGAAATAAACAACAAAATAGAGACAAGAATTACATCCCGAAGGAAGGCCCTGGCCACCCATATCCGAAGGTAACTCACTGCGGTGTCTCCCTCCTCCCGAGAAGGCTGGCTCCCTGGCGGCAAAGCCTGGCGTTTCACTCCGTAGAGCTGGAATGACTAATCTAACAATTCCCCAGCCCCAGCTTTAAGCAACGAGAAAGCTCTGCGCTCGTTTCTGCAACCAGGGTGCCAGAACAGGGTTCCTGGCCCACGGAAAAACATTTAGCTGGATAATAATCCTGGAAAGTCCTCTTCCTCCAGAGAAGTGGGGCAAACAGAGCTCATGTTCTCAAGGAGTGACTCAGTATCCTGCCGTGAGTCATACTTGGCACCACGCACCCCCCCGGCTTACGGGGTTTAGTCCCACTCGATGCATTACGAGACACAGACGATCACTGCGCTGATTCCAACGCTCACAGCCCTTCATTAGCCACTGCTGAGAAGCACTGGAGGCTGAGGAGGGACCTCACTGCCCTCCACAACTCCCTGCAGGGAGGTTGTAGAGAGGTGGCTGTTGGCCTCTTCTCCTTGGTGACTGCTGACAGACCCAGGGGCGATGGTCTGAAGCTGAGGCAGGGGAGGGTTAGATTAGATCTTGGGAAGAAATTCTTTACAGAAAGAGTGATGAGGCACTGGAACAGCCTTCCCAGGGAGGTGGTGGAGTCATCATCCCTGGAGGTGCTTGAGAACTGCGTAGCCATGGTGCTACCAGCCCCTAACAGGAGGTTATAGCCAAGCACACTTCAGCTATGCGCAGTCCAGGTCCTTCAGGCTCCCGTGCTTGCTTCACAGCACTTTTTCAATGCAGCAGAGGAAGATGAAGCCACACGCACGAAGAACCAGCTTCTTGCAGAAAGCAAACCAAACAAAGCTGATTATTAAACCAAACTCATCTCAAACATCCGACCTCCGCGGGCAGCATTCCCGCTCCAGTGGCAGCATCAAGACACCCAAACCAGTGCTGCTGATTCCAACAGCCGTACATCTGTACCAGATGTTACACTCACGGGACAACCAAACACCCACTTAGCCACTGCTGAGCAAGCTGCCTGCAAAATGAGTTCCCACTGAGCTGATCCCAAAGATGTCTTGAAGTACCACTGGTTCTGCATCTTCAGCATCCCTGCACCTTCCAAGCGCAGCTGTTTACAGGGCTACAGACACTGCTTTTTCAGCGTGGTTGAGTTAGCATTAAACAAACTCCGACTGTTCTCTCCGTAAAGTCACGATGCCAATTGACTTTTAAAACATCACAGAGTGGTAGGGATTGGAAAGGACCCGGAAAGAGCATCCAGTCCAATCCCCCTGCCGCAGCAGGAGCCCCTAGATCCAGTCGCACAGGAACACGTGCTGAGTGACGTGGCTGACACACCGAGGGCCATGCTCAGAGGGACCTGGACAGGGAGGAACTGAATGGTTCAGCCAGGGCAGTGCAGAGTCCGGCATCTGGGCAAGAACAACCCCAGCTGGGGACCGACCTGCTGGGATGCAGGGTAGAGGACAGGGACCTGAGGGTCCTGCTGGACAGCAGGATGAGCGTGAGCCAGCAACAGGCCCTTGTGTTCAAGAAGGCCAGTGGCATCCTGGGGTGGATTAGAAGGGGGGTGGTGAGCAGGAGGGGTCTGAAGACAACGTAAATGACATTTCAGGAGAGGTTCTCACACAAAGCTCTCTGAGACACCGGGCAAACCGCAAGCACCACCAGCAACACTGTGTTTACCATGTGAGGGTGGTTTCTGGTGGACACTGACCCCCTGTAACACAGCTCACACTACTCAGCCTCCTTGTACTAACATTTTTACCAACAACTGCACTGTGACTTAAGCATCCAGACGACCCAGAGGCTGCTGACAGTCACCTCCTTCAAAGAGTTAAAACTTCAAATATAAAAAGAAAAGAAAGACAGACAAAGAAAGAAGGGCTCGCGGTCAGTTTGGAGACACAGATCCCACATCCAGCTTTGACAGACAGCCCTGCCAGGGCTTTCCAGAGGGCTGCATGGGACTACAATTTCAAAGGGACTTCAAAGGTTGAGGAGCATGCTTGTTCCAAGTGGTCTGGGTGAATGAGCTCAGGGATTGCTAAACTGCTGCTGCTTCATGCTCTGCCTTGTCCAGTCCAGCCAGGGGCAGGGCTCTCACCAGCTCCTGACGGGTTTAGACGCAATGGTTTCACACACCGACAGCCTCTTACTCAGCTGTTTCTGACGGAGGTGACTGGCCCTGACCAGGAAAAGCACACAGGAACACGCGCCTCAGCCCAGCAGGCTGGCACAACACACAGACAGGGGAGGCCACGCTAACACTGGGCTGTGAACCTGAGCAACACCCTTCTGCTCCTCATGGCACAGCTATGCAGAGGACATAGGAGGACTCGGTACCTTCTGTGGCTGCAGTCAGGTTGACCAGAGGCCAACTGACAAACACCACAACCTCCCAAGCGCACGAGGCACTGTTAAAGCAGAGCTGGATGCCCTTGAGAGTGGCACACAGCCTCTCTGCCAGCATGCCCTTCTCCTTCCTCCGGCGTGTGGCTTGGTTTAGTGAGGCAGTAACTGGTAGAGGAGGGGGGACACGTGGCACCCAGGGTGCTTATGAAAGGAATTCAAGTGTTTTATTCCATCTGCAGCAGGAAAGCCGTTCCCAAAAGCCGCTCCTGTGCCGTGGTGCCCTTGACCTACCTCCCGCAGAGCTGCTCCTGCGTTGGGCAAGAGGCTGGAAGTAAATCAACTGCGTACAACTCTGAAGGCTGAAACGTGAAGGCTGGTAGCCTACTCACCAGGTGCTCTGTGCCTTCTGCAGAGGGAACAGACCTTCTGAGGCTTGGTTTTCCACACCATGGAAATGAAAGGGGCAGAGGCAGCTTAGGAGTCTGAACTCCCGCATGGAAGGGTTGGGAAGGCAGAAGTGCAATTACAGCCTGATAGTTTCATTAGGTAGATGGTTCTGCTAGAACCTTTAGCATTAAAGGAGGGGTTTGATGCCCGCTTGCTGTTCAACCGTCACTTAAATAGCTTTGGCAGCCTCTAGCTCTGCATGTTGGTACCTACATGAAGTCAAGAAACTGGGTTTAAACGACCTCCAAACTCCTGAGAAACACCCTGTCTTCAGTCCCGAGTTGAGTATCAAACCGGGGTGAACATGCTGGCCTAAACTGGTTGGTGTTTCAGGACGGATGAAAGAGGTATCTGAAGCCTAAGCCGAGCCACTGAGCTCACGAGTGTGACCTGCAAACAGATTTTAGCACCAAGCTTTACCTGCTTGAGCTTGGTGTTGGATCAAGGACTTGTGTTTGCCCCTCCAAAGCTCCCAAGAAATATTGTCTCGGTGAAGAGCTGGTAAGAAAACACAGATCTTTAATTCTGGCCAGAGATGGGTGCCGTGTGATTTCCTCTCCGGCACAATCGGAACCCACCAGGCTGCCTCCTGTCCTTTGAAGTTCATCTCACTGCAAGTCTCCCGGGAGCCGCAGTCAGGCGCACACCCGCGTCGCTAGGAGGGCAGCGCTGGGTAAGCTTGCCCTGGGTTGATGCAGCAGCTCTGCTCCTCGATTTGCTTACGCTCACCAAACCGGTCCCCGAAACAGATCCAGAGCTGGAGACGAAGGATGGGAGGTCTGTGCTGCCTGCTTCTTGTCAACAGCACCCGGCCGCCTTCGTTCCCACAGCCAGGGAACCCCGTTACTTCTGAAAGTAGGTTTTCTTTTTGCTGAGGTTCACGTGAACGGCGGTGATGCCCAAACCCATCAGGGTCGCTGCGGTGCCCGAGACCAGGTAGGCAATTCCCAGGAACGGGTTACTACCTCCACTCCACACCACGGTGGAAAGAATCACGTGCTTCCTCCCCTTGAACTTGCTAACAGGGAAATCTGAAGGAGGATGTTAAGGTTTTGCTAAAAAAGAGGAAAAATAAGAGGGTTTTTTTTCCAGGAGGAGAAGAAATGAGCGGTGAACACCCGCAAACTCTGCTCTTCCCACAAGCTTTCACAACAGAACGGTGCTGCCACATTTACCAGCACACACCCGTGGGCTGAGAGAGGAGGGGAATTCACAGTCATCCTCACCTAACCCCTCCTGAGACAAGCAGGGCTTCAGTCAGCCCCGCAGTAGCCGCAGTTCAGTGTGAGAAGGCACCTGCACCCTGGCAGAAGGCCCCACCAGCATCCAGCTCAAGTGCAGCAGAGCGCCCTGCTGGCACAGTTACTCTGCAAGGCTCTCACCACAAGGAGTACCTCTGGTACTCTGTGCAGCCCAGCGAGGGCATCAGCATACCTCATCAGGCCACTGTTCAGTGTTTCAGCTAAAGCACCAGCCTCACCCACCTTGTCTGGGGGGACTGGACTAGATGACCTGCGGAGACCCCTCCCAACACAACACAGTTACGATTCAGGTTCCTGCTCTTCACTTTCACCCTCTGTGTAAAAATCTCCAGCCAAAAGGAGCTGCCCCCTCCAGAAGTCAAACCCCAAGTGCCATTCGAGTAGCACTCCTTGGTTTCATCGGCTCAGGCTCCAGGGAGGTCGCTTGCAGCATCTCCCTCAAGGTCTTTTCACGGTGATTTAGGCAGGGGAATCTCGCTCCGGTTCCTTGTTGTTCTCCCACACAAATCCCATCCCCGTCCATCTAGTGACCCTCTGGTGGCCTCGGACACCTCGGAAGGATACTGTAAGCAATACGAACAGTGTAATTCCCCGCCGGGAGGCCATCTGCAAACTGCCTTGTCCGACTCACACGGCGGTAAAGGTTTCTGAAGGTGGCAAAGGCTGACACCCGCATCCAGACAATGAAGTCGTCGTTTATGTAACCGCTGTTCCTTTCGTCTTCCTCGTCTAGCAGGTACACTGGTTTCTGCCAGTAAGGAGGCCTTGCTGTCCCTGATGGAAGAGAAAGAAGTCATACTGCAGTGAAGCCAGGGGTAGAGGACTAACTTCTGGGGCTCCCCACGGCCAACAGGGTATGAGACACGAAGGAGACACGGAACTCGGTCCAGTATTGAGCTGAGAAAACACCTTCCACCTGAAGCGTCTCCACTGGACTCAAACGTCAGGGTAGTGGGAGAGGGTGGGAAAGCCCCTGGAAAATCACCACCATGGGAACCCCTCCTACCTGCAAAGGCAGCAGAGAGGTTGTACGCGTTGGGATTACGAAACTTCACGTTTTTGTCTGTCCACCAGCTGTTCCCAGTCTTCAGCAGCGGCACTTGAATAACGGAGGAGTTAATATTGTAGAAGAGATCCAGAGTGTCTGCAGGGGGCACAAGAAGCAACGTACGTCAGTACAACCCTCCTGTCTCAATGTCAGCCTGACTCAAAAACTGTCCCCTTGAAGCATCACCCACGTGAGTAGAAAATTCCCCAGAGAATTCCCCAGGAAGGTTTCATCATGAGCTAGATGTCAGATGTTAGGGTTACTGGGTTGGTTTTAGGTTGGACCGGACGATCTTGAAGGTCTTCTCCAGCCTCATCAGTACTGTGACACTGTGAGGTCTGAACCTCTAGGTTTCAGCCTGCACATACAGACTGAACCCACTAGATTGCCACAAACAAGACCAAACCTGGGGTGGAATCGAGTAAGACTCTGCTACCAGCATTCAGAGAACAAAATGCAACCACACAGAACCAGTTAGAGAACAATGCGAAGCAGACATCACCCATTTCTAAGCACACTGCAGTGGGAAGGCAGACACAGAGGTCTCCCACGGCTGTACCAAACACACTCCACCTGTTCTATCTTCATTCTTTATTCCATCAGGCACTCAGTTCCTCAGTCCTGTTGTACATTCACACTGAAGAGGGCCTTAGTAAATCAAAAGCCTCACTCAGTTTCAAAACAAGGGGCAAGTCACTGAAGCACAGGAAGGGAAGCCCCATCCTCACCATGGTACTGCCACCAAGCAAAAGCTTTTGTGGGAGAAGGGGATCTTGCAAAATCCAGACTGCAGTGGCCCATCAGATCGGGAAGTTACCTACTCACCATTGAACATGCTGTTGGCGATGGCGCCGCACGGAGCCATGGGCGTCCCGTTCCGGTACGTGGCGAAGGGTGCGCAGCGGCTGTTCTGAATCTGCATTCAGAGGACAAAGCAGGCGCAGACCCTGAGGAGTGGGCTTTGGTTTGCTGGCATTATTGTTCTCCTCCCATTCCTTCTTCTGAAAGTCCACTCAACAACTCAGTCTCCAGTATCTTTTGGTCATAATGGAGATGGATCCAGCTAAAAGAGTCTGTAGTCGACCAACACCTCCCACACAACAAGTAAACCTAAGGGCTCCACCAAATTCTGCTGCAGAGTTGCAAAGTCCAGACTACAAGACCTCAGCTGGGGCTCTGCTAGTCTAACGCAGGTACAATTTGCAACGCTGTAGAGTAAGGCAGGGTTGCACCGGAGCATCTCCCTTTTCCTCCTTCTAAATCCTGACCTGGACTGTTTCGGCAGTGAATGACAGCTACAGTTACTGCAGTTCTGGGGAGAGGGGGGGAATCTTGATGTACGGAGGATGAAAACCAAAAGCCCGTCTCCAGTGTGTCACTTCCATCCTATCCTAGCTCGTGAGGAACTCTACATCTTCAGGCACAAACACCAAAGCATTTGCAGTAAGATGTGTATGTGACTGTCACAAAAGCCAGAGGCCACTGCACCCGGGTGCAACCCGACAGGCTGGCTGGACACCTGGAGAAGCAGATGGGCAAGGAACGTGTCCAGAGGGTTACAAGAAGTGTTTTAAAGAAACAAGGGATTACGATGACAGAATCATCGCAGGTACCGAGAGCACAGTCTGTGTGGGCTGTGTACACACTCAGAAAAGCCTCTTTTAAGTCCAAATCCCCAGGTTTGAGGTTTGTAAGCAAAAAAAACCCCAACCCTAAAAGCAATGACTGCATTCTGCAATGCAAGGCTGCTGCAGGCACTGCTGTCTAGACTGCTTTTTAGAGCTCTAAGTTCCATCCTCAGAATGCTACCTGATCGACTAATTCACCATAAACCTCTTCCTGCTCCTGGCCTCCGCTTCCAAAGACAGATGGCAAAAGGAAAGGCTTAGAGTAAGTTAATTCCCTCCCTCTCTACAGCTTAAGGCATTCTTGGCTAAGAAGACTGAAGACACAACACCGAAAAGCCTGCTGTAAGTGCATTTGAATAGGACAACGTACTTGTAATCGGCATCCCTACGAAGCGCGGGCGTGCCAACCGCGGGACAGAGGTTGTGTATTCCTATCCCCACCCCTCCTCGCTCACTGATTTATGAGACATGACTGTCCTAACAATCATAAAAGCAGAGACCAACCAGTGAAAACATGAACATTCCAAGTCTTCCCTGGAGCCGCCCTAACGCGCTCACAGTTACGCCCGGCTAGTTCTGCGTCTGGCCATACCCCGCCGGCAATACCCCGTGACATACAGAACCCTTACGTTGACACTTCGACCCAACAACTGTGCGTCACTTCTCGACGTCATGTACCGACGGTGGTTCTGGAAGAAGTTTTGCAGGCCGTAGTACATGAACACGTCACCCTAGAGTTGGAAGGGAAACCTCATTATTGCTGAGAAGAGAGGGCTAGAGAGTCCCGAGTTCCTAGTGAAGTGCGAGCTCCACGCTGAGCACTGGCCAGAGCCTGGTCCCCAGGTGAAAGCTTCACAGCTTTGGCACAAAATGAAATATATTTGAGAGCACTAAGTGGAATTCAAAATAAAAGAGCCTGATTATTACTTTACTTAAGATGGCAAGGGTGGCCATTACCCTGTGTGAATGCTGGCAAGGGTGGCCATTACCCTATCATGAATAATTTCGTGGAGACAAGAACTCGTTTGTCATAAAAGAAGGTGCAGGAAAATCTTCAACAAGCACCTATGAGCTCTTCATACCTCCAGGTTGTTAAAAATAAGGTTGCCTCGCATCAGTTCTTTGGGCCCTCTGAAAAGGGAAGTCCTGTGATTAAAAGGAAGATGCTAGGCAGGCAACTAGAAGCAAGAAAGTGGATTATTGAGCTATAAAAACCATCGTCCAGCTGAATAAACATCTCATCTCAACCATCACTGTCACCCGAAGAACCGCAGAGCATTTTAACAGCCTCTTCAGTCCCGAGGTGACTTTATAAACTCAGAGCACCATGGAGATGAAGGGATCCGTTACGTGGCATTGAGACCTCCCCAGTGGAAGGCGAAGCACTTTAGCAGTGCCAGCAACCTGACCCAGTGGTTTAGGACAGGAGAAGGACACCTTCCTGACATAGAGCTGCAGAACGACGTGAGACACTCCGATTATTTCAAGATCCCTGGGTATCCGTATAAACCTCGTAAAAAACAAGATGCCAGGGTTTAATTACGAGTGCTCAGAGCTTTAGATGTCCCTCTCACCTGAGGGCTTAGCAGTGCAGAAACAAGGAACCCCAGGGCCAAGGGCAAGACTTTGCCACTGACTCACAAGCAAGAGATGCACAGACAAATCACCTCTACGTTCCAGCACCGAGTCTTCCACTGTCCTTGGGCATCTCCATACGAAGGGATGGGTAGCCTGACCCCGATTAGTTTTGACACGTACCAAGATGAGGGACAGAGGCAGAAGGGTTCAGTGTTGAGCATTTCATGATTTTAAAGAGTACAAAGAGCAGGTAGCCAAGAGCTCTAGGAACAGGAGCTACTGACCTGAGCGGGTGTCTCACAGCCACTTACCGCTATGTCTTCCTTCAGCGTGAAGTTCACAGAACAGTGGCATTCTTTGTTCCAGTTAGAGGAGTTCTCCCGGAGCTTTGAGCAATCCGAGCACGGGTCTGAATAATCAATCTGTCACAGAAGGGAGGAAGCAGTGCTGCCTTATCAGGTGTGTAGGACAACACGGCTGGTTCAGCCCTCAGCAGTTCCGAGTGACTCTGGACTGCCAGAAACACTTACAGACCAACAGAGGCAGAGGCTCAGGACTTGGCTTCAGTGACCATTCACAAATTCGATCCCTACTTTAAAGCTGTTTCAGAGCCTCGTGATGACTGTTGCAGAACCTCCACATCAGCTCCTTGGCAAAGGAGAGCCGCGTGAGGAACACTCCTGCAGCTCGGTCTGTCTGACCAAGTGGTGCCTGACAAGTCCCGCCATGCATTACTCTCCCTCCCCTTGAGCAGCCTGCGTGTAGCACCAGGCACTGGCTCCTGCGAGAGGTCTATTAACACTAGCCTAACCTGCCTTGCCTTCAAGAGGGGTTTAAACGTGAGGGCTCCCTGCATTTTAAGGCTATGCCCCCACAAACAACTACGTTCTTCTAGAAACAACACCAGCAGAGGGTTCAGTCTGTTTCCCTGCAGGAAACAAAGACAGCATTTCAGACATCACCAGCAAACAGCAGGAACAACCACACAGTTTACCCCCCTACCCCCCTGTTCAGATTTTATGGGTAACCAAGTATTCCAGAGGATTTCCACAGGAACACTGGCTGTTGGACACATCCATGGCATAAAGCCCTCCAGAACAAACATCCACAGCTCCTTCCCTCCAAGCGTAGCCCAGTCTCTTCCCCGGAGAACACCGTGTTCAAACGAACCTGGACTTCCCTGACGCTGTTTGCCGACAGCACGAGGCACACTCCCACAGACAGGCAGAAGGCGCCTGTGAGGAAGAAGGTGGAGAGCACAGTTGCGATGTTCAGCTGGGGCTTCCACGCCGGTAGCTTCTGCTGCTTGAAAGCACTGTTGTCCGGACATCTGGAAGGACGTGCCTCTCCTTGAGAAGGCAAACTCGCCTTGCTTTTCATTTTCTTCTTAACGAGAGGAAGATGACTCCTCCTCGTGTTATACACACTTGTGCTGGAGAGTGTTTAGGCTGAGATACTGTCCTTCCTGCTGGGAGTCTGTATTGTTTGTTGGAGCGTGCATTATGGCCAGGAATTACTCATTAACTAGATCTCTCTCTTCCTCATGTCTCTATTTCTGCCCGGATCCCCAGGATCACCTCGTACCAATGAAACACCGTGTATCCTGGTCGGGCTGCTAAGCTCACAGCTCCCGGAAAACATTTCATCCTTCCCCAAAATCCAGTGAAATCTGTTATCTCTTGGTCCTTGCAGGGAGACCAAGAGCTACAGTGGAAAGTCTGTGTCAGCCCAGGTGCATTACCTCTGCTCTCTTCACTTCCACAGCTGCCAAGCTAAGAGGCAAGGCACAGGACGAAAGGAGTTCCACTCCGACTGCCGTGGATGCCACTGGGAAAGACTTTAGGTGCTGCAAAAGCACTGGACAGAAAACATTGCTTTGGAAGACCAAATGAATTCTCTTAACCTACAGCGTTTATTGCTGCTGACTCAGATGCAGTTCAAAGCCATAAAAAGGTCGGGTATTCTTTATCTCAGAAGGGAAACTCATTCTCAAAACAACTGCCTTCATCACTGACTTTCCAAGCTGCCGCTGACTTGCTCGCCTCTATTCATCGTGTCCTCTGGAAAAACAGCCATCCGTTCCTTACCCTCCACAGCGACCAAAGACGAGTCCAGAGATCACTCAATCTCACTGCAAACGGGCAGACAGAAGAACTTTTGCCCTCTTGAACTGCTCGGCCAAAGTGAAGTCCCAGTGGCACACAGAGTTAATTCATCGTGCCACAGCAGAAGCCCACCACTTGGCCAGCTGGGGGGCAGACAGGTGAAAGCTGCCTGTTTGACACAGCACTGAAAGCCACACTAACTTCCTCAGATAAAACCTCGAGGGCGAGAATTAGACTGCCACGTCCAGGAGAAAACTGCTCGAGAGAGTCCAGCGCAGAGCCATGAAGATGATGAGGAAAGGCTGAGGGAGCTGGGGCTCTTCAGCTTGGAAAAAGGGAGACTGAGGGGTGACCCCATTAATGTTGATCAATAGGGAAAGGCTGGGTGTCAGGGGGAAGGAGCCAGGCTCTGCTCAGTGGCACCCAGTGACAGGACAAGGGGTAATAGGGGTCAGCTGGAACAGAGGAGATGCCACATCAAGATGAGAAGAAACTTCTTCCCTGTGAGGGTGACAGAGCCCTGGCAGGGACTGCCCAGGAAGGTTAGGAGTTTCCTTCTCTGGGGACATTTAAACCCCCTAACATATTCCCCTGCTACTGGACCTAGGTGATGCAGGATTGGCCTGGATGACTTTTCAAGCTCCCTTCCAGTCCCTAACAGTCTGTGATCCTTTGGGACAGCAGGAGGAGGTAACAAAGTGGAGCTGTACAAGACTTTCCCAGTTTGCTCCCCTTTAAAGTTACGAAGGCGACACGTAAGAGCAACTCTATCAGGGGAGCACAACTGATTTCCAATTCCAGCACCCCATTCTTCCTGCGATAAAAAAATCATACTGAAATTCAAAGAAAACCTTTAGTTTATTATTAAAAGAAAAGGAAACTCAGGGAAAAGCTGCAGTATGAATTCTTTCTGTATCGACAGGGCTGTATCGACCAAGTTCACCGTTGTTGATTCGAATTCCCATCAACCGCTCCCCAGCTGCTGCTGCTGAGTAAAACATGGCTGCTAATGACTTCCTTTGTGACCAAAGCTTTAGAAGAGTCCCAGCTTCACAGAACCTTCTCTGCACAGCTTTATAATGCTCATCTCCAGCAGGTCAATCGTTTCTTTCTTTATCTGGAAGCATAAATCCAAGAAAACACCAGCAGTTACTGACAGTGCTTTGGCTCAATACCGGTTTGATTTACTCAGGCATCTTACTGGATTCCTAGGAATCAAAGAGGAGGTTGCCATGTGAGGTCCGGAGCTCTGGAATGCTCCTGTGATGCCTAGCATTGGCTCTTCAATCCTGAAGTACAGCTACAGCTCAGGAATACGGCGACAGAGAACCTGTCATGGAATGGAGTTGACAAGGCATGCCACAGCAAGAGGCAAGGAGTGACAAGGCAAGCGAGAGAGAATGGAGTTGACAAGGCAAGACACAGCATGCCACCTGGGCTGCAAAACCCCGCTGGGGCTTTCCAGAGATCAACTGGTACCACGCAGTCCAAGGGCAGCAGTGCACTGCAGCAGCCGCAGTGCTGTCTGTGCCTGAGGCAGCTGAATGGAAGTGAGCATGAAGGTCGGGTCTACAGGCGCTGCACGCAGAGCACGTTGGTTTACAACACGGATATAGCTGTAGCTTATCTAGTGACAAAAGAGCAACGTGTTCAAGAGTAAATATTGACTGCATACTTCAGCAGGAACACAAGATTCCCTGTCACTTAGGCGGTTTCCTTATAGCTCCCTCTTTCCACTTGCAAGTTTTCCTTCAGGATTAGATCCCTTTGTGCCTACCCTGCTCAGGGATTCATAACGTGAGGAAGCTGGATCAATTTCTAGCTAAGTGAGTGCCAAAACAGTTGCCTACCACAAGCCTGTTTCTCACAAACACCTTCTCTTCCGTGACACTTAGCCTCTGCTTTTCAGCTTCCTCACGGATCAGCGTTTGCATTGTTTGCAGACGATTTGAGGTTGGATTCTGCTGAAGGACCTCCACTCGAATCTCAGAAACAAGCACTTTGAAGAGCTCTGTGTTGCATTCAGCCTCCTTAGTCAAGGCTTTCGAAGCATGAACCATGTTCTTTGGTCGCCTCAGCAAGCACACAGTTAATTGTTTTCCAAGCCAGAGGGATGGGGGTGAGTGAGGCTGACTGGTCTGCAGCTGTCAGGGTACAGGTAACAGCTGCAGTAACCACAGAATCCTCGCTCTTTTGAAGTGCATCACCCACACTCTGCTCTATGCATACTGATTTCAGCTGCCTTCAAAAATCCATCCCACTGCAACCAGCACTTTGTGTGCTGCTATGTCTGTGAATTGATGTCCTCTGCCCTTTAAAAGACTTGGGGCTAAAGGCAACCCCCCCAAAATAAAGGCTTCTGTGTTTACCACACGAGGGAGCCTCCTTCTCTCAAAAAGCCAAGCTGTTCTCTTCACTACTGCTTTGCTGGAGTGTTGGGCTGCTGTGACCGGCAGCTTTATCCGAGGTCATTAGACACAGGTATCTTAGTGCCTTAGGAAAGAGTTCAGAGCACAGCTGTAGAAGCCACAGCTGTAACTGGCAATAGGAAAGGAAAAAGCTGCCTTTGGGAGGGAATTTTAGGACCTGAAATACAGACTTACCTGTCTTACACTGGCTAATTTGTGTTTCTGTGTTACTGGAGTCTGCTTGACAGAAAGAAAACCTGACTGGTCAAGATTTGGGCAGTCAAATAAAAGCAGTGGCTACACAGAACATAATACAGGCAGGAGCTTGTACGGTACCTCAGGGATGTCCATCATTCTCCTCAGCTTCTGATCTCTCCAGTTCCAGTCCAGAATCAGGTACTTGGTGGCGTTCAAGCACAGGCCATCTAAAAAGGCAACGTGAATCTCACTGTCAAGATGACACGACGTGTGCTTATCAACGTGGCCTTGACATCGCTGCCTTTGTGCTTCCAAGGGAAACCCATCTTTGAACGCTGAGTACAGCGACTGGAAAACTAACGCACCGACACTGCGACCTCCCTTGACCACATAATCCCAGGCCTTTTTGGAAGACAAACACGAAAGCAGAACAACTACACTACTGCCAGGCTTGTCAAGAGCTAACATCCTGCCAGAATGTAATTCCTTGAGCTTCCTCTTGATAAAACCATAGCAGTTGAATTTCCACCGCTGATGAGGAGGTGGTAGGGTACAAGGACCCTGCCCTGAAAACTCCTTTTAATGGGAACTGATGGGGTTTAGCAATTTGCAGGCTTGGATGCTATGTGAATGGCAGTCAGGCCAGTGATGCTGCTGGAGAATTCCTTTATCCTCCAAAAAAAAAAGGTGATGAGAGAAAAAAGTCCTTTCTAAACCGGCCTCTCCAGTTCCTTCCTTATTTTCCCCATCCTACACCTTTGCATCAAACCTTTGTGTTAACTCTTCTTTACTCATCTGGCACCGCAACACTAAGAGGTCAAGAAAGAACTAGACCTTAGGACCAGCTGATACCCCCCCGTGTCCCTGGCATCAAGCTGCCAGCACCTAACGTGGCACTGTGCTGATGTGCTGCCCAGTAACAACTGCAGGCTGTTCAATGGGTCAAGAAGCAAAAAAATTAGGCTACCTCTGTAGCCTCTTGGGAGGACCAGTGGAATCCTGACCCACAGCTAGTCCCTGACTAAGCGAGCAGTCAGGGCAAGGCAGTGTTTAGAAAAGGGAACACAATCACCTTGTGTCCTCATTTCTTTGTCTTAATTCATGACCCTGATGTCTACTGGATAAGCAAAAGTACTCAAAATTCGGTGACAGAGAAGAGCATAGAATAACTAATTTCATTAATTAAGGCAAATCAGAAATGAAGAGAAATCAGCAAGCAGGTCTTGAATTCACCCTGAGCACAGGGGGACGTATGATACAGCCACTTCTGCCATTACTTCCTTTCTGTTTACTTAGTGTTTGGTTTCCTGGAGCTTTAAAACTTACACCATGGTTTTGCAATCGTTTTCAAGTCAGCATCAATCAGTATTCCTGCCAAAAGAGGAAGTACCCCCCCTCTGCCTGCCCACTACCTGATTGTGTGCTCACTCTGGTTTTGTTTTAATTGGGTTCAGCTGACTGAGCTGCCAAACAAACCCTTGCACTAGCACAGGGAGCAGAAAGAGAGAACAACTGGGTGCTGAGGGCTTGGGGAGAAGTCTTACTCTGTCCTTCTCTGTTAATACCAGTATGTGTCAGTTCAAAGAGATCAGAAAATCAGCTGCTAGAACCTGGACCTCATTTTGATTGACACAGTGCAAGTGGAGAAACACAACAGGACAGGAGCAACGAGCCGTTGCTTCTCATGAGACCAAGTATAAGATAAGCGGAGAACACCCACCTTGTTCCACTAGAGCTTTTATTCTCCCAGGAGTTCCAACTCCAATGTGGAACACGCCTTTCTCCAACAGATCCATCTGCTCTTTTATCTTAATTTGAAGACAGAGAGAGAGAGAAACAAGCAAAAAAGACATAATTGTTTTAAAATTTCTTCTAGAAGAGCTGAAAATAAATGCAAGACCTCTCTAGAATACTGACAGCTATTGGTGACTGGTGGACAGAGTCCTAAAGGGAAGGTACTTCCTGCTTCTTCATCATTTTGCATCATCTTCTTTGCCATCTTTGCCCTTCTCCTGCTTCTCCCCTGGTATGTCTTGAGAGACAGAGAGCTCCTCTACAAGAGAGCTCCCCCTACGCCCCCAAGGATGGAGAGGGACGAGCAATGGCTCTCAACCCCCTGCCATCAAAGGGTGGAACTGAACAGAGCTTGGCTGCAGCTCTTACCTTTATGTGCTTTGCAAACAGCTTCACAACTCTGCAGTCCCCTTTAAAGGCTGTCATTGACCTAGCAAAACACCACATCGGAAAGAACAAACTGTAAGAATCCAGGCTGGGATTAAGACCACACAGGAGGAAAGAAAAACTAACCGGCACTTCTCAATTCGCTCGGGAGACGCAGTCCCCCAGTGACCCCCTGCTTGCACTTTGAACGCTCCGTACATTCTTGTTTGCTGCTTGGTCAACAACTGGACACACACAGTAGACGATGTCAGCAGGGGCAATCTTGTTCAGACAGCTCTGCATATAACAGACTGCACCTGGAGTACTGTGTGCAGTTCTGGGCCCCTCAGTTTAGGAAGGATGTTGAGGGGCTGGAACGAGTCCAGAGAAGGGCAACTGGAATGGGAAAGGGGCTGGAAGGTCAGCCCTGCGAGGAGAGGCTGATGGAGCTGGGTCTGTTTAGCCTGGAGAAGAGCAGGGTCAGGGGTGACCTTATCACTGTCTAGAACTACCTGAAAAGGGGTTGGAGTCAGGCGGGGGTCGGTCTTTTCTCCCTGGACACTGGAGACAGGACAAGGGGTCACAGTCTTCAGCTCCACTGGGGGAGGTTTAGACTGGACATTAGGAAAAGGTTTTTCCCTGACAGAGTGATCCAGGTTTGGAATGGGCTGCCCACAAAGGTGGTCGGGTCACCGTCCCTGGAGGTGTTCAGGGTCAGGCTGGATGAAGTGCTGAGTGGCATGAGCTAGATGGCAGATGTTAGGGTTACTGGGTTGGATTTAGGTTGGACTGGACGATCTTTAAGGTCTTTTCCAACCTTATCATTACTGTGCTAATCATGACGCTTTCACAGCTAACTGAATTCAAAGCTGACTACGGAGCGTAGCTTCAATTGAATTTCATCTCAGTTATTGAGATTCAGGCATGAACGAGTATGCGTGTCCATGCGCTGAAGGTCTGTGCATGGGCCAACCCACGCTTTACAGAGCCTTCCAGCAGCGTGGCCACTGGGAAAAGTCAGGCGACCAGAGTCTTTGCTGCAAAGATTGACCAGATTCCAGGTCACTACAACCCCTTTGCCAGAAAAGCCAAGACGTTTTTCTGACAGGCCTGGCACAGACCAACAGCTCATGTTCTGCTATAATCACACAGAAGACAACGTATTCAGGCCTGTACCAGGAATGGTGTAACCAGTGGGAGGAAGGATGTGATCATCTCCCTTGGAGGTGATACCTACATGTCGTGTACTAGTGGCACATCTGCTGTTCCCTGCGCTTCTGCCTGTGGCATGGAATCAAACTCCCCACCTCAGGAAACAGACTCAAAACACAAAAGCCAACCACAAAACCCAAAGTGTGCAACAGTTAGGAGTCATCAAGACTTCTGGAACGAGAAGGGGAAGACAGAGAAGGGGGAAATGGGAGATGACTGAAAAGCATCAGTTCTAGCAGCCTAAGAGAGCTGAGAACAGAGCCCCAGAGGCACTTGGGTCAGATCTGTTGGCACTTGAGGCTCTGGAAAGCCACATACTCATGGTGCTCGATGCACAGGCATAATCTCTAGTGGTGGATCGTGATTTCCTTGGGTTGACTGTGTGCCCAAGTATAACATGCTGCATGCTTCCCCCAGACTGCTCACACTTTAGGTTTTTAACAAAAACGGCACCTCCAAGGGACCCAGTACTCTTACTCACTCTTACTTCAGTCTAAACACCAACCACCACGCTCCCACAGTTTGAAGAAGCGAGGGACACTGCACCCGTCTGAATCTGTGAAGTTGTTGGCTAGCAGAGGACAGTGTCCCAGTTTTGCCTTTGTGCCTGTGTTTCCAAGACAAACCCTCTGACTGACTGCCAACCTCAACAGAACATTTGCTATCGACATACTTGATGAGTTCCAAGGAACGCAGGGCAGAACTGCAGATAACCAGCATCACCACCGACTTCTTCTCCTGATGGTTTTTGCGGAGCTTTGCCCATTTAGAGCAGACTGCAACAAGAAAGAACGAACACAACTGCATGACTGCACGATGAACGGTAGCCAGCAGCAAGCACACACATGCCAACTCCTATGACGTCTGGATCTCTGGCAACGCTTTTGCATATAGTCCTGGCTAAGAAAATGCCCCAAATATATAAAACACAGACACAGGACACAGCCGAACTAACAGGAGAGCTTGTAGGGTGACAAGTCTGTTGTCTCCATCTGCCACAGAGAGCAATTTGTACTGGAGAAAACCAGCTGAAAACAAACGTCTACCAGAAGTTCTATCTAAACATCAGGAGAATAAGAGTTCTCTTGGTTCATGGCAGAAAACAGCTGCAAGATTTGTACTGTAAGATAATACATACACCTACTTCTGAAGCCATGGTAAATTATTATTACAAGGCAGCAATTAAAGAATCCCTAGACTGTTTTGATTAAAAACAAGTGATATGGTAAACAAAAATAAGACACAGTGATGGAAAAAACCCCCCCAATCATTCTCTTTCACTCATTCGTGTCTTATAGTTAAAACTCTGCAGAGGCACAGACTGAAACAGCAGTGATTTTGGAACAGCAGTGTCACTCACTTTCCTTCAGGTATGATGAAAAACTGTGGGTGAGATCATTGGGTGCCAAAAAGCAGGAATCTGGAAAGAAAAAGAAGAAGTATTTTCTATACTGACTGAATCAACGGTGGTCACATCTGTCGAGTCACCAGCACTTCTTGTCCCCCACCGTGAAAACCGGAATACAGGACTGCACCGGCGGGCTCTCGTACTTGGAAAAGGTTCTCACACACCTCTGCCACAATTCAGCAGGGGTCTTGGCCAAAAGCTTTACAGCCAGGTTGCTAGACACCAATCCACCTGCAGCGGGGTACAGTTCTAATCACTCAAACAACTCGTTCTATGAAAAGGACAGAATCCACCACTCATGTACCACTGGCGGATGAGTGGCCTGGCAGAGATGGACCTGGGAGTACTGGGCTCAACCAGCTGAACAGGAGCTAACAGAGTGGCCAAGTGGCTACTTAGCCATCTCCCATTTGACTCAGAGTGTGTGGAAAGGCGTTGTGATACAGGTTCTGTTTTACTCTATTTTGGTTCTTTTACTTCTTTGGGGATTTTTTTCCTTTGCTTCCGAGTTGTGGGTTCAGTGACTTCTTTCTTTTTAGCAAAGCTGCTTCACTGCCTGACGGATTCTCGGTGAGAGCGGGTCGGTGTGCTCGGATGGCAGGCACCAACCCAGACCTTCATTTGAACCCAGGGCGATAGCATAAAACCCCTACCAGTAAAGCAGCACAACTCCAAATCTCTTCCCAAAACACTCACTTTTCAGGAGAAAAAGACCTTAACAGCAGCACCAAAGGACGTCCACATTACGCAGCCATTTCATACAGGGTAAGTTACCTGACAGCTTTAATTCCTCTTTTTCAATCACGGAACGGTTTTCACTGAAATGCTGACTAAGCAAGTTCTGCAGATCTGCAGGGACACCAGGCTTTGGAGCACTTTTTTCCAGAATATCAGAAATCTTCTTCTGAAAAGAAATCCCAAAGTAAAATAGGTAAGTATGACATTTCTTCAAACACTGGAAATAAACGTTCTCCTCCTTCACACAGCTTAATTACAGCAACACCTTGTAATTTCATTAGTGGGAACACAGGCAGAATCACAGAATCATTGAGGCTGGAAAAGCCCTCTGAGCTCATCCACCCAGCCCATGACCTGACATCACCACATCAGCCACACCAGGGCACTAAGTGCCACCTCCAGTCTGTCCTCCAACACCTCCAGGGATGGGGACTCTACCACCTCCTTGTGCAGCCCATTCCAGTGTCTGATCACCCTGTCCATGAGGAAGGGCTTCCTAACATCCAACCCAACCTTTGATTTAGCAGACAGGAAGACAAAATGATCAGGCTGATTTCACTCCAGAGTGCAGTGTAAGGCACCTTGCACAGGACCACTGTGTCAGTCCCTGGGTCACTTGGTTCCTTCGGTAAAACCACAGCACTCTGGAGGGGAGAAGCCTGATGTGGATGACAAACTCCTAAGAGCAAAAGCAACGACACCTGAGCAACCTCTCTTCCCTCAAGGAAAGCTGTGGGGAAACATTCCCCACGCAGGAAGTTTTATTGTTTTCCTTCCAATTCATTCCAGATGCCTAAAAGCAAAGGGATTTTTTCCCTCTCTTTTCCTTATTTCTGGAACCCACAGATCAACCTGATAAGTACTTCCTGATGGATTTTTTTGACAGGCTGTGTATATCAACTTAGTGGCTTGGCCCCCCTGCAACCCAAGGTGTAACCAAGCCCCTGCTGTTTGCTTGAGAGTGTGGTCTTTCCATCTCCTTCACCGCTCTCTGCCTGCAGCAGCAGAGGAACAAGTAGAGCGGTCGGTTCTGCTGGAGCTGCCTTTAAAGCAAAATCCCACGTTTCCCTCTCCCCAGTCCCTGGATGATTAAGAGGCCTGATATCATCTAAAAAGGCCACCTCTGAGCTTTGTGAGGGGGCCAACTGGTTACAGGCTGTCCCGTAGGACAGTTAACTTGCCTGGTGCCACATAATTTCCATCCAGACTGAGGACTGTGTTTGGTCCTGAGGGTGAGGATGGAGCACAATGCAGAACGTCTCCTTAGGCTTTGAGGAGACGAGCAAACAACGACTCTTTGCTCCAAAGTCTTAACCCCAGCTGGAATCTGACCACACTGTTCTGCAGCAAGTGGAACATCATCTTTGTGATGCAGTGTCAATTGTCTGATGCGTGACACCCGCTGAGGGGTGTAGACATACGTGGAGGGACGTAGACACAGCACCACAGTGTTGATTGGAAGTGGGTACTCTGAGCAAAGCAAAAGCAGCCACTATACCCATATTACTTGTCCCTGTGGCAGGGCTGTCCCAATGCTAGATCTTATAACAGCACATAGACCCACTGCCCAGTCCCCAGACACACTCTAGGACGTTCATACCTTCTTTCTCCTCTTTGCCTTTACAGTGCTCTCTGTTTTTTCTTCAGGCTGACTCAGAAA
The DNA here is from genome assembly GCA_013397515.1 of Upupa epops. NCBI lineage: Eukaryota > Metazoa > Chordata > Aves > Bucerotiformes > Upupidae > Upupa > Upupa epops. Next base: position 113,938 of record VZRI01004530.1, read on the forward strand.
ACACTCTGTAGGCTGCAAAGCAGATATTGAAAGACAAAAAAAACCAAGCAAAAATTTTCAGTATCAGATAACTGATCACCTGAGGGCAAAAAAAGAAGTCAACAAATGGAGACAGAGGGGCATTGAGAAAGGATAATGCTGGGTCAGGGAAAAATCAAACTAAACCAACCCTCTCCACGTGCTGAAGGGATTAAATACAGTTCTATATACACGGAGTAATTTCGGAAGGGAGCTCTCTAGCTTTGTAATCAAGAGAGGAATAGAAGAACAGCCAGTTGAAACATACAGCTTGTAGCTGCAACTCCATAAAACCCAAACAAACCCAAACTCAAACACCCCATCAAGAGGAAAACATGAACTAAACCTTTCAAAACTCTCTATTTTCAGTCTCTGTTCTTGTCTGTGATTGTTTTTCTAAACCTTGCCAACAGTGCTCTAATGTAACTGGGTCTAAGGTTGAGCATCCAGAGAGTAAAAGGCAGAGCTGGGCAGGGATAATTGGAAACAACCAGGTTCTGGATGTTCTTTTACATGTACAAGGCAAAATTTAGGACAACCTGCTTCGAATTTGTTCTACTTCATTTTTGCTTTGTCTCTTCATAGCAGGCCAGGTCAAATACACACAAGAAAAATCCACGGTACGTTTCAGAATAACATCCAACGCACGTTGCTATCCTTAACCCTCTTCTGTGCCTGCGTAAACAGGCTGAACTGGTTTGTTTGTACCAGAGTCGCCGTTCACATAAGCCAGGGATTTGTCTTTAGCCACCTGAAACTGTCCAAACCACAGCAAGTGCTTTCTTTGTTTTGCCTTCTTAGGGACTTCCATCTCACAGACCCGTAACTTAATCTACACATCAGGCTTTAGAAATACCACTCTTTCAGAGTCCAAAGGAGTGCTGAGTGGCATGAGCTAGATGTCAGATGTTAGGGTTACTGGGTTGGTTTTAGGTTGGACTTGAAGGTCTTTTCCAGCCTCATCCTGACTGTGATACCACTCCAGCAAGAATAAGTCCAATTTATTAAGGCATTAAAAATAATCCCCTCAGAATAATTGAGACTTCAAGGTGGTGAATGGCTACCGATTGTCTTCGACGGCATTCAGCCTAAAATATTCAGGCATCTGATCCAGACTGAACTTGTGACCTTTATGTAAATATTATTCGCCATGAAATACACTCACGAAATATCTCCTTGCATGCCACCCTTAAGAAAAGGTCATTTGCATGTTTTTCTTGTGCAAGACACAGAGCAGGCGACCTACTGTTACTTGACAGGACTCCCCTGTGCACTGGGTTTTCATGCTATTTTTACATGGAAGTGCTTAAAATGCAGAAAACAGGAAATCTGTGCTGAGACCTCTGATTTACGAGCTCCAATGTCATAAATTCCTTGTTTGTTAATCATAGGCAGTACATAAAATATTTCCTGTATTATATTTCTAACTTTATTTTCTCTTTACGTGTTGCCAAGTTACTGGAAACTCAGATGCAGAGCGAAAACACTCTCAGTGAAATTCACGTTCTAGGTCAGCCACGTAACTCCGGCTTTTGGAGTGTGTGACAAACACACCAGTGTACCACCCAGCCTGCAGCCTACACACATAAGTGTTCACAGAACTACTTCCTTATCTCTTGGGTGGCTTTAAGGTGCCAAGTCCACTGCAGAACAGCTCCCAGCCCACGAGGAAGGGGTGATTTGCTGGGTTATTTGCTCCAGAACTACTAATCTACTAGTTTTTCTTAAACACATCTGATTTTGCTTGAAAGAAGTGCAAGAACACATCCATGACTTTAAGCTCCCACAAACCACTGCCTCCTGGAATTTCTTAACACAAATGACCCGATTCCAAAGTGCAGACTGATATTCTTCACGTGACAGGAACACTCGTGGCAGGTGTTCTGCGACCGCTAAGCAGCCCCAGATCACGTTGGCAGGATAACCTGTCTTGGTTATCCTTTCTAAGTGTTCTCATAATAAGAGCAAAGCAACTCCTCCTATCAAACTGCTGTAATTTAGTTCTAAAAGCTTAAGTGAAGATAACAGTGATAAAAAGTAGGTCCTTAAGCATCCTCAAGTCCTCAGTATGTGATCCCTTAGTATAGCATCGAGAAAGATGCCAAGGCAACACAGCTTTCTCTGGTATTCACAGTCTCACAGTGATGATGAGGCTGGAAAAGACCTTAAAGATCATCCAGTCCAACCTAAACCCAACCCAGTATCCCTAACATCTGCCATCTAGCTCATGCCACTCAGCACTGCATCCAGCCTGACCTTGAACACCTCCAGAGAGGGCAACTTGACCACCTCGGTGAGCAGCCCGTTCCAAAACCAGATCACTATTAGTGCATTCTCTCTTCTCCAAATCAGAATGTGGAACCAGTTCAGCTATCTGTCCCACTTCACCTCTGGTCTCCTTGGAAAGAGCCCCAAAAGCACAGTAACTGCTGCTGTGCTGCTTCTACTTCTCTGTTACCAAAAGTTAGCACCCTTGCAAATGGTTTTCAGCTGACTACCTGTTAAGAGATCCCACAGTGAATTTGCTGTTGACCTAGAGGGCAAAATTAATATCCATAACACCAAGGAGAAATAGCTTCCAAGGTTTTTAGCTCTTTTATAGCTCTTCAGTCTGTATGGCATCAGGGAGGCAGAAGACCTTCAAACAAGAGCCTTCTTAAAAGTTAGCTGACCTCTAGATGACTTTTTTTGCTCAAGTCGGGGTGATGCTGCCTGTCAAAGACCTTGCTGCCTCTTCCTGGGCTTACTCCGTGTAACGCTGAAGGTCATGCTGGCCTCAAAGGAAGCTTTAAATAGTAAAAGGCTAGGAAAACATTGATCCATGTACAACTAAATTCTTCTTCACTTGGCCTTTGCACTGGGGACGTGCTTGAGTAGTCATGCTGTGCAACATCATCTTCAAAGCCCTTGTGTATGCAGGGCGAGGGAAAAGATTACAGGATCAGAGACTCAGTAGCATCATCCAGGCTTCAATCATTAGGCAGTCAGAGGTCTGGCAATCTCAGCTCACAGAAAGCAAGAGTGAAGTTCCTATGGAAGTGGTGTGGAACGCGATCACTTACAAATAAGGTAAAATAACTTCATGAAACACCCTCAGTGCATGGTGAAGAGTGAAGAGGACTCTGCTTCTCTGTGCCTCATGCTCCCTGTGCTGTACACAAAGGCTAAATCTACAAACCTTCTTTCTTTTCTTTTTCACAGCAGGTTTGGGATTGGAATCTTCATGGGATGCTGTCCCGTCACCAGTTGCCTTCTCAACAGCTTCCTCATCTGAAGGATCTAACGAGAAAAGAAGAGGGTTTGTTACTGGTTTTCAAACACATCGCCTACCTTTGCATTCAAGCAGGAGTGAAGCCTACAGCTGTAAGGTTGTCATGGGAATATGATGTCAAGACTGGCAACCAGTACAGGCGGGGCAGACTCATTTTAGAAACACTGGTATGTGAAATTCATCCCAATGGAAGTGCCAGGCTTTCCCTCTGCCACGGTCAGAAACCATGAGTTTCTGGGGCTTTTCTGAAGGGAAATACACTTCTCTGCTCGGCCTCCCCCAACCTCCTCTTGGAGGCTCCTGTTGGAGGGGTAGAGTTGCAGCCGGGGGCAGGGGAAGCTCCCCTACAAAGCCAGGGGCAACTTCTAGAACCTTTTCTTTTCACATAGCTGCTGTAGGTTGTGGAGCTGCCACCCTCAGGAAGGGGCAGCTGCCACCTCTCTACCCACCCACATCACCACTCACCCAACTCCACCCCTAAGCCAGGCAGACTCAAGCAACCTGCTGCAAGCAAAGCTGTGCTGAGTGAAAGCAGCAGAGCCATGCCGAGCCAGCAACACCACAGGTAGACTGTTTAGCTGACGCTGTCAGAACTGGGGAGCTACGGCCCCCTGGCCCCTCACACTGCTGCCACTGCCACCTCGGCTTTGACCGACGGCACTACAGTCCATGAGACCACTGTAAAATACATCCTTCTTGCTAAGTTTCCTGACACTGAAGTCAGCTCCTCCTATGAAAACCAAACCTAACGCACGCAAATCCCAGCACAGCCTCCATCTAAAAGCCCCAAGTGCCTCCCTGACACCCATCACCTTGAAGATGAAAGTTACAGGACTGGTATAACGTCCTGTCCTGATTCCAGAGACACTGGGAAAGTCACCAGCCTCCACACACACCAGCTTCACAACTCCGGGGTTCTGGCTGCACTACATCCAAGCAAGCTGTGGTGTGGTGAGATAAATGAAGCACATCAAAGACATCAGATCTAATCACCTTGTGATGCTTCCTGGTCACCTTACTTGAGCCCCAAACACCCATTCCAGAGGGAATCAGTGTGTCTCACTGAACCCAACTGCTAAGGCAGCTTTTTCTCAGCATGTTTACATCACAGGGGACAGAAGTGATTGTGTAAAATAGATTCAGGGGACCCTGCCCGTGATCTTTAAGCATTCCCTCTTAAATCTCACTCGGTGTGCTGCAGAAGGCAAACAGGAGTCGTTTCAGTTTTAAATAACCTCTTCTGTGCCTCATAACTAGAAGACGAGCTGCTAGCAATAGCAATCTAAAACGGGACAGATGGTTTCCATGGTCTGAAATAGCCTGACAATGTGCCACCTGTTCACTGCCCATCTGAGTTCTGGACTGCACTTTGTGATGCAGAAGAGAGAAGACAGAACCACTGTTCGGTCTCAGACTCAGCAAACATGTGATAATAGTTCAACTTTGAGCACCTTTCTGCACTACCTGAGTATCTTTTTGTCACACAACAGGAGAACTTGTGATCTGCTCCAGGACCAGCCACCCATATCCCAGTGAAGACAGCAGCCAGCTGCAAGTCTTGATTGTTCGTGACACCACGTCGGCTCCTGCGATGGCAGGGGTGTTCTGTTGTTGGCATTCAAGTACCACAGGCCAGACTCTGCCAACCACGCTCATGTTAAGCAGTGGACCTTCCTCTGCAGATTGTTACCCTGATGCCAGCGGGGTTAGTCACAAAATAAATCATAACTTGATGAGAATAAATGCAGAGGCACCCAGCTCACAGATTCCAAACGCATCTGTATCATAGCAGCACTGTTTGCCCCGCTTTGGGGTGTTAAGCTGCCCGGTAGATTCCTCTCTGCCAGAATAAAGGAGAGTAGAAAATCTTCCTTAATACTAAGTTGGCAGCAATGCAGAAGACAATTTATTAAAACACCGTTGACTTTCATCTCCCTCACAGTGTGAATGAGCAGGCAGGTGCTGAAGGGCAATGCTGTTCAGCGCAGCAACCCTGTGATGAGCGCACCTTATGCAACAACAAGGTCGAAGACACCCAAGCAATCACGTAATGCTCTGGATATAGAAAAAGAAATTGCTTTGGCCCATGCTTCACAGTCTTCCGAGTCATGAAGTATTTATATTTGATTTTGTTTTGAACCATGGGAAAGGTTCAAGCCATTTATCCTTACCAAACACACGATGAGACTGTCCCCTCTACCATACCGTTCCCTATTTACAATCATTCAGTGCAATGGTTTCTAACTTCTTTCAAATTTAATGTTGACCTACACACGCTGAGGGATATTAATATCACGGAATTATTGAGGCTCCAAAAGACCTCTCAGCTCATCTACAGTGATAAAGAAGATGAAGGGACCGAACCATCACAGACGGCACCTGTTCAAACGCCAACAGAATAAATAAATGAAAAAGGAGAGCAGCTATGGGAAGCTCCCTCACAGAAACAGGGGATGAAAAGAAAGGAAGGAGTTCTTTGAGAGTGAAAGGAAGCATGGTGCTTGCAACTCCTGCAACACAGGGAACAAGCAGCACATAGAAACAGAAAACCCATTCTCTTGCCTATATCCCCAAGATACCCGAGGGAATAATTTCCACTCTCTTGGAATTTTTGGGTTTTATTTATTTTATATTGGCTTTTTTAATCTGGAAACTGAGAGGAGACATCTATTTAGCATCCAGAAGACCCCCACTGATGCAGGCCAGTGCAGGACAAATTCATTTCTCACCGCTAACCTAGTCAATTAGACAGAACCCGGAGGGAACCTGCCTTATGTCTCCATGAGGGAGACTCCCTCCACCTTTATTTGACATACCTGCCCACACTGACACTTCAGGTTAGAAGAGCCTCTAGGTCTGAATTGGAATTCATGCTTTCACCCTTATATTCCCACCAGGGCTATCTGTCAGTGCTCAACCAGAAACGCTTCCTTGAAAACAAATTTGCATGTACCTTATTACTGCCTCCCACCACTTCCCTCCTTCCCCGATCCCCATCCTCCTCTAACTGCTGTAGAATTGCCTCATCTGAAACCGGACTGTGCCCGTTGATAACAGAAAGCCCTGTGCACTGTGAACCACACAATAATCCTGGTTGGAAAGGAGCGTCTAGATCACCGAGTCCAACCATCCCCACACCCACAAGAAATCTAAGTACCTAACTGATTGAAAACCAATCATTAAATACCTCCTTCCATGCTGCCACTCTAGTCTGGAACAAAGCACCATGGCTGCACCTCCAGGGTCAACACCTCCAGGGGTGGGGATCCCACCACCTCCCTGAGAAGGCTGTTCCAGTGCCTCACCACTCTTTGTGTAAAGAATTTCTTCCTAAGACCTAACCTAACCCTCCCCTGCCTCAACTGCAGACCATTGCCCCTGGGTCTGCCATCAGTCACCAAGGAGAAGAGGCCAACACCTGCCTCTCTACAGCCTCTAACCTCTTTTTAGCCAGGAGCATTTACAAATGATGGAGCACCGCTGGGCAAGCTTCTCCACCGGCTCCCTTAGCGCTCTCTCCGCTCTCAGATGGATCCCATCGTACGTGATGTCTTCCTGCATACACCGCAGGACAGCCCTATTTTCTATGAGCTCTCGTCATCCTGGGAAGCAGCTGTGGCTCACAGCTGCAGTTCTTGTCGTGAAGCTAATACACAGACGCTGGGCTCATCCCGTGGACTACAGGCCAACAGATTGACAGTAAAATTACACAGTAAAACTTGCCAAAAACAGTAGGCTTCAACTGAAAACCAACAAAACCCTGACCCCGCTTCACGAAACCTTTACAGCCGCAATTACTGGTCCTAGATACACACAGCTACTCTGCCGACAGCCGACACCGCACATGCCTTCCCCACTCCTACATATTTCACATACACAGCTACGGCACAAGGTTATCGCAGCCCTGCTGCCTGTAGTATAGCGCACGGTCAGACAGACGTCACCACCAGCAAATATAGCCCGCTGAAGAACAATGCAGGGAGCTTTTATCCCCAGACACCTACACAGCTGAACACAGCCTGTGAGGGAAGGCATTCCGAGTGGCTCAGATTTCTGCAGCTTTCTCGAGTCAGAAATCTTCCTAGCTGTATCAGGTCTCTGTCCGACAGGGTATCGGGTTGACTCAGATCAGGTTAAACTCTCCTTCAGGTTAAGAACAAAATACCCCGACATGCTGCCACAGAGTTAGAGCGGCACATCCCCCGGATTATAAAACATCTGTTGAAGAGCAGTTCCCTATCCAGGGCCCAAGGGTTATGTTTCAGCACCTCTTCCTTGCCTGCCTGTTCCTCAGCCATACACTGCATGGTTCTCTGCAGATACATCAGTGTCTGACACCGCAGGTTGGACTGCGCTTCCAAGCCACCCCGGCACCTCAAGTGTACGCGGTACCTGAACACTCACGTGTGGATTTAGCTAGGTTTTCTAAGTAGTCTTACTGCAAGAGCAAGGGAAGCGAAGGATAATATCTTATACACATCAGCCTTCAGGGAAATGCCACACACACACTGCTGCGTTTAGGTTTCTGAGAGGAGAAAAGGCAACGGGATTTACGTCTGTGTGAGTGCTCTCTATTCCAGAGCGGCAATCACAACGCGGTCTCCCATCTGCACGGGTCTGTGGGGAACTGGCACGCTGCTCGTTTGTCTGACCGATCGAAGAAAGCACATCGTTATCTGATCAGCTGCAACTGCCATCGAAAGAGAGCTCATACCTAGATTGCTTTGCTGCAAGCAGACGGCCGATTGCTTTGCTGTCCTTTTACATCGCAGTCCTGCTCTCCTAGATCCTCTCTTTGCAGAGAATGACATGCTGGGGGGTCAGTTTTCTGACAAGGTCATCTGCCTTCGGAGTATGAAGAGAACTGCATGGAAAGTGGGTTGGGCTATATTTAGAGTTTGGTCCAACTCCGTGCCAAAGTCCCCCCCTGTCTCTGTCTTGCAGCACCGTCTCAGGTCTGTTCTTGCAGATTCTTAGCCCAGAATATACGAGGAAAGGAAACTCACTCTGAGCTTCTACTGGATTGAGGTTATTTGCAATTTGCTAAAAACAAGTGGATCGGGAGCTCAGGCAGGAACTCCTTAAATCCCTTGATTTTCTAGCATTTCTTTTATCTCCTTCAAGTGGATTTTCCCTTCTCAAGTGACTCAGGAGAGAACGCTACCTGGGATACAGCAAAAAGGGGGCTCTTGAGCTAAGGTAAGCTTGCTTCATTTTCCTATTGCCTTTATAATTAGAGAGCAATGGATCAGAGCTGCTTTTATCCCCCTGCTAGACCTGCATGTCAGCATGAAGGGTTATTTCGGAGAAGGGAATCCTCCATTCCAAAACACCCCTTTTCATTACCACTGCCTGAAGGAAATGGCAAAAAGAGATGCAAGGTTAGCCTGTGCAACAGAACAGACGTCTGGTTTCACCTGTTTAAATGAAGGCACAAAGCACACAGCTATGCCAACAGACTGCATCATTCTGTAAGCAAGAGGAAAACAGATGTGTGGCTGGATGCAAAGCCATCCCATGTAGCACGATGCATTCAGACATGCTGAGTGATCTTTTATCCACGTTATTTTGTGCACGATGAGAAAGTAGGGCTTTGGGATGGCAATACAGGGCTTGCTGCAAATAGCACAGACATTTAAAAAAAGAGAGAAAGAAATAGCTGAACACATGCTCAAATTACTTTACAGTTCCAAAGACCTCGTTCAGCTCCAGCCAGCGTACAGGCAGGACTGAAGATCACATGGAATTTGCTTTCCCTTTCTCCTGAGTGCTTTGCACTGGTCATGCACCCCTTCTCTTTTTAAAACCACCTATGGCTGAACAGTTCTCCTCAGCACCATCTTAAACTGCTTGTTAGTCTTCAGGGTGGAAAAAAGCCTGGATAGAGTACAGCATGGCATGCCTGTCTGTAAGGAGATCCTAAGACACTCCAGGTCACATGGACGTAATGATACTGTGGTGTGGACTCCAACATGAGAAGACTGTTACCATGAAAAACACTCTGGAGCCACAGATTTAGCACTGCCATGCACACACACACACACACACACACACAGAGATAAACACAGAGATTCCTGCAAGCAAAAAACCATAGGAATAGGAGCCTGAAGAAATAGGGTAGAAGGATCCCCTAGCACCACGAAGGTCTTCCCAACAGAAACACCATGTAAAAGTCTCAGCAGAAACATCTCAAGAAAGGCATCTGGGTTCTATATTAAGAGTAGTAAATGACCTCTTTTGCCCTTTGCTAAGTCGCTGAGAGCTCATCTAAACTACAAAGAGGCAGCAGTCTTACCTGCTGGAGGTACTTCTCACTCTGCTTACTCTCCATGCTGTACAAGAAATGTCATCTCTCTCCCCTTCTCGTTTTGTTGGGTGATTCTATGCTCGGTCACGAATGTGAAGTTTACTTGAGGGATGCAGTGAGCACCATCCCCTTCACAGAACATACCTTCCTAGCAGTTCTAAGGCTCTTTAAGAAAGAATAACTAAGGCAATGCGTGGTGGCGTGTGATAATTCAGATTCACCCAGGTTTCTATGGCGAGAACTCAGAGAAGAGGCTGTTATGGCAGGGTTTACTGAAGTATTGCAGATGCGTTCATCGGGTTCCTCAGCAGTGAAAGGATTCACAGTACGAAAGCAGCGAGGGCCACCTAATATTGGCAACCATTCTCCACTTGTGCGTGGGAAAACGTTACTCCCCATCACTGCTAAGGGGGGAGGTGGCTTAAAATAAAGCAGTACAGGTGGACCGCAGCCTACACACAGTGTCAACAAAGAACCCTCTGACAAGGGGGAGTGCTGCTGCATTACAGACTGGCTTGTTTGGAAAGAGAGGGTCACCACACCTTCCCCGCAGGAGCTGAGCCTGGAAGGTCTCTGTCTCCCAACCCAGCGGGAGGTTTGCTGACATACTGGTGGATGACAGCAGTGCAAGAGGGCAGTACCACTGTGATCTGGCATGGCGTTACTGGAAGACGTTACAAACAAGTACACGAGAGTGAACATGCCTCGTGTCTAGAGAAACCTAGGTCTGCTTCCAACCTCTTTCTGGTTAGGGTGGATCGAGCTTGGGAGGATCCTCCACATCCTGTTCTCTCCCATCCATGGGAAGCTTCTAGCACTAACATAAAGTAGATTTATCTTGAGAAGTGTGACTTGTAACAGCAGGAATCTGGCAGAGACCACCACAAGGGGGGAGAGACAAATTAAACTCAAACTATTGGGGGGGGGTCTCAGATGGAGCTGAGCCTGCTGTCTTTACAAGGGGTGGGAGGGTATGGCTTTAAGTCTTGACTAACTTTCTGCCTAAGGCTGTGGATGAAGAGGAAGATGAGGCTGGGTGATGATTTATGCTGACAGCTGGCCAGGCAAAGCTCCGAGGGGACATTTACGAACTCCTGCCACCGGCACTGTCACCCTCAGCTGACAGGTGTAAGCAAGGCCAGAGCCAGATTGCTAGATCCAAACAGCACCGAGGGGACGAGAAAATCCCACCAGCAGGCAGATCCCTACTACTGCTTAGCATTCTTCTGTCTGGGGACTCTCCCCAAACAACAAATGGGTCTGGGATTCTCCTTCCCTACTGGTATCCCTCTGACTAACGGGACTGATGGAAATAAGCTGAGATCTTGAGGAGAGTCAAAGCGCACCTCGACACATCCTGAAACAGGTACCTTTAGCAAGAGGCCCTGTTAACACCATTGGCATGGGTTAAGGGTCTAAGACTTGTCACCACCACCACTTTATAGCTGGTGCTGCAGACAACATCCAAGCAGGAGCACCAAGAAATGGATGGAACAGACTATAAGAAGGGCAAAGGCAGCACCTAGAGAGCCAGTCCAAGAATATTTAGGTATGGTTGTCTCAAGAGAGGTTTTTCTCCACCTCTACTCTGCACTAGTGAGACCACATCTGGAGTATTGTGTCCAGTATTGGGCCCCTTAGTTCAAGGGGGACACAGAGCTGCTGGAGGGTGTCCAGCGCAGAGCAACAAAGATGATGAAGGAAGTAGAACAGCTCCCTGACGAGGAGAGGCTGAGGGAGCTGGGGCTCTTGAGATGGGAGAAGAGGAGGCTGAGGCGGGACCTCATTCCTGTCTCTAAATATGTGAGGGGGGGGTGTCAGGAGGATGGAGCCAGGCTCTGCTCAAGGCCATCTGGGGACAGGACAAGGGGCACTGGGTGCCAGCTGGAACAGAGGAGGCTCCATCTCAATATCAGAAGGACCTTCTTCCCAGTGAGGGACCCAGAACACTGGACCAGGCTGCCCAGGGGGGTTGTGGAGCACCAAGAAATGGGTGGAACAGACTATAAGCAGGGCTAAGGCAGCACCTAGAGAGTCAGTCCAAGAATATTTGGGTATGGTTGTCTCCGTGCATGCCCGTGTGAGGAGCTGTGATGTTCTACATGAAAATACCACAGACATTTCTGCACAAGCATTATCTTTCCTTGACTATTGTCACTAAGACACTGTCCAGGAAAGAAGTGACAGAGCATGAAGTGCCAATATGTGGGGTAATGGAGATATAGGTATGGGCACAGCAACATCACTAAGTATTACAGTCAATCAAACAGCTAATTAATAATTGCAGTCACTCTGCAAAAGATATTTCCCCATGGGACTTACTGGTAACCAGGAAAGGGGAAGACAATCAAAGTTCACGCTCCCAACGAGCCACATAGCCCCAAGCTTTGTCTGACCTGCTTTGACAAATCTATCTCCCAAAAATAGGAGGAGAAAACCCAACGGAACTTTGCCATAGGGTCTCTGCTGCGCTTGCTTCTGCACGCGAGGCATCTATAGCAGTATCTCGTTGCAGAAAGCATTCTGCTCTGAGGTGAGAGCTAGTCTCAGCGTTTTCATTCAGCTTGATACAGCGCTGGAACTGATAAAAAGATCTCCAGTTCTGGGTATCACATTTTACACTTGAAAACACGACCTCTGACCGTGGCAAATTCACTCTTGTCTACGCAGAGCACAGTAAAGCTTCCTGCTCCAGTCCAAGCAGAGTAAGGCACAGACAAAAAGAACCTACCTGAAGAGGCACTAGGCACTCTCACTGACCTGCAGTACTACAATGCTTTGCAGCCACAGCTGCCAAGTCCCAATGTGTAAACAGTGCAGGGAGGCTACCTCACCGCCGTGGTTAGTCAGGACTGGTATGCAACCCCCTCACCTAAGACACAGTTTGCTCTGCACAGCCTAAAAAAGTGAGGTCTTCTCAGCACAGGGAAAGGGGAGGCAGAAGGCATGGCCCTACTTGGCCCCAGACACTGACTCTCAGTGCAGCTGAGGACACAGCGGATGCAGTCAGCTTTCCCCTGGTCACATCTGCATCTCTCCTCCTGCAGTCATGCAACCGCAGACACCTATGGGCAGAGTCCTGCAAAGCTGCAGATGGTGGAGATCCACTATCTAGCTGTTAGCAGCTCAAGTGAAGCATCTCCTTTGAAAAACGCTTTCACATTTGTCTTACATGGACTTTCAGTTTTGCCAGAGGAAAGGTGGAGCAGCTGTGACAGCTTTGCCCTAAAAGATGGTAAGAATGAAATGAAACAACTGAAAGTAATTTACCTGGGATGTTACAAACAATGCACGAGGACATGCTGCAGCACGTACGTACCCAGAGCAGTGGTGCTGACCTGAACTTGAAAAGATGCATTCAGAAGTACCGAAAAACCGAGGGCATGCAGCTGGCCACCTGCACAGGCTGTGCTCTCGTTTTCATTGAGCCGTCTCCCAACCCCAGAGTCAGTGACAGCTACAGAAGTAAGCTGAAAACAGAGTGCTCCAGTGGGGCACACATTTCTTGCAGCAGCAAGGGAAGTAGGCAGCTCGCTCAAGGAAAGGGCTTTGCTCTTTTAAGGGATCCCAGCAGGAGCTGGGGAAGCACTGCACAGCAACGGCTGTGCTTTGCGGAAGCAATCTGTCTACGAGTGGGGCACGCACAGCCTTCTGCTGCTCTGCGCCTCTGCCAAGATAAAGAGCTCCACGCGGGGCTGGACTGTGCTGGCATATCTCACTTGGAGGCGAAGGTGGTTGTTAGCTTTAAAACAATTCCCAACGAAGGTCTCACCTATACAGTGCAGCACAGCCATCCAGGGAGAACCAGTTCTGGGTTCATACAAACCTCTCTTAAGCTTGCATTATGTAAGCTTAAATACTTTCAGTTGCAGCAAATTCAGAGCGATGGCTACCGGGACTAAAACACCGCAGAGAGTGATCCAACACTTTGGTCTCCAACATCACGAGGCGCACACACGCAGCTGCAGACAGGACGTTATAATTTCCTATAAAATGAAACTTGGACTAAACACAGTGCTGTTAAAATTAATTCTTGGAGGAGAACTTTCCCATGTTTCACTCATAACCAGCTTGTTAGCACAGCCAGCTGTTCCTCAGGCATTGGCTTGAGCAGGAGAACACTGTTCAATCTCAAGGATGCAACTAACACCAAAACCACCCCTATTTGCAGCATGGTTGTATTCAGTATCATACTGAGCTCTAATAATATTCACAGTCTCACAGTGCTGATGAGGCTGGAAAAGACCTTAAGGATCATCCAGTCCAACCTAAAACCAACCCAGTAACCCTAACATCTGCCATCTAGCTCATGCCACTCAGCACTTCATCCAGCCTGACCTTGAACACCTCCAGGGATGGTGACCCGACCCCCTCCGTGGGCAGCCCATTCCAAACCCGGATCACTCTTGCAGCAGAAAACAAGAGCAAAGGATGAAAAGAACACAAACTAATCACCAAGTGAATGACAAACATTTTAGATCCTCTCCCTAAAGAGATGATTTCAAAAGCATGTGCGAAATGTAGTTGAAAAATAGGCACTGTACATCAAGCGTCTTGTCTGTCTTCAAGAACACTCCATTTAAATGCAGAAGGAGTGACAGCCATTCCTCCTGCTACTACGCTTTATTCTGCTAAGGGGTAGAAACATCATGCAATACAACTTGTCATTGTACTTTGACTCACACAATCCCTGCCTAAGATTGTGTAAAGACAATGAAATCCTGCTTGGAGAGAAAATGAGGCAGCACAGGAGGAGCTTTGTCAGTACACGAGCCAAAAAGAAGAGCTGATTTCAGCCCTCACATACCCAGCACATGCCCTTCCTGTGCAGTTCGTCTCACGCAGCCAAACCAAGGAGTTACGTGTTGCTGACTGTATGTTCACCCACTGGCCAGTGCTGGCCCACCTGAAGGCAAGCCGGCTCAGGTTGCAACCGAGTTTCTCAATACAGATAAGGAGCCACCAAGGTATTGAAACTGCATGACCTCTTCTTTGCTACGGGAAACTTGAGACTCGTGAAGTGGGACAAACAGTGTTGGCTTCCACTCACACTAACTCCCCTGTGACCTCCAGCTGTCCGAGGCGGACAGCATCGAGTCTAACAATAGGGTTTTTGAGTCTTCCCAGAGATAGTACCCTTAGGGGGGCATGAAGAGCACAGATCACCCCCCATTTCAGACTCCTCTTCTGCTCTATCACAGCAGTGCAAGGCAGGTTCCCCATCAAGTACGCTCCTCAGCAGTGGAACAGGAGGCAATGCCATGTTTCATCAAGCAAAGCAGGGGATGGAGTGGACGTGGCTGCCTTCTCCTCTGCTGACTTTTCCTATGACGTGTCACTTAGAGAGCTGCTAACATTAAGGTGATTTTTATGAATAACACCGCAAAGCTATGGCATGTACTAAGCACATTCATCCTTTACGATTGCTGGCCATGTACTCTGCATAGGAGTTAACAAGCTGTACCTTCTGAATGCTTTGTGGATGTCGTGTAGGTGGTTTGCTCCTACTGAATCTCCCTACCGTTGTTTTGCCTCCTCTGTAGTTTTCTGTGTTTATTCTCAGCTATGGCTCACGGTAAGTTGTGAGGCTAATAGCTGCTGCTTATTCAACAAGCATCAAGGGGATAATCATTGCTANTGCTGTACCTTCTGAATGCTTCGTGGATGTGGTGTAGGTGGTTTGCCCCTACTGAATCTCCCTACCATTGTTTTGCATCAAGGGGATAATCATTGCTAATCTATAAGCCATGTGAGGAAGCTGAGGTAGGGAGCAAAGTGACTTGCAGTGAATCTAATGCAGTCGTTGCAGTGCTAAACAGAGATGCTAGATTGCCATGGCCCTAAGGCTTAGTTCCATGCTGGAGCTTGACTCAATACAGTCAGAAGAGAGAAGGGAATCCACAAGGACTTCTTTGAGTGGAAGTGAGATGCACGTACGTGCTTTGCTATATTAAAGAGCTTGGGAGCACACATTTCTGCACCTGCTAGGGACTGATTAGCCTTACACGTATGGCTGGTAAGCACTTCCATCTCAGTTAGTCTTACTGCAAAAAACCAGGATGCAGAGCTATAACTTCATGGGGAACACGTGCAAAGTGCTATGGCATTCTTGAAGGAAGCGCTACAGGAGAATATAAAAATCTTTATCATATGCAGAGCGAATGGACACGGAGTCCTCCTTTCTTCACACCTGAAAAGGCTTGAAAAGCTTTTATAAATATTTTTGAGAACCCAAACCAGTTGTGTTCGGATCAGTAAAGATGGAAAAGAAACTCAGGGCTCACTCTAAGTCTTAGGGAGAGACGTGGCTCAGAGGGATTCCTTTAAACGTGGAGCTACGATTTTCCAGTCTCAGTATAAATAACCAGAGTCAAAGGCTTCTTTGTCACATCTTTGCTATTCAGTAGCTTCTGGGGAAGCGTCTTGACATGACACAAGTGAATGATAAGCCTTATCCAAAGGGTTGCATTACTGCATCCAGCTCAAGGGCAAACTGATGACAGACTGTGTAGAGCTGGGGTCAGGATATATATGCCACAGTACAGACAGAAGCAGTGCTTTATCTAGGCCCCAGGGTCTCAGCTCTGGAGACAGTCTCCTAAGGCAGATGTCCTCTGGTGTCCCATACAAATTCACACACAGTTAATTCTTCATTCAGAACCCTCTGGAAAATGCAGTCTCCTCCCGTGTGATTTACTGCATAACTCCCGATAGGGAAACCCTGCTGCAGCAGNAAACCCTGCTGGAAAATGCAGTCTCCTGATAGGGAAACCCTGCTGCAGCAGAACACTACAGCAGTGCAGCAGGGAGCAGACAGGCAGCACCTTAGCCAAAGTCACAGCAAACAGCAGTTGTTAAACAATCCGAGTCCTAGGACAGGGACAGCAGCAGAGCCCTCAAATCAGAGATCATTTGTCTTTGGCAGGGAAAGGAATAGGTGTAGACAATCAATACTAACAAGCAGAGGCCAGCAGAGCAATAAAATAGTGAATTCTATGTACTGTCATGGTAATTTCATCCTTTTGTTTTTGCTCAACTGAACTAATTAGCTGAGCAATGAAGGCAAAACCCTGGGGAACAATCTGTATTATAGTGGAGCTCTCCGTTGATTACGTTTTATAATGCAGCTCTCCGTTGATTACGTTTTAATTACAGGTAGGACAGCACTCTGGATTCCCAGGTACTCCATCCCACCCTGTAGACTAGCAGGACTTGTTTCAGGGAAGATTTTAACTGTTCTTATAAATTCTTCAACAGTTCTTTATAGTCTCAGCTGTAATCTGATTTCTTTCGAGGTCCCTTGCAATCCCTAATGACTCTATGATTCTTTTTTAGTTTCATTTTGAAGGCTTTCAATAGGCATTTCAGCTCCTGTCTGTGGAATAATCAAAACAACACCTGAAACCAAATACTTCTTGCAGGTGAGGGTGACAGAGCACTGGAAGGGGCTGCCCAGGGAGGTTGTGGAGTCTCCTTCTCTGGAGGCATTGAAAACCTGCCAGGACACGTGCCTGTGTGGCTTGCTCTAGGCGATCCTGCTCTGGCAAGGGGATTGGACTGGATGCTCTTGCAAAGTCTCTTCCAATCCCTAACAGTCCGTGACTCTGTGATCTGCCAAAACTCAACCAAAACTGAGAGAATGAACGCACCAGTAAATAAATTCATAACATACCTAAGCCCCAGTCTGATTACTCCTTCAGAGCTAAACTGGTCTGGGTAGAATAAAAGTGGATAACTTCTGCATAGAAGCAATGAAGCGAACATGAAGGATGAGGGGAAACGGCCTCAAGCTGAGTCAGGAGAGGTTCAGATCGGATCTGAGGAAGAAGTTCTTTCCTGAGAGAGTGGCTGGGCACTGGACCAGGCTGCCCAGGGGGGGGCGGGGGTTGCCATCCCTGGAGGGGTTTAAAAAGTGAGCAGATAGAGCACTCGAGGCCATGGTCTAGGGGTTGTGGAGCTGTTGGGATGAGGGCTGGACTTGGTGATCCTGGAGGTCCTTTCCAGCTATGAGGATTCTATGATTTAAGAGAATGACAAGAGTTTATCTAAAATGGGAAAGGCACTAGGCTCACATTTCTGTCAAGGCACTTCGATCAGCAGACATTACCTCCCCTTCCAGTTTCTGCAAACCCAACAGCACTGCAGACATTGTTATTTACACTTGTCCTTGCCTCAAACACTGCAGGAATCATTTGCTGCAGTCATGATCACAGAAGTGGGGAAAGGCAACAGCATTCTCGAGAACCTGTGAAATCATTCCAGGCTGGAAATCAGTCATTCCCACCTAGCAGAGGCTGAGGAATTAGCCCTTCAAATTTGAACTGAAGCATTCTTTAAAATCTCTCTTATTTTCACACTGAGCGACCAACCGAGTACTGAGGTTCACGTTTCACAGGAGCTCGAGTGATGTGTTTAACACCCGCTGGGTACATCGCCACTCACACCGTGCTGTTCAAACCAGAAGGAAAGGAACAGCTGCTGTTGCTCTCCCTACCTCAGGTTCAGCGCCAGGAATGGGAAACCCCTACCAGCAGCCTGCCAAAGCACCTGCACTCACTAGCCCTAGCCTCTAGTAATATAGAATTCCCCTCCTAATTTTCCATTCTGCCCTTAGGCTCTGTCTTTCAACTGTGTCCAAGGATGAGCAGAGGTAAATGAAGGGGTGTGCTTCACCTGGGGCTGCCCACAAAAGCCACTTCCAAACTGCACGCCTGGCAGATCACAGGCAGGATCTCTGAGGGGAGCCCCAAAGGGCTGAGTGGACAAAGTCTTCTCAACTCATGGTTCCGAACAATGCTCTGCTAACTCTACAACCTCAAGAGTCACTGATGTCCCTGGATGTTTTCCATATGGTGGTCACAGTCTCACAGCACTGATGAGACTGGAAAAGACATTAAAGATCATCCAGTCCAACCTAAAACCAACCCAGTAACCCTAACACCTGCCATCTAGCTCATGCCACTCAGCACCTCATCCAGCCTGACCTTGAACACCTCCAGGGATGGTGACCCAACCAATTCTGTGGGCAGCCCGTTCCAAACCCGGATCACTCTGTCAGTGAAAAACCTCTTCCTCCCATGATGGAGCTGAAGACTGTGACCCCTTGTCCTGGTCATTAAGAAAGAGAAGAGAAGTTATAGAAAGGTGGGAAAGTGAAGTACGTTGGGTGGTGTCGCTGACCCCCCAGCAGACTGTGCTGCCATTCAGCAAGACCTGGACAGGCTAGAGAGCTGGGCAGAGAGAAACTGAATGAGGTACAGCGAGGGTGCGTGCACCAGTACATATCACTACCCAGCGTTATGGAGAAATGTAATAGTAGCAAAGCAGCTCATGACTCCAAACTCCATCGAAAGAAGTCCTGCCCAAAGAAAATGCTGTCTTAGTGCAAGCAGGTTTTGACTGGGTTTGGCTTAATAGAATCACAGAATGCCTTGGGTTGGAAGGGATCTAGTCCAATTCCCCCGCAGTGAGCAGGGACATGTCCAGCTAGATCAGGTGGCTCAGAGCCCCATCCAGCTTGTCCTTAAATGTCTCCAGGATTGGGCATCTGCTACTTCTGAGTAACCTGTTCCAGTGCTTCCCCATCCTCATGGCAAAACTTATCACTTGTCTAAATTGGTTTAAAACCATTACCCCTCGTCCTGTCACAACAGGCTGTCTCCACCTTTAAGTACTGTAAGGTCACAATAGTTTCCCCCAGAGCCTTTTTTCTCGAGGCTGAACAATGCCCACTCTCTCAGCCTGTCCGCATGGCAGAGCTGCTCCATCCCTCTGAACCTTTTTGTGTCTCTCCTCTGGACCCAATCCAACAGGTTCATGTCCTTCTTTCTTCTGCTGAGCACAAAACCACTTTGTTTTGTGGACGTTGGTTTTTTAAAAGCTAGGATATCTGTACATCTCCTTCTACTGTTCACGCATGTGCTGGGAGGGGAGCCTGTGCCTCTGAAACAACGGAATCACCCACATGCCTGCTGAGTAAACGCATGCATGCACCAGAGTCTGCCTCCCGCAGGCCACTGGAAAGGTCTGTTCAGCCATCCCCACTGCTTTCAGTAACAAATCAGAGACAGAGCACTGAGTGGGGACGCATACCTCTCAGTCAATGCAAGGGATTGTGCGTAGGCTCAAACACTCTCTCTCTGCCCTATTTTAATTCCACTTCACTTCAGACTGACAGAAATTCCGTGGAGGATAACAACTTGTGTCTCCACCATCTCAGGAAGGTGCAGATCAGGACTTCACTGCACAGAACCGGTCTTGGCAGGACAGTTCAACTTGGCAAGGTACAAGCCAGGTAGGTTAAAAGTCTCCAACCTGCGCTCAACACAGAAAGCACTCAAGAGATGAAACCATGCACCTTCTGACCTCCAAAATCAAAATGGGAAGCAGAAATGACTGTAGATGATTTAAGTTCAAAAAACAGCCACTCTCCCCGTTCATCGGTCAAGACTTCTGTTGTCATGTACTTCAGGAAGCTTCAAGTGCCCTTGTACTTGGCTGGAGAAGTAGGGAACACGTTTATTTCTGCTGTACTCATCATTTTCAATGAGAGTTTTGAAGCACACAGTGCTAGGAACCAGACGTAATCAGATGTCCATAGGTCCATCTGCTGCATTCACCACAGTCGACGATGAGGCGAGAGCAACGCGCCTGCAGAATCCAACAGGAGTCAATATGAATCTGACTCAGATGGTTCAGCTCATTCCTTACAGGAGGCCCAAAACAGGCAGCTGCCTCTCCTCACTAGGAGTGCTTGCCATGGCATCCCAAAAGATTAGGCTCCCTTCTCCATGAAGCTCTATGTTATTAATCTTATCTGAAGCAGACAGTGCTGACGCCAAGCTTCCTCAGTGTCTGGAAGAATACCAGCTGTCTCCAGCTCAGCCCAAGCGAGCGGGGAGAATGCGAGCATGCATCTAGAGGAAATACTCCTCAAAGTTTTGCAGCATTCAGAAGGCTTTTCCTCTTCTTGTCCCTACAGTCTCTCACACCATCTGCCCAGGATTCCTACCCAAACTCATCTCTCTGCATGCCCATGTGCAATGGACTCCTTCATAAGGCTTCTGCTTCCTAGATAACTGTTCTCTTTCTCTCAGATAAGGCTCCAGCAGTTAGCCCATTCATTTGTCTTCTTTGGAGACAGGTTACTGCAAGACTGTCTTTATCAGATCAAGGGAAGCTGATGCTCCAGCCAGCGGAAGATAGGCCAGTACACCTCCTCAAGAACAGGAACGGGCAGCGCAAGGGAAATTGTCATACTCCACAACTGTGTAGCTTTGACCCCTTACAAGTCCTTCTGGGCTTAACACCCTCTGTGGTTCTTTCTCTTCATCAGCCCCAGAGCATTACAACTAACAGATGCCACATAGCTTCCAGCATGAATAAAAGAGCTCTTTTCTACTGAAACACAATCAAGTTGTACCTGGAACTTAAGAATGGTCTTGATAAGACTCTCATTGACTGATCAACCCTTCTTGAAAGTGGTTGCAGTCAACTGGATGGAAATTACACAAGAAACAGGAAGAAACGGGATCTTTACTGACTTACAGGCCTTTCAATGACAAAAGCTAACTCAAGCGACCTTAACGGCTCACGGACAGTCTCATAGTACTGATGAGGCTGGAAAGGACCTTAAAGATCATCCAGTCCAACCTAAAACCAACCAAGTAACTCTGACATCTACTATCTAGCTCATGTCACTCAGCACTTCATCCAGCCTGACCTCGAACACCTCCAATCCAACCTAAATCCAACTAAACCAAGTAACCCTGACATCTACCATCTAGCTCATGCCACTCAGCACTGCATCCAGCCTGACCTTAAAGGAAAGGACAGTGCAGAAAGGTTGCTGCTGGTCTCTTCTCACAAGTAATTAGCAACAGAACCAGAAGGGACTGCTTCAAGCTGCAACAGGGGAGATTTAAATTGGTCATCAGGAAAATGTTCTCAGTCAAAGAATGGATGAACACTGGAATATAGGCTGCTCAGGGAGGTGGCTGAGTCACCATCCTTGGACGTGGAGCCACTAAGAGCCACTACTTCAATGTGGTGTCAAGGGACAGAGTTTAGGGGTGAAACTGTAGAGCAGGGTTAATGGTTGGACTTGATGATCCAAAGGGTCTTTTTCACCTTGAATGATTCTGTGACACAGGTTTACCTGGCAACCATGTATGAGACACTCGCAGCCCACAGGCGTCCCCACACGCATATCTGGGTTTGGCTCTAAAAACCACCTGTGTTTTTCTATCACGTTATACTCACTACACCTTCAGCACAGGCACTAACAATTAGTTTCCTCCACGAGTTGATTTACAATTAACCAGAGTCTTTTGAATCCGATGTCTCACATACTCGTGTGGGAGGTTTGAGCCAAGCTCTGCCTGTTCCTACAGGACTGAAAGCAATTCAATTATACACGACTGGAGTTTGATTTCAATTACATCAGACACAGTATTTGTCCGAGCAAAAGCACAAGGGGAGTACATTAGAAGCAAAACCAAAAGAACTCCTTCCAACCTTGGCTGTTGAAAGAAAATTACAGTCACATTTCTCATGTTAGAAACGCTGATAAAAGAGTTTAGAGCGGCTGCCAAGGTTATTGTCATGCTGAAAACAAACTGGCTAGTCAGACATCACTCAAGATTTAAAGAACAACACCTAGTTCTATGTAGATCTGTTTCCTTCTGCAAAATTAAAGGAGTCGTTTGGTTGGTTGCTGCTCTGTTAAAAGCAAGCACCAGTCAGTACGTGTTTAGAGGGACACACGCCTGTCAGGAATCCTTTAATCAATCAGAGCAGCTTGATACCCTGCTTTAAAAATAAGTATTTAGAGGTCACATAAGCAATGAACTCCAAGAACGGCTTCGATCCAGGCATTGTGTGGCCTGAATTCCGTGAGCCTCCAGACATTTTTCTGCCTATGTGGTGCCATCAACATATTTTGAGGTTTTCTTTAAACGACATGACAACAATTAAGGAAGGAACAAGAGGATGAGGTATGAGAAACTGTGACGTAAGACAGGGGCAATGCAAGAAGGGTCGTATCTCCCCGCTCAAACATAAGACAGGAGAAAGAAAGGGATGAGTTAAGAAGAAAGAAAAGAGCTGCAATGGCAGCCAGGACTCCCCATGGAAAGAGATTAAGAACAAAATTAAACCAAAAAGCTACTTTCACACTTCTCTGACATCAGCTCCTCCTCTGCACTCTTCTTTGCTCACTATTTGAATAAGACTTTCACTTGCCATCCTCGTATAATTGGCCACTTGGACCCTGAGGTGCTCGAGGAAAGTGCTGAGGACTCACCTGTCATTCAGTGTGGTTTGCAAAACACTCTGCTCCATCAATTAACTTTCCTTGGTGAAACTCCTTGGGGTCAAGGGAGAGGTTTAGACTTGACATTAGGAGGAGGTTTTTCACTGACAGAGTGATCCGGGTTTGGAACGGGCTGCCCACGGAGGTGGTCGAGTCACCGTCCCTGGAGGTGTTCAGGGTCAGGCTGGATGCAGTGCTGAGTGGCAGGAGCTAGATGTCAGGGTTCCTGGGTTGGTTTTAGGTTGGACTGGATGATCTTGAAGGTCTTTTCCAGCCTCATCATGACTGTAAGACTGTGAAAAAGGGAAGGACACCACCACCTTGGAGAAAGGAGGAATCATCTCCAGTTTAGAAAAACACTGCTTCTCGTTTAGGTCAGTGAATGCTCAAAAGACTGAGGAATCCTCTTCTGCTTTTGACAGCCATACAAAAGCCCTTCTTCCCTGGCCTTGCCACCACCCGTGCCAGGTCTCTGTAGCAATCTGCAGCACCACACGTCATTGGGTTACTCTGCTGAATCAGTTGCAGATGCTTCTGTAGTAAATCTTTCCTCAGTTGTTTACTTCACGAAGAACCAACTGCTTCCCATGTTCCACTGCTCGAAACCATGGAGCAAGGTCCACGGTCACCAGAGAGTCCCTAAGGCACCACTGCTACATCCCCATTTTCCCATCTCCAAACCCAACCCTTTGGTGACAGAGAGAAGAACATTTCATGCCTCTCTCATTACTGCAGTGCGGCTGAAACCTTCTGCTGTGAGAAGAGTGGAGAATTCATACACGCTGTGACACGCAGGGAGACTGCAGCCTGCAAAGGGGAATTTCTCACAAGGATCTTGGAGTGGCTGAAGCGGTGACGTGGGAATGCACACGGTGACTTGCTCTCAGCTAAAGCAGCTGCTGACAGCACTACGCAGCCCCCCTTTAAAGTCCATTTGCAGAAACAGGGGTGAGCTGCTCAGTAAAGAGAGGAACGTATCGCCGCCACGCTCGTGAACCTCTCTTAGAGACACTAAGGTGGCCAGGGGACTGGAGCATCTTCTTCCTTATGAAGAGAGGCAGAGAATGGTGCATCTGTATGGCCTGGAGAGGAGGACACTGAGGGGAGAGCTCATAAATGCTTGTGAAGTATTCAAAGGGCAAGTGCCTGGATGACGAGACCGGGCTCTTCTCAGTGGTGCTCAGCAGGAAGATGGGGGCAATGGGCACAAATTAAAACATAAGAGATGCAAACCCCAAGTTCTGTCACGACGACACAGAACTACTGAGGCTGGAAAAGACCTCTGAGATCACCAAGCCTCCAGCCCCTCAATCTCTTCCTTGAAGTGAGTGGCACAGAACTGCCCCCAGTACTTGAGGGGCAGGCCTCAGTCCAGGGGGAGAATGACGTCCCTAGTCCTGCTGGCCACTCTATTGCTGATCCAAGCCAGGATGCCATTGGCCTTTTGTACCACCTGGGCACACTGCTGGCTCCTGTTCAGCCGGCTGTCAACCAGTCCTGCCAGTTCCCTCTCTAGCAGACCGCTCCCCAGCCACTCATCCCCCAGTCCGTAGGTGCAGGGGGTTATTGTGGCTAAAGCAAAGCCATGAACAGTATGCAAATCTCACTGACAGGTAACCCATCAGTAAGGCCACGTGTGGCTTTTCTACTCATCCCTGGTGTGTGTCTCTACGTATAGTTACTCTTCACATGCTGGTTATGCAAGACTGGATTATTCTTTTCCCACACTTGGGAAGCTGTTAAATGCAACTGCTCATAATTGTTATTGAGTGAATTAGCACCAGAGTGGGAATCATACTTTGGAATAGCCTTAGTTCAGTTAAAATCCCAACCCTTCGTACTTGACGTTACCCCATTTCTCTTGTGGTTACTAGAGATGGTGCAATATTTCCCTTCCTTCTGGAAATTCCTTATGGTTAAAGAGGAGAAAGCTGCCCTCTGACACAACCACCTGTAAGGCAGCCTCTACAAGGGCCCACCGTGCTGAACTCCCCAAGGTTAAGTTTGAGCAACAAGTTAGACCCACAACAATAACTGAAGATCCGTTGAGGATCCCCTGCAGCCTTCGAGGCACACAGGCAGGGAAGCTCAGACAACGACAGAGAAGCTGCTGCAGAGAATAGGACTGCCAGACACAGTCTCACAGTACTGATGAGGCTGGAAAAGACCTTAAAGATCATCCAGTCCAACCTAAAACCAACCAAGTAACCCTAAACATCTGTCATCCTAGCTCATGCCTGTTTCTCAGGACATTGTTGGTGCCTCCTTGACCCACACAAGGTTGACCCGTGGCTGTTGGTGTCTCCTTGACCCACAGAAGTGCCCTTTCCACTGCCCATCTCATTTGCTTTGCTTCTCAGGGAAATGAGGCTTCTGTGGGACGAGCACAGTATGTGTCTGGGTCTGGATGCCTAAGCCCGTGTGCTGATCGTGCAGCTGTGGTCTGTTCTCACAATCAAACAAAAGGGCCGGAGAAAGTAGATTCTTGCAAGTTCTTACAAGTTTTGTGCGAACAGGCAGGGAGGCGATTCTCTAATTACCCCTGCGGAAGGCGAGGCTGGCATGCCCAATTCCAGAGAGAAGGGAGAAGCCCAGCAAATTCCTCAGCCATGGGAAAATTTTCAGCTGAGCCTGCTGGTCAACCACTGGCCACAAATTTATAGGCAAGCACACATATGAAACCCCAGTGCTCTGAAAACCAGTCATCGGGTTAGGCAGGCACTGTAAAGCACAGTCATTGGAATGATTTACTCCATTCTTTCTTCTAAGAAATCCTTCCCAACACTGGGAAGCAGGAGAGAGCAAACGGGTGGTGACACGCATGTTTATGGCAGCACAGACGGGATCTATCCAAAAGATCCTTCAGAAAGGTATTTTCATTCTGTATTTCCCCAATGAAGAAGAAAACCAGCTCGAGACAGGGGATCCTGTCTGCTTCTCGGCTGCTCTTGGCCAACACGTTGCACGCACAAACTTCCAAGCACAGAAACGTGTCCGCTCTGGGATGAGCACCAGCACAGAGCTAAACCTACGTGATCTGGGAGAGCTGACTGTTTTCTCAAGGCCTCAGGTTTGTGTATTACAGCAGAGATATCTGTTAGGAGGATCTGGACAACGCGGCCCCAAGCCACGCTGGCTGCGACTGCTTAACCAAGGGAGCAAAAAGGGAAAGGCTGACCTCCGCTGCCACCCTTGCTCAAATCCTGCCCAGCTCGGCCACCACAAGCCAGGCTGGCAACAGCCCATTTCTCATGCTGTTTACCACTGCCCTTGCTTACAGAGATCCAAAGCAGTCACACAGCAAAGCAAGTCACTCACCTGGCAGATCTGCAGGCAGTTGTGGGAAGCAGGCAGTGACCTTTTCAGCCAGCAAAACAGAAGGAAAACAGTACTTGAACAAACGTTATCATGCGATAGAAAACTTCCTCGCTGACATCATAAAGCAAGCAGAGAGTATTTCCCACCAGTAGTTTACCAGAAGAGCCTGCAGCCTCAGTGCAAAAGGACACACAGCTACGAGGCTAAGACAGACACGACACACCACAGCCGGCGCACTCTTACGTCTCTCGAGGAGTTCGGATCGGTCCAGGCACAAAACACATGGCCTGCACAGCAGCACTTCTTCCAGAATCACATACTCAACAACATAGACAGCCCTGGGATACAGGCAGCACACGCTCTACAAAGGTCAGGAGATCACACACACGGCTGCACTGCCCCGAGTGTCTCACCAGCTAGAGAGAACTGAGCTTAGAACATTCACCCTCCCAGAAACTGGACAGCGTTGGAGCAGAGCTGTGGAGCCCCTAGAACTCCATCTACATGGAGTGCTGAGTGGCATGAGCTAGATGTCAGATCTTAGGGTTACTGGGTTGGTTTTAGGTTGGACTGGGTGATGTTTAAGGTCTTTTCCAGCCTCACCATGACTGTGATACCCAACTCGATAGCCAGTTAGAGCATTCGGGATGAACACGCACTCTTGCCATGATGGGCTTTGGGCACTGCACCTCTTCTGTGACATCCACAGGGCAAACTGGCCCAGCAAAGCTCTTCTGCCAGCACTGGGTGATGATAGTGACTGTGAATATGGGCTGCAAGGGACTGCTGAGCAAGCAGATCCCTGATGTGAGAAGAATTGAGCCGGAAAGATACGTGTGTGAGGCAAGCAGATGGGAGAACACTTCTCCGTGGTGATAGTGAGAACTGGAAGAGGCTGAAGTCTGGTACAGAGCAAGGCACAGCTGCAAAACATCTACTGAAGTCCTTCATTCATGAATTCCTGCACAGCAACGCGAGACGCCCAGCGCTTACAACTTCCCTTTGCGCAGGAGAGTTCTCAGCAGAACATGGAATCTATTTGGAAGAAAAACGCAGCCAAAACATGTTTACGACGTTAATTTAAATCCAGAGCAGCTCTCCCTCCTCACCGAGGAGGGTCTGCGTGTTTTATGCCGTTAGTGAGGAACTGGAAGGGGTGACACAGCAGGACTGTTCTTCAGCTCTAAAATCCCTGGCTCTGAAGCACGCCTGCCAATCCCTCACCTTGCTCTGCTTGCACACAAACCCAGGCTGAGTAACCTGAGGACACATTAGCAACTCAACACTCACCGCAACTGCACGGCACGGTCTGACCGAGTGGCACAGGCACTTAACCACAGCCTTTAACAACAGCACGCTGCGCACAGTAATCCCTCCTTGATGCTTCATGTCAGCTCCTGCAGTGAATCAGCACAGACAGCAGTGGATTTCAGCTTAACCAGCCAGCTCGATTGTACTTGTGCTTCTTGGAGTGAGGAAGATTATCCCTCCTTCCTAGATGACACCCCTCATCCTAAATGCAATCCAGTAACCTCCTCTGACTGGTGCCCCCCCACCCCCCGAGCTAATGGGCATCCAGGGGAGTCGCCGGGCAGGCTTGGCCATCTCCGTCAGGGGAAACCACGGGAGGAGCTGATGTCATTTACACGATACCTGACTCTGGTGAGCGAGCTTGCCGGCAGCCAAACACAACAGTGGCACTTTAAATGCTCAGGATGTGTTTCTCATTACCGCGGTCAATCCAAACACACCACGCTGCCTCCGCCTCGTGCCACTGCGCACAAGACTTGGGCAGGCAAGAGCAGCACGCAGAGGAGGAAAACACTCCACCAGCGCTCAGCATCATGCAGGAGCATCAGGTTAGGTGCTTTCTGTACCCTGAAGAGTTTTCTCGTGGCACATCAGACTTTTAGATGATTTGTTTTTTAAATAACGATTGTCCTTGAGTCACCTGGGACTTGTTTTAGGCAAGAAAATATGACTTCAAAAGTATAAAAATTAGTTCAAATAACAATGAAAACCAAAAAGCCAACATTCTTTCCTCCAAACTTGTGTTTGTTAACCTTACCTCTTCTGATTTCTTCTGCACCTTCTTTAAAGGGATGACAGCAGAATGGGTAGTCCAACACATCACAACTTGAGTAACACATCACACAGCAATTACAGCATCAGGCAGTGATACTATGGGTTGGTAACACTGGGCTGCTCAGAGGAACTGACTTTACAGGATCAAAACCTAACAGCATCCGATTTGTCACATCTGCACCGGGTGAGGTGAATGAAAGGCTTGTTCAAAGACCTCAGAGAGAGGTGATATCCCAAGGCTGCGTGTCACAGAAAGATACGGCAGAGCCAACAAGACACAGAGAAACAATTCATTCCTGCTGACTTGATGATTTTGCAGATCTTTTCCAACCTTGGTGATTCTATGATTTAACTTTCCCATCCAGAAAGGCCAGGCACTTCGAGCTGTGCGACTGGAGGGAGCTGTGGATGATGCAGTTCAAAGCAGGGCTCTGAATCACTCCTCTAGATAAGGAGAAAGCCTTTAACCACCATACTGAAACAGCGAAGCTTTTGCAGAAATGACTGCTCTTGATGGGTATGCCGACAAGGTCTAGCTCTGCCAGCACCCAGGGAGTCAGTTATCTGAAGACGAGACATTGCACAGCGCCACTTCTAAAACCAAGTCGGTTATTTTCTTTCAACTGGTACTTGAGAGTTGCCAAGAGGAGTAAGAAAAGTATTCAAGAGAAAAAACAAGGGAGCTCCAACACAGGGATCAACTGGAAAATTAGACAGTGGGGGTGTTTTTTATTACTGCTACTCTTTTTAATTGCAAATGGAGTCAGAACACATTCTCCTGAGTGGCCATGTCATTCACCCAGTCTCTCAGTATCATGTGAAATCAACATGAATCAGCTCCATCCCCAGCTCATCCTCCCAGCCCATCCCCAACCTACTCGTTTCAAAAAGCCTCTGTATTTCATCTCCACATATTGAAAGCAGACACCATAAATGCCACTGCACTCAACTGTACGGAATTACTGGCACAGTTCTCCTGAAATCTCTAAGGGAGCTCGTGCTGGGATAATATTTAAGACTCGAGTCCTCAAAGCAACGGTTCTCAAGTGACCTCAGGCCAAACGCACATGGAAGCTGCCCAGACATATTGATGCTGGCATCAGCTCAAGTCCTATTAAAATGAAGTTAAAAGGTGCAGTAAATGAGGAACAATGAAGTCACCACATGAGAAAGATTTTTAAGTTAATCTATCGGAAAAAGCAAGGCAGATCCCGCATGCAGACACGATTGACCATTTGAAACAGCGGCGGAGCAAGTGTCCTCTTCCTTCGGAGCTTGCTCAGTCCTTATGCTCTACAAAGTACTACACGTCTTGCCCTTCAGCTGCGCTCAGGTCCAGCTGATCAAGGGCCAAACCAGGCATTAATGCACAGCCTGCCAGGTGTCTGACATACCTTCTGACTCTTCATGGAAAAGGTTCCTCACCCTTATTACAGGGTACAAAGTCACCGAACGCCCCTGTGTGGGACGGTTGCCCGTCTGGGGTAACACCTTCCCCCCACTACACCCCCGTTAGCTCCAGGTGAACCGTACGGGTTCTCCATGCTGTCTCCACCGCTCAATAGTGGCTTTGACCCAAGAATGTCACTGTAGAAGAACAGAGGCGGAAGGGCTGAACTGCACGATAAGTGAGCGGCAGGGCTGACCTCATGAGCTGTTCCCAAGGGCAGAGCACTGGGATCACAGGAGGCTGGTGGAAACAATATAGGAAAAACAGACATGGAGGTTTTGCCATTTGTTGGCAGGAAGTAAACAACGTTGAGCAGGAATTAAACCCACTTATTATCCAAAGAAATCTACAACACAAAACCCCATCGTGCTGGAGTTAAAGAGGTTCTTGGAGCAAATAAGGGAACGCAGTCAAATCTGCACTTGTAGCGTATGCACGTGTGCCTGCTTGTGAAGGTACAGAGAGAACTACAAGCCCAGCTCTCCGAGAAGCATGGCCACTACATTAGAACAATACAAATCACAGCACTTCTGTTCTGATCCGCTCCCAGAGAAAGTCAGTTAGTTAGTAAAAACAACCTCCAACACAAAGAGCTCACTTCAGAGGGAAGAGAACCAAGCTATGGATGACTACCTCTGAAATCCTCACCGTCCTTTGTTGAAAGCAAGCTGCACGACCTGTCAAGCATTTGACACTGAAGTCCGTCCCACGCACATGACACTCACCCCAAGTTTATTCCTTTACACGTGGAAGAAATCTACATATCTCAAGTATGCGGCTGAAGTAGTTCCTGCTAGTGAAGGTTATCCTTCTGGTCTAACCTGTCACAGGCTTTCAAGGGAGATTAATTGGAAGACAAAAGCCTTGAGAAGTATCAGCAACTCTGGAACAAAAGCAGACTATGCATAAGATGGGCTCGGAACTCGATGCCTACCACTGTAGGGAGCCACAGACCTCTACTTGTCTAACTTTTTCTACTGTGATGACCCCTAGTATCTCCAGACCTTCAACCACACACACCTTAGCTGTCTAAACTGCAGCACGGGGAGGCATGTGGAGGTTGGAGACGCGACACGTATTTGGAGACACATGGCAGGGTTTGTGTTTTGGATGCTGCGTGACAAGCTCACGCGGACCCTTCTGACACTTCATTACAGAAACAATAGGAATCCTGTACTGCCGGCCCCTAGCTGGCCTTCCAGACCAAGCAGAACCACAACAGTGACACTCAGCCAGCAGAACACCGCACAGCAATTATTCCAGGGCAAAGGTTTTAGTGGGCTTTTTTTGTTTGCTTGGGTTAAACCGTTTTAGAGAGACACCCTCCAGACCTCTTGAATTTAACCCACTAAGCTGCAGGTTGTTCTGGGCAAGTGAGGAAGGTTGAGTACTCACAAACTCAATACTCCAAGCTCAACACTGTCATGCTTTCTTCCCTTAGAGGTGTATTAACTACCAGGGAAGACAGAGTTTTACACTGTAATACTGCCTATATTAGTGGTTTTTTATCAGCAGGACACACAGATACTTTCTAAATGCACTCATCAACCACAAATCCAGGAAGAGAGACTTGAAACCACTCCAGGCTTTGACCAAAGATATCAGCTTTTGGCAAAAACCCGTCCATTTGTTCAGTACTAGAAAGCCATCGGTTTTAGGATTCTAGGAAGACAAACACCTTCTGACCAGTTAACGCAGGCGAAGTCTCACTCTTAACTAATACAAGCATCACCATCATGTAGCCCAAGCTGCACAACAGGGAGAGCTAAGGGTTATCCTGGTTCTGGGACCACCAAAGTCTGGAATGGTATCAAAAAGCTGATGCCACACCAAAATCTCATGTGCCAGGTACATCACCAGGTCACTCAGCTCTGAGCCCACAAACCATGTCTTGCAGAATGTGATGCCTCTATCATGAGGTTCTTCAAGAGGACAGACACGTACCCCAGAGCATCCCAAAGCCAGCTCGCTGCTCTGGTGCCCTGACTTTGCAGTTCTGCCCAGGACCGAAATAAACCCAGCTCAGAGCAGCACTCTAAAAACTCCATCTAGTAGGAAGCAGCTCAGTTCCTATGTTCCCATGACCTAAGAAACAGGGACAAAACACAACAAGAATTATAGCCGTGAGGTTTTCAGGGACCGTGATCTCACAGAAGAGAGCAGAACAATTCCAGCTCGAGTAAATGAAATTATATCTACTGACATGAGGTCACACCACAGCGCTCAAAAAATACCTTAAATCTTCAAATCCCCAGGTCTGCAGCCAAGGTCTGTGTTAGACACACACGCATTACCCTGAAAGGAGGTTTCAATTATTTTTACAGTGAGATAATGTTCCCTCGACAACCTTAAATTCTTAGTAGCACATAACAATTGCATTTCATTCTTGAGGGCAACAGCCAATATCTGCGACTCTGAATCATAGAACCATTAGGGATCGGAAGGGACCTCCAAAGATCATCCAGTCCAATCCCCCTGCCACAGCAGGATCACCCAGACCCAGTGGCACAGGAACACAGCCAGGCGGGGCTGGAACGTCTGCAGAGAAGGAGACTCCACAGCCCCCCTGGGCAGCCTGGTCCAGTGCTCCGGGACCCTCCCTGTGAATCTATAGAACTAGCGATTGTCCCAATTTCTTAATGAGAACAGCCACTTCTCCAAAACACCAGAAAGCTACTGACCAGTGGAATTTGAGGGGGAGAGCAGGGGGAGGCCTCCTCTGAGGCCAAAAGCAAACTGCAAGTTTAACACTTTGCCAGTTGCAAGAAAAATGCGAAACAGAACTCTTCATTTTGTAATAAACTATTGGCTCGCATCCTCAGCAGAAGGAAACCTGTTCCTCCCCAGCCAAATCTGCCTTACACTCAGCGCACTAAAAATATCTCTGCAGAGGTCTGGTCGTATGGCTGACCTAAAACTTTGGACCTTTCTTCCAGCCAGATGCAAACCAGCTCGAACGTGTGCGCTTTCAAGGCAGGGTCCAAAGGCCCCTCTACTGTCTATTCCCCACAGAAGTTAATCACCAAGCATTAGCAAACACAGCCAATCCTGGAGACTAAGAAAACACTGTTATCCTCACTTTTGGATCGAAAATGGAGCAATTAGTCTCTTCTGTGTTTTCTAAGTTACGCTTTACAGCATTGCTATGCAATGCTCAGCACACTGCATGATGCCACTACTGACCTTTCCCAGCACTCTCCTCTTATGTTCGGTCCTAAACTCATCAGGGGAGACAGCGTGATCATCAGGGTTGTGAACAAATGTAGGGTTCTTATTACCTCCTCCTCTCTCCACTCTTCTTGTGATGAGGTTAAAAAAAGAGACTAGACGTATTAAGGAGAAGCACAGAAAAGGTCACTGGAAGGCGACTCCATGAAAATCCAAACCACCAGTTCATCTCGACCAGTGAAATCAAACTGCAGTTTGATTTCCCGGTACAAAGACTAGGAGAAAGTGTTCACTTTGTAAAAGTAAATCCAGGCAAATCTGCACTGGAATCTGCGCCCTGATCACTCACATCTCTCTCACACCTCAACCCTTTTAGCTTGGTTTGCCTTCTGGGGGTCTTTACTGTGCTTTTGACTTACAGGGGAATTTTTCTGATGATGCAAAGCATTCCTAGCAGAAGTCTTCAACTCAAGCCATTCCACATGCTTCTGGCTAAATACAACACATCTGAGCACTGAAGGAATGTGGCAGTTAGCTCAACCACATTTTCTTGCTGTGACTAATAACGTCTTTAGTCTTCTAAGAGTAAAGCCTGACAGCCAACTGAAGCATGGGAAAACATGCAACGTGACTTTCCAAAGCACGGACCTTCTGAAGCTCTGCCAGCCGGGTAGTATCTCACATGAACAACAGGGACTCTACCGCGCAGGTCAGTTAGAGCCATGTGAGGTTCCCCCACTACTCTACGTAAAGTGCGTTTCTTGCACTATTTCGCACACAACAGTCTGAAGCTGAGTTCCAAACACTGAAGGGTAAATCTCACAGCCTCTAGCCCTGGCAGCCCCCATCCTATAAAACAATCCAAAAGGCTTATCTTTTGCAGAGTAGCTGAGATGCCACACCACGCCGTGCCATGCCCCCAGTTCTTATGTCTTGTCCCCTGAACCATAAAAATACCGCAAGAGCTACTACAAGGTTACAAGGAGGTCAACAAACCTAACGTCAGGGTCTTTTTCTTTCCTTTCTTTTCAACTCCCTGGGGAGCCCAGCGATCAGAACTTAGCAAAGTGCATTCCGCGTGTTGTGTAACAGGGTTCTGAGCGCTGCTGGCTGCAAACGAGGAGGGATATAAACCAGAATTCCTATTATGGAGATTTCTTGATGTGTGGTGGTCTGTCGTGCATTACCAGCACAGACAGTCATGTTCATCCTCTTGCTATGAAGAGCTCTGATTAAAGAGCATTGCTGCAATACTTCCATGAAACTGCTGTCATTTGGCAACTTTGCTTTTGGAAAAATACGTAACAGAATAATTAGCACGTCTGTCAAATCTGCTCCCTTAATTAATGCCAACAGTGGAAGGGCTGATGTACTAACCTCTTGCTTGCTTTGGCTGTCACAGTGACAGAGCGTCAGATCCACTGCTGGCCTTTCCGCAGTGCCAGACGCAGGAATCTGCCTCTGATTCTGCCCACAGAAACCTCTCCAAATCTGCAATGTAGACTCATGAGAGCCATCAGAGATGGAGATATGTCTGCCCAGAAACCTCTCAGCTAATTTTTCTCAGCAGCTGATGCACACAAAGGGACAGTAGAGAAAGTGGATGTTTTATATTTATGCTTAAGTGATTTCTGGGTGAAGCTTAGTAAGTTGGTTCTGATCCATGATGTTCCGTGCATCCCTATTAACTACATAAGGAATGCCTAGCCTTTCTTATCTGATGGGATAGCCCGAGATGGGATTGCCATCAGGAAAGCCAATTTTTCCAAAGCTTTTGTTATCAAACGCTAACTATCTGTGCAGAGAGTTTATGTGCAGTAACCCAGCCCCGTGGATTCCCACCAGTGACCACCAGGGCCATGGAGAAGGACGCAATCCAAGCACCATGGATGCCGTAAACCAAACGTTAAGTCAGTTGGAATTCAATGGCAAACATCCTAGTGATTTTGGAACCCAAGGTTTAGTTTCTAGTTACAGAAATCAATCTATTAAAAGCCACCAAAGGAATCTGACGGGAGGTTTCCTCAATGCACACAAACACACAAAGCAAATGATTTGTCTGCTGGTTCTTTGTGAGGTTTTTCCCAACAGAAAAGAAAACACTTGGTTTTCAGTCCTGTTTGCACACCACAAACCTGGGTTTCTACCTTCTCAAGGTTTAACAAGGCAAAGGCAGAAGCCTTCAAGTAGAATATGAAGCAAGCACAGGTTCAGGACTCGCTCCAGTCAGATGCACCGAGCAGTTTAATTCTGATACTAGTCAGCGCTCAGGAACTGTGCCAGGGCAACTTGTCATTACGCAGGCAAAGTTAGAAAAGATGACCAGGAAAGACTGAAAATGAAGTAAAAACCAGCGGGGTGAAATCACACACACCCCCCCTTTGGAATAAAAACCCCCAAACCCAACCAGTGGCTACACGTCCATACAAAGCGGTGGGCACCAGAACAAAATCAACCCTCATAGTGTACTCCTACCTTTCACAGCCACCTGATGCGCTGTAATAAGGTGCTGAAAGAAGCCTGTGGTCTTGGTAATCCAAAAAGCAGCTAGATAATCAGAGTTAAATGAGAGCTGCCTAACATAACAAGGACTTAACCCCTTCAATAAGCTATTGTAGGGCTCCCTCCTGAGGGATTTCTCAATTGCTACAATAACTGTTCCAAATCCGGGCTCAATTGCTAGAACGAAAACAAATGCTACACAGAATATGAGGAGATTGAGGTCTTCACACAGCCCTGAGTCAAATACTGGGGTCTCACATGCTGCTGTGGTTACCCGATGTAATAGTTTTAGTATGTTCCTAAAGACAGGGTTCAAACCGTCACTACTGCGGAGGTCATGGCTCACAGATTCCAGGCAATCCATCATCGAAACCCTTCAAACGCAGCAGCCAATTTTAATATCAGCACTTGATGGTCTATTATTAAACAGAAAGACCTGAACTCAAGTGTTCTCAACACAGGTGCTTTCACAGAGCCCCACAAAAACAATGGAGTAACCACTCCTGACCTGAGCCAGCGGGCACCAGTGAATTCACCTTGGCTGGCATTAAAGTTTGCACATCCAGTGCTTTACAAAGCTTTTTCTCTTGAAGTCAAGGTGGGAGCCCTTCTACCTCCACATTCCCTCTTCCATGGTGCTCTGCAGGGTGTCTTCTCTTCGAGACATGAAACTCTTCAAGGCATAAAAAGTTTCTGTGCTCGCTGAAAGACATGAACTCGTCCACGTCCCCTCCACCTGCTAGCACGCCCAGATCCCACCCGAGACTGCTCCTGCCTCTCCAGGTTTGCCTTTTGCTGGCACTGCATTTTCTCCACACAACTCTGCCTCTTCTCTCATCTTTAATGGAACTGCCAGAAAATTTTCCAAGCGAGGAAAAGTCAAGCTCAAAACTTGTTTTGGGGCAAGGGAGCTGCTTTGGGTTTTACCTTTTAAAAATGCATGCTAGATGTCCTGGACAGGTTTAAGAGTCATGCAGACACGGTGTTTAAGGACACGAGTTAGTAGCTGGCTTGGCAGAGTTAGGCTAATGGTTGGACTTGACATATCCCCAGTAGGCACAAAATACACACAGCTAGATACACACAGCTAGAAACAGCTACCACACTTTACATCCTTAGCTGAATACGAATAGGTTCCCTTCCAGGAATCCCTCCATTTAGATGTATAGAGTCTCTCCACCCAGGAAGGAGGCAGAAAGAACTCTGACAACAGCACAGTCTGTGCTGTCAGGCAGAGGGCACGATCAGACAAGCACACTGACCAGCAAAGGATTTAGACACAACTAGCTTTTTTTTTTTACATCCTTAGCCCTTTGTTTCCCCACACCTGTCCTCCTCAAACCATCTGCCTCCTGCCTGCCTGTGGTTCTTCCTAACCATCCCAGAGTAAGCCCTGTGCAACCCTAAGATGTGCATCCCATCGTGTGTCCTGAAGACTTAAGCAGGAACCCTCACAGTCCAGAAGATTGACTGACTTTGGTGGGTTTCAGGTCTGGACCCTGAAGCTGAGGCTTTCTAGTTGCCTCATTGTGCCTCTGTGCTCTCCTGGGCTTGTGGAAATGTGATGGCCCCTGGTGGGAGAGGCTCAGGGCGGGCTGCTGACTTTTTCTGTGCTCTCTTGACTTAGCACATCTTCCCATGCAAGTTCACTTGTGTGACGGTGGGCTGTCTTGCTGACCTGCGGCTCTTGGAAAGGGGCAGCTCCAAGTGTCCTCAGACAGTCTTTGACCTTTCCATCCTATTTCTTCAACTGAAAACCTATTTGACATCTGAATTGACAGTATGTAATTGCTTTATATACAGAGTCTGCTTATAGATTAACCCTGGAAGAAGTTAATTGAGTTCTTGAGTTCCCATGCCACTTAGTTAGGCATCACACTTAGAGAAGACTGGCAACACCCGATTTCACTAGAGCGAAGGAGTAAAAACCCAAGAGTGGGTAGGGGTGATCTTGGCTATGACTGCTGCTGCTGTTGTACTCTGTTTTACGTAAGGCTAACTATTTAACAGTGATGTAACTCGTGAGAACGTATTAGGAGTAACTGGCATGGTTAACCTTCGTTAGCTCTCCATCATCTGAAGCTGTAGAACCAATACTGGGCACCCTCTTGGAAGATAAGCCATAGCTCAGCCAAGCCTGTTGAGCTGTATAAAACCCCTCTAGATCAGGCTCCGTGTTTTATGCTTACATAAGATCATAACCGCGACGTAACGCCTCTACCCTTAAATACCCACTAAGCTATAAAATACAAAGGCGCTAGGAGCTACCGACTCGACCGGACACAAAGGTGGACGTGCGAAACAGACAGCTGGATGAGGTGAGATTATCCAGTGCAGTAACTCAAACAGGGGCAACTTCGGTGAAGTACGGAAAAGTACTGAGAGCACGACTCTGCTGCAAATGCAGTGCTGGGAACAAGGCTTTGGATATTATAAGGCGACAAACACGACTACAGAACACATCTGTCTTGCTGGTGCCATGGCAACCGCAGGAGAAAACACACACTGACCTGAAATAGTAGCAACGCTGCCCCATTAAGAACATTGCTTATAAGGGAATAAGCAAGAGGCGGCTGACCACGCAGCCAGAAGAGCTGGGAATGTTTTCTGTTGCCAGACAGTGTTTCAATGCCTGTGCTATTTTTACAAACAAACAACGAAAAACCAACCCAAAAGAAGAGGTGGCTTTGTCTCTGATTGCAGAGTCCCCGAGAGCATCCAGCTGACAAGCTCGACAGATGCACACACTTCAGGGATGTCTCCTAACCCATACTGGCACGTCTCCACGCGCTGCAGAACCTGCTAATGCACACAGACTGGCTTAGCACAGCCTGATCCAGCCCCAGTACAGAAATCCCACCCCTTCCCCTCTCCAAACAGACTACCTGCTCTCACAAATCAGGGCTCGTTCAGAGGGCTTTAAACTAGATTCGAAGTGGGGTGGGTTTGAAGTTGGTGGGTGCTCACCAGTGGGACAGAGCTCTGCTCTTAATGCAAACCAGGGGGGTCTCTCGCTGTCCTTGGGTGAAATCAGAGTGCTCAGCTCGCTCCCTAAAGTGCCTGCACACCAATGCATGCAGCATGAGGAATGAGCAGGAGGAGTGAGAAAGCTGTGTCCTGGTGGGACAGCATGATCTGGTGGAGTTACAGAGCCCTGGTGGGACAGCTGGCATGGCTGGAGTGTGGGCATGGACGGCTGTGTCCTTTCCAGGAGAGACAGAGCAGGAAGGTGAGGGAGGAGGTAGAGCTGCTCTTTACCTGAGAGGGCAACTGGAATGTCTTGAGCGTTGTCCAGGGATGGATGGAGAAAGACTTGAGAGTTTGTGGGCGCGGATGAAGGGGCAGGCTGGCACGGGTGACACTATACTGGGTGTCTATTACCCACAGATCAGAATGAGGAAGCTGCTGAGGTCTTCTACAGGCAGCTGACAGCAGCCTCTCAGCTACAGCCCCTGGTTCTCGTGGGGGATTTTAACTACCCTGATGTTTGCTAGAAGACCTCCTCAGCCAGCCAGCCATGCCCGGTGCAGGAGGTTCCTCCAGTGCAGTGGTGACCCAGGGGTCTGACGGGAGAGCTCTCTCTACCTTCAAAATAAAACGCTCTTTCAGCATAAAAGCACCAAGATCAACACCTGAGGATCTGGCCATTTTCAAACTACACCACACGGTCTGGCTGACGTGGTGATGTTAGGTCACGGGCTGGGTGAGCTCAGAGGTCTTTTCCAGCCTCAATAATTCTGTGAACGTTACTTGCACATGCTCTTTAAAAATGGCATCTGCTCGTAGACGCAGAGCTCTTCAAGTCTGGGGAAGTCAGCTTCGGGGTTTTCCCCTTCTGAGAGATTCGAGTTTCATGAGGGACCCTAAAGAACTGCCAGACTTTTAAAATGACAACACATTACCAAAAAATTTCCTATGTGTTTCGCAAATTTGAAGTCAGTCACTCTCACAACCCAGTTTTTAATATCAACCCTAATGAAATACAATTCTCCAATGACATAGCTGTGAAGTTCAGCATTCTTGTTTCACTAGCTGGCAGAGAGGTTTTGGCCTTATTAACTCTTCCATAGAGCCAAAGCACAGACTCGTCTGAAGGCACAGACCTGCTGTAAACAGTGAGACCACAGGGTCCTGCTTTTTGGTCACAACAGCCCCAGGCACCGCCACAGGCTGGGGGGTGAGGGGCTGAGAGCTGCCCAGCAGAACAGGACCTAGGGGTGCTGGGAGACAGTCGGCTTAACATGAGCCAGCAAAATGCCCAGGTGGCCAACAGAAACCTGGCCTCTATCAGGAACAGCGTGGGCAGCAGGAGAAGGGAAGTCACTGTACCCATGCACTTGGCCCTTGAGAAGCCTCATCTCCAGTACTGTGTTCAGGTCTGGGCCCCTCATGATAGGGAAGACAGGGAGATGCTGGAGTGTGTCCAGAGCAGAGCTACCAAGCTCGTGAGGGGTTTAGAGAACCAGTTGTGTGAGGAGAGGCTGAGGGAGCTGGGCAGGGTTAGTTTGAAGGAGGCTGAGGGGAAACTCACTACCTTCTCCAACTACCTGAAAGGAGGTGGGAGTTGGCCTCTTCTCCTTGGTAACTGCTGACAGACCCAGGGGCGATGGTCTGAAGCTGAGGCAGGGGAGGGTTAGATTAGGTCTTAGGAAGAAATTCTTTACAGAAAGAGTGGTTGAGGCACTGGAAGGGCCTTCCCAGGGAGGTGGTGGAGTCACCATCTCTGGAGGTGTTGAAGAACCGCGTAGCCATGGTGCTTTGTGCCAGGCTGGAGTGGCAGGCATGGAAGGGGGTAGTTTGTGTTTTTCTATCCATCAGGTCTGTAGGTTTCTTGTTGGTGTGGGGATGATTGGACTCAGTGGTCCAGCAGGTCCTTTCCAACAGGAAATCCTCAGGGTTTTTTTTTCAGTAGGGCTCTGCAGCCCCCAAACTGCAGCCTAAGCACAGTTGGAATTCTTAGCTGCAGCAGTCACTCTGTTTGAGGCTACAGCAGAGGCTGGAAAAAAACACCTTATGTTTAATTTTTCTGGTTTGAGGGTGGATGAGGAATAAAAAAGTCTGCATAATACATTACGGGGAAGCTTGCATTGGTGATGACATTGTCTCTTTTGATGCTGCGGTTCATTTCCAAAGAGATAGCTGTGCAGAATGAAGTAAGTGTTAGCATTCAATCCTCAGACTGCTGACAAACACTAGACTGGTCTCCAATGCTGACAGAATGCAGAAGAGAAAATACACCGCGTGACCTCCCCACAACAGGCTAAGCCTCTGCTTCTCTCTGGACGATGCTGGGAAGAGCTGGAGGACAAAGAAGGGATGGCAGTCTTTCCCAGCTCCACACAACAACACAGATCTCCCCAGCTCTGAGGGCCTGGTGGAAGCTCCTAGGAGACAGCACACTAGGGGTAAAACTGCAGTGCACCGATCCATGAGATCACAGCCAGGACTCACTAATGCACCTGCTGAAAGCTTTGCCTCAGAGAAGAGAGAATAAGACCATGTAAGGATGCTTGCTGCATGGTAAACACTAGTGTTTATCACGGAGAGCAGTCACTGGCTGCCTGCTAGAGACGCATCTAATCGCTCTGCACCATGACGAGCACTGACACTCTGTACTGAGATTTCCTGCACCGTTTCCTTAATTTAAGTAACTGCATTTTTCACTCGCAGGAAACGGTCTGCAAGGACCGCACCAGATAAACTCCTGACCCACCAATCACATTCCCATAGCCATTTACCAACAGGGAAGGCACTAGCTGTTTCTTACGAGTTCCTTCGCCTCTGTTAGAGAACAATGTAAGCCTGACACAAACAAAATGCTCCTCTCCAAAGACAACATCCTTTTCATCAGGCACTGAAGCCATAAATGGCTTAGGAAGGGGGAAAACAAGCTAAGTACTTGCTAAAAGTATCTAGAGCTCCTGCTTGTGAGCCCAAACAGCAGTGCTGCTCGCAGGGCTCTAGGTGTTTAATATGCAAAATATAGTGAAATCGTATTCAAACTTGTACACCTTCCACCCACAGAAATGCAGCAGGCTCCTCCTACCCACTCCCCCTCAGCACCCCCAACCCCCCAGCTTCCAATAGCCTGGCATAAAACGATCAGACCAAAGAGGTGACTTTTGTTTTTATTGGTTCCTTCAGACTATGAGGACATTTCCTACAGCACGGAGCCAGGAAGCGATTAATGTCTCCACACCAGTGGAAAGGGTCAGGCTATTGCAAAGGGCATGTTCTTGCTACGAAGCCTTTGTTAGAGGTGTAGGAGCCACCTCATAGTAAGGAGAGGTTTTAGCATTCACATCATATCTCTAGCTTTAAGCCATAGTACGGACATTTGTTAAGACAGCATTAGCCTCTTCAGCCTTTTGAGAATCAAGAAAGGACAGTTAATCAGCTTGCTTACTGTTTTGTAAAGTAATACACTCATTCCGTGGTGAGAATTCCCTGTGCATCTGCACGTGTTCCCAGCCTCAGGATGTTATTGGAGGGAGAAATGGAAATAGACTGCATTTATCAACATGAAAAAAAAGGAGGACCTGATTTTCTACATTTATCAACCTGCACTTGGCAGCACAACCAGGTCAGAGACTGGAAGAGAGGGTCACACTATCACAGTACTGATGAGGCTGGAAAAGACCTTAAAGATCAGCCAGTCCAATCTAAAACCAACCCAGTAACCCTAACATCTGCCATCTAGCTCATGCCACTCAGAGCTCCATCCAGCCTGACCCTGAACACCTCCAGAGACAGTCAGTGATTCCTTAAAGAATGCTCTGTGTGTTTGAAACACAAGTGCTAAACAAAACCAAGTGGTACCCAGAGATGAGCACAGCCCACTGCGTGCAGGGCATAAAGAGGGATCCTACAGAGGCTCTATAAAACCTTCTAATTTTCTAGCGCATCCTGTGCACCTCTTTGTTTTGGCTCCTGTAGGTCTGGGAATTATCAAGGGGAACACAAGGGACTCATTAAAAAGCCCTGGAAGCAAGGGTGCTCCAAAGGCATCGCCGCTTCACTCATGGCCACGCTGATTTCAGCCACAACCCCTGTTCTGTTCCTGACTGCCCCAGAGCACACACGAAGGTCAGGTGTCTAACCCAGGGGTGCAACGCACACGTAAACCCTGCCTGCCTACAGCCCATACAGCGTGATGTGTTTTACACAAAAGAGGGTGCTGAGGGATCCTAGAAGACATACAAATCACCCTGCTCTGCCCCCCTCCAGATCCCCCCTCATCTGTCCTACCTCAAACACTCCCCATCACTCACACGGTCTCAGCGCAGGTACAAGTCCCTCTATTGCACAGTGCCATCTCCTGGGCAAATCAGACTGGGAAACCCCCCTCAAGCCTCCCTTCACTCTCGCAGCATCAGCATCGCCTGCAGCCTCCTGGGCACTGGCACGGCAAGCATTACCTCTGCTCTCAGAAGTCAGAACTCATGGAAAGAAAAGGCGACTGTTTACAGCTCCCACCACGAAGCGTGAGACGCAGCAGCCCAGTCTCAAGAGGCGGCACCTGCACAGGCAAGCACAATGCAAACCCACGGGATGAAGTTCACTCTGTGTTGCTGGCTAATCAACA
Organism: Upupa epops; assembly: GCA_013397515.1. Lineage (NCBI taxonomy): Eukaryota > Metazoa > Chordata > Aves > Bucerotiformes > Upupidae > Upupa > Upupa epops. The sequence goes on from VZRI01004530.1 coordinate 156,954, forward strand.
AATTAGCAACCGAGGCTTCCTTTGGCATCCAAACAGGAAATGGGAGTGGAGGAAGCCAAAGCTTAATAACTGCTCGTGTGTCCACAAGTTCCACGAGCCGCTCAAATGAGAAAGTTGTGCTGAGTGAACTCAAACCCAGCACGCTGTCTCCTCTGACCACAAGCACTGCCTTTTAGAAGCAAGCTACTCGTCTCAGAAAGAAAACCGACACAAACATCTCATGCGGTACAGTCTCCAGGAGAAGAGGGCATGATGTAAAGCTGAGGAACCTATCTAACTGTAATGCGAGGGTCCAACCCAAGCCAGAGGTGGTCACTGTGGCATCTGTCTTGAAACGCTTGTCTAACAAGAAACCCACCAGGATGTGAAGTCTAACTCTTTAGCTATCTCAAACTGCTAAAGCCCTAACAGCCTCCCTCAAAGGAGCAAGGAAATCAGACATCCTGTGGAGGCTACTGTCCTCATTGGCGCTGCAGACCATCTACCTGGCCACACTGCGGAGGATCGTGACAGCTGGGAAACCAATTCCCTGTGGTGCAATGATGACCCTGAAAGGCCTGAAGAAGCAAAGGGCTCTCTGGCCTCCATGCCAAATGCAGCAAGGAACATCGCTCCATCTTCAGGCCACCACGTGGCAGGCTCTAGCCTCTGGCAAAAGCAAAAAGCCTGTCCCGTTACACACCCCTGTCTTCGCCAGGAAGGGGGAAGAACCCCAACTTTGTCAACGGTTGGGTAATTCTTAAGAGTTCAAGCCAGATGAAAGGTCAGTCTTTTAGTTTCAAGGAGATGGAGTGATACTCTGGGGGGAAGAAAATCACCCCAGAAATACAAGGCAGAATTCCCAGGGTTTTAACTGATGTGCCCAACAACAGGGAGAGACTCAACAGCACAGGAATATTAGTAGGGGAGAGCACAACAGCAGCAAAGGAACTTGGAAAAAAGACCCTGCTGTCAGATATCCCCTGACATAATGACAACCTCATTATCTCCCACAGACGTGAGCAAGAACAGACATCTAACACAGGAGAGCAACCGTGGCCCACAATAAAGTGGCTAGAGTAAATAAGGAGCTCAAACCACATGGGTACACAGGTGGAGGGTGATGCTAGGTTTTTTCTCCAAGTCCCAGCAGTAAAGACATGGACAGTCTAGTTCAGCTTACCCCACTTAGCATAAAGCTCTGCCTACTACAAACCACTGCAAAGCGCTTGTTAGACTATGTACGGCTGGAACTGTGGGCTTGACCGTGGACTCTGAGCAGCACAGTCAGCTCTACATGTGGAATCCCATCCTCAATGCTCCAGGGACAGGTTGTTTTCACAGTAGGCACTCACCATTTTCAAAACGATGGAAGAGGGATCAAGTATTTATTAAGCCCAGCATTTAGACCACCCATTAGCAAAAATACTCCATAAGAGGAGCTCTGGAAGCTGGAGCATAGTAACTGGGTAACCCACTGGCTTTGGTGGGTTCTTTAAGACTTGATCACAGGTAGGTATTACTTCTGACACTGGAAATGCCAATCCTGCTGCAGAAGGACTGCGGTTGCTGCTCTGCACTCTAAGTATCCTGTTATCAGCTGAGCCCAACTCTTTACTTCTGTGGGGCCAATAACTACTTTATTTGCTTTTCTCTTAGGATGTTTGCACCCAGGGCAGCCATGCCACTTCCTACGACGTGAGAGAGACCATGACGACTTTGCGGGACTGCTGCCTGCTCTGTTCCCAAAATGCCAGCATCTGCTCGAACATTCAGGTTTCCAGCCTGTGATGCATCAGCAGGTCAGTTCATCCTCACTTCCCTAACTCCAAATGCTTTTCCATAAACCAGACATAGCCAATTTTCCTTCCCTGTCCTCCCAGTGCACAAGGTGAGAGTTTTCAGACAAAGATACCTTGGAAAGAAGTACTGAAGAGTTCATGCCTGTTTGGCAGCTATCACTAGCAAAGGCCCACTGTCAAAAACAGAGAAGGAATGGTTTTGATGGTCCTTACTAAGAGAAAAATTACTATCCATGTCCTCCTTGCCCTACATTCACATGACATCCAAGCCCACACAACCCTTTCAACTATCAAGAGGAAGACGTAGTTCTGACCAGTCTCTCTGGACCAGACAGCTGGTTATTGACACTAATCACTAATATCAAAAAGAACTCCCCCCTGAGGCGGGTGCACTGGATCTCACCCCACAGCCTTATGCACTGCAGATCACTATTTTTCTGCAATTGCTGTCCTTTGGCAGAAATCTACACGAGATCATCCACACAGATGAGGAGGATGCGTGTCTGCAGAGCTGTGGCAATACTTGACAAAATAGATGGCCTTTTCCAGTCTTCAGAACTAAAAATTGTCTTAGATGCTGAGCTCAGGGGTTGCCAGAGAGCTACTTCACATGTGGGACATCAGGCTAAGGACTCGATAAGAAATATCCACCTGCATGACAGTGCCCAACAGCCACAATTTGGGCATCTCTCTGAGAGTCAGGCTTAGCAGCTTCCAAGGTCAGCCTCATCTTGACCGAATTCTTGTGAGGAATAGGATTGACCCTCCTGAGGTTCCTTTTCCTCCTCACAGACACATTTCTGAAGGCTTCCTTTTTTTGTGATGACTACTGGGCTGTTGGTTACACAAGCAGAAGACTGACAAGGCAAGAGCAGGCACGCTAACCTTGCACTCATAAACACCTGTGAGGTCAAAACAAGTGACAGTGGTTATTGAGAATCCTCCAGCTCACGTTACATTCAGGTGGTGGTGGGGGTGAAGGAGCTCTTACCACTTGAATCTCAGAAGACTTTTAGAAGCTTCTTTTCATAGGCAAAAGGATTGGGAAGCACTCTCTAGAACACCACTCCTGCTGTGGTCTTTTTCCTGAGGTTATTTGCCTGATGTGGCTTCTCTGTGCCATAAACATACCCTACGAGGACAGGTATCTGCCTTGCATTATCTCTGCAAGCCAGAGACGGTCTACAGAGGGAAGAGTAACAGCTGTGGCCATACACTGCTCTCAGTGACATCAGCCTCTGGTCACATCTCTGAGTGGAAAAGGCACCTGTAAACTGCACCTAAGATTTGAGGGCACAGCTGTGCCAGTCAAACGACAGTGCAATCACAGAAATAGAAGACAGAGATCTTAGGCTGACAGGCACTCTCTTTCATTTATGCTTTTTGAACACGGTTTGAATGGCCTGTCATTCCTACTCACACATCAGAAAAGATGTTAGCAACTCGTTCTCCAGTTTGCAGGGTTGGCAGGAAGGCTGGCTCAGTTGGTCTGCTCTTAACAAGGCTGCAGCTTACTTAACTTCAGACAAATTACTGGAGAACATCTGGTTTAGTCCTCAGGTACAAGTAGGTGCAACAAAGAGCTCCCTTCCACCAGCTTCCACCAAAACTCTTTCTGACTCCTAGTTCAGATGTTTTGAGGAGAAGAGTCACCAGTGAAATGCAGAACCAAACCAGATAAAAGTCTCTGCTATGCAGAGACCTGGCTTCAGCCCTGTGTTTCCCCAAGATGCGAGGGAATCCACGATACCGAGCAAACCAATGTCTTTAGTCTCTGCTAGCTCGGCAGACCTGCTCACGAACACCTCCAGTTCAGGGAAAGCACCTGTAAAGTCACATACTCCCACCATGCTGGCTCACAGGGAAGCATCTGTTGTTGAAAGATGCATGACAACAAGGACAGTGCTCTGCTATGGTTGGAGAACTCGTGTTGAAAGGTCTGCTGTCAGATGCAGGCATGACTGGTCGGCAGCTTAACTGGAGCAACCTCCTTTTAGCTCCCCATCCCATATGACAACAGGCCTGGCTGGTTGAGAAATCAAGGTTTATACTGCCCCAAGTACCTGCCCTGCCTCCTTGCTCAAGAAAAGCAGCTGCCTCTGTTGCAAAACAGACATGATCCAGGTTAAGCTGTGGGGGAAAGTGAGGCCAAAGTCTTATGCGATGGTTTGCCGCATGCACTCTTCCAGGTCTGCTCACCAAGTCAGACAGCCTGTCAGGAAGGTGCCGAGTCTGCACAGCACGTAAAGCACCAAGAAACATCACTTGCTTTTAGCTGGAGACAGACAGTGAGGATGCATGACAGAGTCAGCCAGCTGCCACGAAGGGTTTTGTACACTGCAAGCAGCCCGAGAGGCTCCGGCTGACAGGCGGTCTGCTGAAGACATTGAGCCTGGCTGGTCTCAGTGTTTTCACAACAAGCCAGTCAGCCCATTGTTCCTATCAAGGGGTACAGTAACTAGCTGCATGTAAACAATTAAGCTCCACTAAACACTGCAGTTTGTTTTGGGTGACTGGCAGGACTAAGGAGGTGATCCTGCCCCTGGAGCTGGCACTGGTGAGTACTGTGTCCAGTTCTGGGCACCTCAATACAGAACGGACATTGAGGCGCTGGAGTAGGTCCAAAGAAGGGCAACAAGACTTGTGAAGAGTGTGGAAAACATGCCTCATGAAGAGCAGCTGAGGCTGTTTAGTCTGGGGAAGAGAAGGCTTAGGGGAGACCTTACTGCTCTCTAAAAGTACCTGGAAGGGGGTTGCAGCAAGAGCGGAGTTGGTCTCTCCCCACTGGTGACAGGATGATGGAAAACGGCCTCAAGTTGTGCCTGGTGGGGGGGTTAGGTTGAATATCAGGGACATCATCTTTACAGGAAGGTGTTAGGCTCCCCAGGGAGGTGGTGGAGTCACCATCCTGAACGTGCTTTAAAATCATTTGGATGTGGTGCTTGGGGACACGGTTTAGCGGGAGGTGGTTTGATAGGTTAGCAGGGTAAGGTCAAGGCTGGACTCTATGAACTTGAAGGTCTTTTTTAACCTGAGCAGTTCTGTGAATCTGTGAGGAAAGCCAGGAACAGAACTGGGATAGGACACAGCCAGGTGGGTGCTGAGCCCTGAGATGGATTGATCTCAGCACAGCAAGGGGAAGGACAGAGCCTGCCTAGGAACATCCCAGCCTCCTGATGAAGTTACCAGGTAAACGTTCAGTTCTGAAATCCAACCAGATCAAGGTTAAGGATAATGGTCTGTTCACTGGAGTTCTGCAGCACTCATTTCCATCTGTGACAGAGTCAAAAGAGACACCGTTTTGTGCAGCAGACTGGTCAGGACGATGCTTAGGAGTTGAAAGGCTCTGGTGTGGTGGCATTATCCATAAGTTATAACTTGCCAGCCACCACCCTATTCCACCACACCATATAAAGCTGTATTAGATCAACACATACTGTGTCAGCCCCCAGTACAAGAGCTGATGCAATTTTTATCAAGGACACTTTGTCAGCAACTTCAGAAGCAGCTGAGGGATTCCACCTCAGACCCAGGCAAGCAGCAAAACTGCTAGCTCAGAAATAACCTCTTCTGTGGTACAGAGCAAAGCCCACCTCTACATGCCATCCTCAAAGACATAAGGGTAAGGCTCTACCTCCTCAGCTCAGAGGGCTTGGTAAGCACTTGCTGTTGCCCGTGGCAGCCAAACCTACACATCGTTTAAACAAGCGAGGACCTGGGCATCCAGTTTCTCTCGGCACCCTCCTCCTAACGTACGACTGCCGCCAAACATGACAGTGAACGCTTCCCAAGACGTGGTTGACAAGTGTCCAGAAAAAGAATTACAATATTTATATCTGAAAACATGCTGGTTGAGTAAACAAGATGTTAGCTGGGCCTCTGTTATGTCCTGCTTACCAACGCAAGCTGAAGCAGACATAAATGTTTACAGCTGTCGCTGCTGTGCACGCATGCGTGCCCCGTGGGCTGTCCTTCCCACTTCTTTGCTGGCAGGAGCAGAGCAAGTCCTGGACAGGATGATGAGTACCTGCTTATGCTTAGAAGAAGGTGGTGACTCAAGTGCAGTCAGCAGATGCAAAGTTTCTCAGACAGCTGAGGCAAATCACTCCCACACTGTATTTGAACGCCCTCTTCTATAGCTATGGGTGCAACTGTCAACTGTTCTCAATGGCCTGAATGCCACTGGTTGTGGCCACAGCATAATGCCTTTCACCATCCTTCATTTCATTGAGCCAGCTCACCCTCTCAGATCATTATCTAAACCTTAAGCAAAACAATTGTGACCAAAATTGGTCGGTTGGAGGTTAGACTTCTTGCTTTGAACAGTCAGCCTCTGCCAGCCCTCAGTGCAGGCAGTTAAAAGTCCATCTGCCCATTCCACTGTCACCAGTCACCTCTCCAACCATGATGCCCATGTGCTAGAACTAATCATCCGTTCTATCAGCAGTACTCTGACACACCTGGCCAAAACTGGCTTCACACTGAAAGGCACGTGCACTCAACAACTCGACACCTTTGGAGTTCATTAGAATGTTTAAAAGCATTTTTAAACAGAAGAGATATCTCTAAACCTGGGAACGTTCCACCTACCTGTGTCTGGAAGAGTATTCTTCAAAACTCTTCCAAACAACAAGTGAAAATCTGTACCCAGCGGAAAACTTGCAGTATTTCAAACCCGTGCAGAAAAGTACTCCTGTGCTTTAACCCTGGTAGGTTAATGCAGGAGAACAGCTATCCTGCTACGGGACATCAGGTGGCATCTTAAAGAACACAGTGGTCTAATTTTAGGGGAATTAAAATGTTGAAGGATAGTTTCTGACAGGAGCTGAGCACAAGAGCCCCATTTCAGGTTGAGTACACAACGTGTCCTAGGCTGAACATCTCACACGTAAAGCAGCTGGTCTGATGTCCAACGTCACCTTTGTGTCTCCAGATCAACCATATACTGATAGAACCATAGGAAGTTCCAGGCTGAAAGGACCTGTCATCTAGTCAGCAGGGACATCTCTACCTAGGTCAGGTTGCTCAGAGCCTCATGAAGCCTGACCTTAAATGACTCCAGAGATGGGGCTCCTACTACCTCCTCGAGTAGCCCATTCCAGCCATCAAGCACCCTCACACTGAAGAACCTTCTTCTACTCTCCAGCCTAAACCTCTCCTTTCCCAGCTGGAACCCAGTGCTCCTTGTCCCATACACACAAACCCTTTGCAGCAGACCTCCCCCTGCCGTCATGCAGCCCCTCTCGGGGACTGGAAAGTCAAAGGAAGGTTCCCCCAGAGCCTTCTCTTCTCCAGGCTGAACAGCCCCAACTCTCTCAGCTTGTCCTCACAGCAGAGATGCTCCATTCCCCCGAGCATTGTGGTGGCCCTTCTCTATGCTATTCTAGAGTACGGGTGCTCTGTTTCAAGGTTCTTCTGAAAGAAGGGTTTGCCATCATGGTGGAGACAGCTCAGATGCTTTTATTGTGCAGATTCCCAGATTCCTCCTTATAAAACAGCAACAGTAATAAGAGACAGCTTCCAACCTATCCTTCTGCTGAACAAAGCCTACCAACAAAAATCACTGAAGTGCTACTGCCTACACAGGCTGTTAGGGACTAGCAGGGACCTCAAAAGATCCTTCAGTCCAATCCCCCTGCCAGAGCAGGGTCCCCTAGATCAAACCGTACAGTTTGTTCTTGCTAATTCTTATGGGTTTATTTCTGTTTTAAATTTGAATTGGAATTGGTTTCTCTCCTTACTGCTCGAGAGACACAAGCACACACAGGATTTGCCTCTCCAGCACAGCAGCGGCGGGGGCAATGTTTGGAGGATGCCTGAGGCACCTTTTGAAGAGGAAAAACACGGATTCCTTTCCCCTCGAGGGGTCACAGCCATTATTTGTAACAGGGGTATGCAAAAAACATTAAGGCAGATGTACGACCTTCAGGTTGATGATATGCCATAGCCCGTTCCATCTGAGAAAGTGTTGTTACAGGGAATGCTGGGGAGAGCATTTTGATCTGGGCCACAGGACTGGCTAACACAGGTTTCATTCCTCAGTGGGGCATATTTTTGCTGTTGTGTAATGCTGACCGTAGGTATTGGAACTATACAGAGCTGAAAGCTATCAGTAAAGTCTCTCGCATGGGACCGCACGAGGAAAGCTGATACAACGATCGAGAGACAGCACTTGATTGTTTTTCCTTACAGCCTTTGGGGACTGTCAAATCGGCGTGCTCTGAGCACATCTCTCAGCCTCACCTGCCCCCTTTACGATGGCATTTGTCCGGCCGAGTTTAGAAACCAGTTGATGAGAGGAGGGCTGCGGGCTCATCTCTCGTGGAAGGTCACTAAACAAGGAGGTGCGGGCTCTGCCAGGTCGCTTCACATCACTCCAAGCACTGTCTTTCACAGGATGATTTCTTTCAGCACACGGAGATTCCAAACCGGTTAGAAAACCAACTAAACAGCTGGGGCAGTCACAGGGAAACCTCTCAAAACACGAAACCGTATTAGGTGGCCTCTCACTGGCAATGCCTAATTCAAAGTTTATATGTCATCAGGGCCGACTTGCAGAACCCCCTGTGAAGGCAGTGCGATCAAGCTTTTATTAAAACTAGTTCAGCCATTTTCACCACCAAAGCCAAGGTTTCATTAGGAGCCTCTCTCTGGTTACTCTGTTAAACTCACTACAGTTGCAGAGCTCAATAAAAATTAGCTCTTAAACGATCTTAAAATGAATTAACTGATATCTTCCAGGGGGATATTTGTCACCAAGTACCCCAATTTGGAGAGTTTAGAGTCCTCGGATCTTGTTTCTTTTCATTTGAGAAGAACTGTTCTGACAATGAGAAACAGATGAAAAGGAGCTGCTTACCATCCCAACCTAGATACTCTAACTGCATTAAATGATCAGTTGATTCTTAAATGGAGTAGAGTGCAACGCAAATGGAAGTTCAGAAGGTAAACAGTGTAGTGTCTCAAAATCCCTTCTGTCACTGACAGACTGCAGGGGTCTGAGAACCCTCACAAGTGGAATTTATTAGAATAAACAGGTTTGAGTTATTATTACAACTGATGTGACACGAAATGACTAAGCACTACTTCTAAACAGTTGGTTCTACAGTTACTCTGCCAGTTTACTCCTGGCCAAGAACACTCCATTCAACACAACATCACTACAAACTGCTGAACTGTGCGAAGGAATCTGCCTCTTGCTTCTTTGCAATAGCACAGTAAAGAGTAAAGGTTTATTCTAACCTCCCCTTGCAAAAACAGAGCTTGGAAGCTCTATGATTTTACCATAAACCCACCACAACTGCTCTGAAAAGGTAGTCTTATGAAATACACTACCTTCTATTCTGAGGGCTGCGTGTTGCAGAGGGAGAGAAAGGCAGCTCCAGACTGTTTGTCCTTAACAGCAAGTTTGTCTCACAATGGGGAAAACAAACACAAATCTACCCGCTCTTCAAAGCAGATGAAACACTCCACTCCAAACCCCAGTCCGTTTTGGTACCCGGTCACTTCTGACATTGCAGGGGCACACACAGCACGCAAGGTGTAGGCTGAAGGCGTAAGACGTTGCACATTGTCCTGTACTGTGGAACAGGGATAAGATCTAGAAGCAAAACTATTTAGTCACAGCAGACCCATCTACTGATTGGTTCCAGATGACTCGTCTCCTCAGTTTGTTTCTTCAATGCCTTTTGGGCTACTATTAAGGCAAGTTCCTTCAAGCAGAGCTCTTAGTAAGGCCACGGCAAACACCAAAGGCAGCAACAAAGATGACAAACAAATAGGAGGGAAGGACATAAAAGAAGATGACTCTGGAGCAACTATCAGAATAAAGGAAGCAGGGCTGAGCCGCAGCAGACAATAACAGATCACACAAAGAAATGCTGGCAGATTAGCATCAAGCTGAGCAGTGAAAGCAGAAGAGGAAAATTTGCTATTGCTCTCCCCTGGAAGAGAAAAGCAGGCGAGCTAAGAGGAAGAATGTGGTGAAAGAACATAACTGTCATTAAAGTACTGGTCTTGCCAGATTGTAAAGTCCCTTAGAACAGGAAAAAATCACTATCCAAGTCAAGATAGGAGGAGGATATGCACCCTATTTATCTGAGAGAGAGAAGTGGATAATACGATGGAGTTCTGCGCTTGTGGGAGTGTAATCACAAAGTCCTAAAGGAGGACAAAGCTGAGGATGTTGCAAGCACAAGGGAGGAGAATGCAGAGCTGCCACTGCATGTAGGCAACTAACATGGCACCACAGGCATGTCTGAACTAGAGGCACTGCAATAGCCTCGTGAAGTTTGGGCATGGGAGCAGCCCAGCTGTGACTTGCAAGCACGCAGCAGTTCATTAGCTCAGAGCCTCTCAACCTTGCTAGTAATCCCCATCTGGCATCAGTGACTCTCACTGCAGCAAAGGCACAGTGTAAGAGTATGGGAAAACTTAATGCTGGGGGGGGGATGAATGAGACACCTCCGTCCCAACCACAGAATGTTAGGGATTGAAAGGGATCTCTAGCCTAATCCCCCCGCCAGAGCAGGATCCCCTACTATAAGAGTACTCTTGAAAGAGGAAACAGCTCCCAGTTACACAGAAGCAGAAAACTACATCAATTCAGTCCATCAAATCTGCCACCAAACACCCAGGCTAAGTTTAAAGTGAGGTTTATATAGCAAAACTCTGACTACACAAGGACCCAAAAAAGTTTAGGCTGCAAAACCTCTGCAGTTGCTGAAGAAAAGGGGTACAGGACCACTGAGCTACAAAACCACGCACAGGTTTGCTCATCTGTCAGTCAGGAACAGATCAGACGTTAGCGGAAGGGACCTTGAAAGATCATCCAGTCCAATCCCCCTGCTTCTCGAGTAAAGATCATAAGCACCCAGGGCCTTAGAACGGTACTGCCACTTAAAGTCAAGTCAGCAAGATAAATTCTGCATCAGTGTACTTCACTTCCACAGTCATTTCTTCTTGCTGTTCACTTGGTCCTTCTTCCAGGCAGCTCCACGTTGCCAAGCACAGTGGTTTTGGGGGCACGGAAACGCCCTCAGTGGGAGCTTGTCACAAAGCAACCAGCTGCAGAGCAAGTACAAGAACAGATCTTTACACAGCAGTCATTCCTTTGACAAATTCGGGATGGATGTCAACTCCACTAAGAGCATGAAAGCCCCTGAGTAATGAGTTGCCATGTCCAAGTGCTTTAAGGAAGTCACAAAGTGGGCGCATGGCATGCATCATCTCAGGAAAGGATGCCTGTGTATGTGGGCAGCCTACACTGATTTTTGCTGTGTAAGTAGTGCGTGTAAATCCAATCTCTATTTCCCTACCTCACGACTCAGAAGGGATCAAATCCAATGGAAGATTTTAAGACAGTCAGAAGAGCTAAAGGTACCCACACGACAGATGTATAGTTGGTGCTATTAGTGCCATAGAAGCTTGGAGATGATTGATCAGTCAGGCTGCCTGTGGCTCTGTGCAGGGTTCTGTATGGTAGCACCACTTTAACAGGCTCTGTGCCCATGCACAAATATCCTCAGGGCTAGAAAACTGATGATGAACCATAACCCCAAATGAGTAGTGTCACAGAGCTGGCAGAAGGCTGGACCGTGACTTGAATGTCACCCCCAACTGGACAGTGCAAAACAACTCCTGTCCAACCTCAGCATCTCAGCAAAAAAAGCAAAGAGCTACACAAAAACGTAGGCAGCATTTCAACAGACGCCCAGACCACGGCCCAAGATCATGGAATCCTTAGGGATCGGAAGGGACCTTGAAAGATCATCCAGTCCAATCCCCCTGCCACAGCAGGATGAAGCAAGATCCAAAAGGCTTCATCGCTTCACTGGTTCCTAACAAGCTCTTCACTGAGGAGCACTAGGCTGTCTTCTAGCCATCATTTTGTTAAGTCCAACTTGTTGGCATGGGTGATGTTAAACGGATCTCACTTCAAGGACCGGCACTGTACTGGATTCTGAGCTGTGAATCTCTTCCGCCCTCAGAATGCCTGGAGCCTTGAGCAGAAGTGATAAGGGAACTAGTGTTCGCTCACACTCACCTAAGCAGGATCCTCACTCAGTACAAGAGGACAGTCACAAGCACTAAGGAAGGCATGGTCATGTTTTCGGCCAAGAGGAAACGAGATGAACAACAGAAGACATTCTGGGTGATTAAAAAACCTGCACAACCCCTGATCCACCCCAGGGGCCATGAGCAGTGACAACTGATGGCTTCAGGTTTCCAACCTAAGGTGGACCAAACCGTCTGGAAAACTGATGTGAAACCAAAACACTTACTCTACTGAAGTAACCACCAGCTACAGAAATCACAGACTGACACTTTTCCCTCTCTTTCTCAGTCAAAAACTGGAAATAGTGACTCACTAGCTCAGTATCCTACCAAATCTACCCCCTGCGAGGAAGTTTAATCATTCACAGGCTCTCCCATCACACTGCAGGCAGTTGAAAGGCTTTAGCTTTTAAAGGAAACTTATGATTTTCAGCACATTTTCTTCTCCTACTAAAGCCATTTCCATCTCTCTCCTTTATTACACACTCCTGTACAGTCCATCCAGTGGTCTGAAAACAGGGAAACAGCTTAGATAAACAGAAATATTTTTGTTATGATTTAACTTAAGGACCTTAAAACTACCAGGACTACTTCAGAAACTGCAAAGCATCAAAAGGCTTAAAAATGCTGCAGAGACATGAGCGTGCACGGTGCCTGGCAAGTACTGATGGAGTACTGTGTAACCTGAATGAGAAACAGGAGGTACTCAGAGACACGTGGTTACCATTCACAGAGCTTGATGAGCAGGGCACTTCTGGTACTGTAAGACCCTCTGTCCCAGGAGCCACATGCAACGGCGTGCTCTTTTACATGCAACATCCATTTGTG
>VZRI01004530.1:170502-186311 GCA_013397515.1 Upupa epops
AGCCCCACCTCCACCAGCCTCCCCTCGTAGGGCTGACCTTCCAGCCCCTTCACCATTCTAGTTGCCCTTCTCTGGACTCGTTCCAGTACTTCGACACCTTTAAGAAAGCTGCCCAATGACTCTGTTAAACTAATGAGTGCACTGCCTCCTTGATTACCTTACAGGGTCAATTGTTTATAGCTCTGAAACTGCCAGCATTACAGCCGGTGCTAAGGGACATCTTGAGTAAGCCACTGCCTTTCATGCTCTCAAAGGTGTTCTGCTTCCTTGAACAGAAATTTGAAGTGAATAGTGAAAATACAGTCTGCAAAGCAAACCATGGCTTCTATACTGCATTCTCCTCATTATCACAGAATCATTAAGGTTGGAAGACACCTCCCAGATCATCAGTCCCACTGTCAGCCCAGTATCACAACACCCACTAGACCAGGTCTGCCAGTGTCAGACACATCTAATACCTCCAGGATGATGACACCAGCACTTCTCTGGGCATCCCATTCCAACCCTGCCCACTCTTCTGGTGAAGAGTGTCTTTCTAACGTCCAAGTGAAATCTGCCCTGGCACAGCTTGAGGTCATTTCCTCTTATCCTACCACTAGTGATTTGGGAGAAGAGACCAATGCCCACCTCGCAACAACCTCCTTTCAGGTCGTTGTAAAGGGTGACAAGGCCACCCCCTCAGTCTTCTTCCCTGCAGATGAAACAACCCCAGTTCCCTGTGTTACTCCTCCTCAGACATGTCCTCCAGGCCATCCACTATCCTTGCTGCCTTGTTCACTATCCATGGACATGCTCCAGCACCTCAGTATTCTGCAAGAGGGGGACCTCTCTAGTCCTGCTGGCCACACTATTTCTAACAAGCAGTTCTCCAAACACTCTTATCCAAGCCTGTAGCATCACATGAGGTGGTTGTGACCCAAGTGTAAGACCTGGTACTTGGCTTTGTTAAACCTCATACAACTGACCTCAGTCCATAACTACAGTCTTGTCCAGGTCCCTCTGCAGAGCTTCCCTACCCTCAAATCCAGATCAAAATACCCACTCAGTTTGCTGAGGGTACACTCAATCCCCTCATTCAGATCTCTGACAGAGATGTTCAACAAGAGCAGTCCCAACACTGAGCCCTGGGGAACACCACTTGTGACCGACTGACTGCCAACTTGATTTGACTCCGTTACATTAGGTTTGTAATTTATCTTCCATGTTCGATTCCTTCTTACAGCAGCACTCAGACATCACAGCAGCTTGAGCAATAAACCCCTGAATTATAAATAGTAACAGCTTCTCCTTATCAGGCAATGTGTCCAGGATCCCAAATATGGAGAGGCAATTTATAAACTGAAGAAATAATGACTTGTTAGGAAAAAAATACTCCAGCTCTTATCACAGACAGGTTTTCTAGAGAGTGACCTGTACACCAGATGCCTGTTGCTCCTCAGCCACAGCTCCATCCTTTCATTTGTGGTTATGATGCCTGACCTCCTCAAATCGTTCTGTACTCCCTGGTTTGCCAGGTTTGTGCATCCTCCTAAAGGCATCTACTTCAAGGGAAGAAAAATACTATATCTGCATCCATAGGAAATGTCACTATCATCCCAGGGCCCAGCACAGGTGGGGGAACAACCTGCTGGAGCGCAGTGTAGGACAAAGGGNCTGCTGCGATGGGAACAGCTCCTCAGCCACAGCTCTGTCCTTTGATTTGTGGTTATGATGCCTGACCTCCTCAAATCGTTCTGTACTCCCTGGTTTGCCAGGTTTGTGCATCCTCCTAAAGGCATCTACTTCAAGGGAAGAAAAATACTACACCTGCATCCATAGGAAATGTCACTATCATCCCAGGTCCCAGCACAGGTGGGGGAACGACCTGCTGGAGCGCAGTGTAGGACAAAGGGATCTGGAGGTCCATCTGACCCCAGCCATGTGCCTTTGTGGCCAATGGAATCCTGGGGGGGATTAGAAGTGTAGTGGTTACTAGACAGAGAGGTTCACTTCCCCTTCTACTCTGCCCTGGTGAGAGCACATCTGGAATACTGTGCCCAGTTCTGGGCCCCTCAGTTCCAGAAGAATAGAACTCCTTGAAAGAGTCCAGCACAGAGCCACAAAGGTGATGGAGGGGAGCATCTCCCTGATGAGGAAAGGCTGAGGGAGCCGGGTCTCTTCAGCTGGGAAAAAAGGAGCCTGAGGGGGGATCTCATTAATGTTTATAAATATGGATCGGGTGACTATCAGGAGGAAGGAGCCAGGCTCTGCTCAGTGGCATCCAAAGACAGGACAAGGGACAACAGGTGTCAGCTGGAACAGAGGAGGTTCTACCTAAAGATGAGAAGAAACTTCTTCCTAGTGAGGATGACAGAAGGGGCTGCACAAGGAGGTTGTGGAGTCTCTTCTCTGGAGACATGTAAAACCCACCTGGTTGTGTTCCTGTGTGACTGGATCTAGGGGCTCCTGCTGTGGCAGGGGGATTGGACTGGATGAACTTTCGAGGTCCCTTCCAATCCCTAACAGTCTGTGATGACTGTGCAGTAGTATAAAGCTGTACAGAACTTTGAGCCAATGTCACTGACCGAGGGCACTGTGCTGTATGGGAAACTGTTACTGCACTTATAATAGCTCATAATGTGCTGAGAAATCCAGCAGATTAGAAAAGATCTCAGATCATTACGTTCATATACTTAAAATAATGCACGCAGGCCTTCACAATTATTTACTCTTCCATAAACACAGTGGTATTTTGACATTTAAGCAGAAAGACTGTTCTGATTTAGTTGCAGATTAGGTTGTATTTTTGTGCTAAATGCTCAGCTACGCTGCCCCACAGATGAAATCATGACATTTGTTCATATATGGTTATTCTCCAATGCATGGGAAGAAAAAGAGCACAAAGAAACTCCAAACCAAGAAGTTACTCAGTTAAAAGCTCTCTCCCATCTGCCTGGAGTTTTATTAATAACTGATCACCATGGTATCACAGCATCTTAAGGAAAATAAAACAGACAGATAGTTGCTAGGTGCTCTTTCAGGAATACTGCTTGAAGAGTAGGAGACACTGTTTTGGTCTCGTTTCCTTATCAGCCTTGAGGGTGAGGCTAAGCCAAGAGACCGGTCTCATACAGGGTTCTGAAAGCTGCAAGTAACGTGGCCATCGCTCACATCTGTCATCCAGGATCCAATTGTCTGCACTAGCACTCACATAAAAAATAACCCAACCAGACATCCAAGCTGTGAAGGGACAGAACCTAAGAAAAAGGGAAGATGATGAAGGAATGCACCGCTTGCTTCAGCACTCCCATTTAACCCTCCAAAGGGCTCTTCCACCACGTAACTGTTCACCCCACTCACATTAACCTACGACGAGCTGTTTGCTGACATGCACTGTTCCCTGCAGAACGAGCTGCAGGATCAGCACATGGCACACACTGAGCCCCACAGTGTTGCACTGCAAATGCATCTGACATCAACAGCGGGAACCAGGGAAGTGTCTGATGTTAACCCCTTCACCTAGGAACGTCTGCACTGTTCCTCAAAATCACTGAGTTTGAGAAGCACAACCTGTTACCCATAGCACGCTCCCCACTGATACTGAGAGAGAGGGCATCCTCATGCCTCTGCCAGGTTGAAACTCTGTAAGTAAGGAACAGGTAGCCTACACACACAGCTCAGAAGATACTACAGCATCTTCAGAACTCTAATGCGCAGTAGCATCAAGATTCAAAGCAGTTAGACGCGTGACAGACAGTTTCTTTGCAGTTCACATCTGCTTTCTAAAAGCACCTACTGCACGGTTGTTCACTGCGCTTCAGGAAGGAATGGGACAGCAAAGCCAAAACCATCGAAACACCCCAGGCAGACCAGGAAGGAAGCCAGTGTGCTTCATGCTCCCTCACGATATGTGACTGCAGTAAAGAGCTACGGACTTCAGTTTATGGACTGAACACAAAAGCAAGGCACAAGTCACAGTTGCTGCACCACTGAAGCGTCTCATAAGTAAGAATGCTCCACAGAACCACTGCGTCTAGTGCCAGAGAGAGACAGCCAGATGTACAAAGCATCTAGTCAGACACCGATGAGAGGCACAGGGAATGGTCACCCCCGAGCCTTCGCTTTCCCCTCTGCCGACAAGAAAGCAAGCGGTTACAGAAACACCATGGGGTGTGGAAGGCTCATCTGTAGTACCGTGTCTATAAAGTACCAGCACTCATTGTTCTCTTCTCTGCTCCATCCCTGGAAGTGTTCAAAGCCAGACTGGAGGGGCCTTTGAGCTACCTGGTCTAGTAGGAGGTGCCCTTGCCTGTGGTAGGGGGGTTAGGACTAGGTGATCTTGAAGGTCCCTTCCAACCCAGACTGTGGGTGAGATTCACATGTAAGTTAACACAACAAAAGCCTGTAGCTCAAGGGGGAGGAAAGACAAGAATTAGGAAAGCTCCCTACTGAAGACACTGGTAGGACACACTGGCCGAGCTGTTCTACTCCTCCAGGGATGCTGTCTCAGCTCCATGGACCTCGCTGTCAGAAAGCCCTTCACTCCTGCATGCTGTGCGTTCAGCACTTCAGAAGGAAGGAGCCTACCCTTTACAGTGCCTTTGCCATGCTTGGTGTGTGCTAAAGCAGAAGCCTGTTACCTCTCTGCAGGATGAAACGCTGTATTTCAGTCTCTGGGATGGCCTCAGATTAGATTTCTTACTCTTACATGGTAAGTCAGGCACGGAAGGAAACCGTTACCCCTGTCCTTCAGTTACTTATCTGACTTCTGTGAGCTACAGCAAGCTAGAAGAGGATTTTGATTTTATCTTTGAGAAAGCAACGATTGCCGCAACATAAAGCTGGGTCCTCCTTCTAGTAAGGAGAGGGGTCAAGGTGAAAGGGTCTGGAAGCAAACAGACCAGCCAATCACCCCGATTTACCCCTGGCTGGCTGGCCGGGTGCATTCTCTCTCTGTACCCAGAACATATACAACTCCTTCCATTCCCCAGCACTGCAGTTGTTGATTGATGAGTCATCTTTCCCGTAAATTTATTTTTTTTAAGTGATTTTGGCATTGTTCCTTGAAATTCCTCTCTGGCTATGTAATGGAAATTTTGATCTCACCCTCTGGTTTCTTTAACATCACAGATACTGAGATTATGAGTTCAGGAAGACCAAACAGTTGAACAAAGCGTGCAGTGCAAAAAGCTGTAGCTCACCGAGAGAGTGAGTTGTACTAAATAAACTCTCAAACTAGTGTTTAGCTGCGTGGCCACCAGGTTCCACTCCTAATAACACAGCAACCCATCATAATGAAGAACTCCTGGGGAGAGGAGGTTGCTCCCATCTTTCCCCTCTCCAAAACAGGTCATGAAGACCACAGCTGTTGGCACAAAAGGCTCTGCAGAGATCGAAGTCTCATTACTGCCTTTTAGGTAGCAACTCCCCAGGGTAGGGTTTGGGAAACTGATTGGCAATTAGTAATCACCACAAGCAGCAGGAAAGGGTAAGCCAGAAGCAAGTAGGGAGACACCAAAAGCACTAAATCATTCACCCAACAGACAAAGTTGTTGCCTAGTAACAGGACAGAGGATAAGCTAGAACGTAGGAAGTTCCACCACAACATGAGGAGAACTCTCTTGAGCATGAAGGTGATGGAGCACTGAACAGGCTGCTCAGAGAGGTCCCTTCCGACCCATAACAGTCTGTGAGGCCGTGCGAGAGGTGGTGCAGTCTCCTCTGGAGATGTTCAAAAC
This sequence comes from Upupa epops, assembly GCA_013397515.1. Classification (NCBI taxonomy): domain Eukaryota; kingdom Metazoa; phylum Chordata; class Aves; order Bucerotiformes; family Upupidae; genus Upupa; species Upupa epops. Next base: position 176,220 of record VZRI01004530.1, read on the forward strand.
CCACTCGGATACAGTCCTGTGTGACCTGCCCTGGGGGATCCCACCCTGTCAGGGGAACTACATGATCTCTAGATGTCCCAGATGATCTCTAGATGTCCCAGATGATCTCTAGATGTCCCAGATGATCTCTAGATGTCCCAGATGATCTCTAGATGTCCCAGATGATCTCTAGATGTCCCAGATGATCTCTAGATGTCCTTTCCAACTGTAAACATTCTATGATTCTAGGGTACAGTAACACATTTCAGATTTGAACCAGCAAGATGAAGGGTGGTTCAGCTCCCTATCCTCTCTCCATGTGGGGACAAGTTCAAAACACATGACAAAGAGCCTGGAATTTTGCACTCCCTTAGTCCCACGAGAAAAATCAGATGGCTCTCTACAGCAAGAGTCAAAACTGAGCACATTCGCTAGCCACTCTGATTTATCTAACATGTCACTTACAAAAGAGAAAAGCAACTCCTCAACCCACTCAGTCTGCATTCAGCTGGCAGAACAACTCTGAGGCGCTCATAAACAGGCAGATGCCACCAGCACCTGCTGGAGCCTCTAACCAGCCAATTTTAATAATCAGGCTAAGCCAAACCTAAGAAGCGGCACATTTGTGACACACCAAGACTAAGCCTATTTAAAACGACCCGACACTCACGCCTAACTGCCAAGCGTTCAGTGTGCACGACAACACCAGCTTCAAATTATGCGCTCTTGGAAAAGCTGAAAGGGAGATTTCTCAAATGGAAACACGATTATGCTCTCTGGTAATTCTTCATGGTCATGCCGGAGGGCATCCTGCTCTATCCCACCCATGTTTAGCTTGCAGCATCAACCATCTTCCATTCAGGCCAATCAAAGGAGATGGAGTATTTGGAAATGTTGCTCTAACCACAGGGCAGCCTGCAGCAGTCCCTTCACAGGCTTCGTTAGACAGTGACCCAGTTAAATGGCCAATTCAAGTCATGAAGAACACAGCAAGCCTGAAATTCTGAAGACAGGCACTGCTCTTCCCCATCAACATTGCACTCTGAATGGAAACTGCACCTGATGGTAAAGAGCTCTGACCATGTAGGCTGGGATGAGTGAGTGTGCTGACACCCTGGATAGCCCTGAAGCTCCTCAGAAACTGAGAATTACAGACTGTTTGGGTGGAAGAGACCTTTAAGATCAAGTCCAACATTAAGACAGCGCTGCCAGCCACCACTACACCATGTCCCTAAGCACTACATGTCAACATGTCCCTTAAATGAAGAAAATGACAGCTGAAACCCTAGCCGAAACCAGCTGCGGAAACATGTTGGAAGGCACTCTCATTTCTTGGGGACTTCATTTTCATCCTTATCTACCCTCCTTCAGATCAATGTCACTAACAACAGAGGTTCATGGACTGGTGGGAGAGGAAGGTTCTCTCTCTTCCTCACAGGGAAGGGACAGCCTGGGACCCTGAGTGGGATCTGGCCAGAGAAGACTTGAACCAGAGGATGATGTGACAGTGGCAAGAAGAAAGGTTTAGGCAGCACAGGGAAGAGAGGTGTTTTTCTATTAGGATACTACTAGTACTATCAAGAAAGACAAGACAAATAGGCAAGGGATGCGTTGTCAAACTCTATATCATGTAATGTAAAGAGCGATGAGCACTAAGGAGGAACTAAGGTAAACGCTCACTGTCCAATGGAAGTCATCCATGGTGCACAGCTTAAAACAAGAAGAAACACAACCCCTGAATGTCTTAACTGCTGTCTGAAAACTCCCTTTCCTTTGAAGCAAGAAATCACTTCTGATTTAATTTCCATTTCATTCATCTTTGCAAAACATTCTCAACGCTTAGCACATCAGTAAAGGAAAGACACAAGAGAAGCTCAAACCAAAGCAGCAAAAAACCTCTCCCAAACCAAATAAAAACCCCTTAGGCTAACATTATCTACTCTGGAATTTCCAATTCTAACCTTACCTTACGAGTTTACACATAAGTAATTGTCTTGCTTGAGGATTATCACGCTACAACAGTAATATACTCTAGCTGTGATCCAAATGCAAGTATCTGGGTAAGACTGCTGATGTATCGCACTATCACAGTCATGATGGGGCTGGAAAAGACCTTCAAGATCATCCAGTCCAACCTAAATCCAACTAAACCAAGTGAATCTGCCATCTAGCTCATGCCACTCAGCACTTCATCCAGCCTGACCTTGAACACCTCCAGAGATGGCGGCTCGACCCCATCCGTGGGCAGCCCGTTCCAAACCCGGATCACTCTGTCAGGGAAAAACCTTTTCCTAGTGTCAAGTCTAAACCTCCCCCGATGGAGCTTGTAGTCCAGTCCATCTATTACTCTGAACAACCATTCCTTTGAAAATGTATGGGGAAGCAACCGCTATTCCAGACTTTCCAAAGTTGTTCTCCAGACTTTTGACTTGCAGCCCAAAGATGATTTCCTGATGATTTTCTAGGTAGGCTCCACGACACTCTTCTATGAAAGACCCAGAAAGAGCCAAACAAAAGCATCCCAACCCGTGCTACCACTACGCTCCAGCCTTGCACCGAGTGACCCCGAGCAAATCGCTTAGCCATGTTCCCACCAAAAATGGAAAAGGCTCCAGAGTCTGAAAAATTACTGTTGGAGCAGAAAATGTTTACAGAGCAGCTTGCAATCATCAGATGGAGGGCTCTGCAAGTGGAAAGTATTACAGCATATGCAATGTTCTAGCCACGATTTTCACAAAATCTGAAAAGCACGGAAACAAAGACCCTTCATATCATGACTAGGCACATGTTCCAAACGTAAGTGAAACTCCTGCTCCTTCTCTATCGCCCATTTGTCGTTCCTCGTACTTGGTAAAGGCTAGGTCTAGAAACTAGCTCAGAAGTTCACACGTACAGGGTCACACAGAAGCTGTTGAAATCCGTCACAACCTGCAGGCACAACAAGGCTCTTGCAACAAAGCAGCAGACATTACTAGGTTTCATCCCTATGGTTAAAAGTCAAATGTTCAGGTCTCACAGCCCTCCTCAGGTCTCTGCCAACTTTGGGTGGCAGAAGGGATCAATGGAAAAGCACTTTTCATGCAGAAGCCTAAAAACAACTGGTGTCAGAGATCAGGACACAATAAAGCACGCAGAGCCCTGCTCTGAAAGTTGGAAGGAGCAGCCCTTGCTTTTGATTTGCACATGAAAAATGAAGATATGCTGGGGCTTATTTGCAAGAAGAGAGAGTGTCACCATCTGAATGAAGCCCAGCAAATATTTTCTCCTCCAGCCTGGCGTGGTTGGTAAGAGTCAAACAAAGACCAACGATACCAAGTGCCACTCTGTGTACTCGCAAAGAGGCAGTTATTGTGGTTACTCAAAGGACTAAGGTTTTCATCCTACTCTAGACAGTTAAAGTTGGGTTTGATGGGAAAGGGTGCCAGGTCAAAACAAGCCAAATTAATCGGTATTTTTGAAACTGCAGTCAAACATCACATCTTTCCACTACACATACCATTTGTTTGCAAACTTGCACATACTTTCCATCCCTTTACATTTACTGGCACCAAAATGAAGAGAGCATGAACTCCTTTCCTCCCAAGCAGCATTCTCTCTTACCCTTCATTAGCTAAACTGAAACGACTTACAGGATAAGCAAAAGCAGTTGCACATCGAAAATAACTACGTTAGCAATAAACTGATTAGATTAAAAAGGTTGTATTCATTTGGGAATACTCCTATAAAAAGCCCTAAGAAATCCCATGGCTTTTTTTATGAGCCTTTCAAGCTGTAATCTAGTTCATCCACGCAATTCAGAAGATAGAAACTGAGTCAGCTGCTACGAAATCAAGGCTTCTCCTGAGAAGTACAGCTTTGCAATGACTCGACATGCGTTGTTCCCAACCTACATGAGCATCAACTCTAAAATCGTTACCCAGGGCAGCTCCCATTAAAAGCCATAGGAAGAGATTTTCACCCTTCCCTCCCTCTCAGAGGATGTCCGTATTGCTTTGTTAGAAAATGGAGTCGGACGTTCTCTGCCACAGCTTCTGCCTCCCAAACACAACTCCCACCTTTTGACAGCTATGGGTAAATAAGTGCCTGCAGTACTATCACGTCACATCCATTCTAGTCTAAAGCGGTTTTGACACCTGCACAGAAAGACTCTCCTGCCTGTAAACGCCTGGCGTGTTCTTAACACACGACAAGAGGTTGGCAGGAGAGAAGATGCTCTGACCTAACTTTCAGTCCTCCCTTCCTCCACACCATGCTGTGTATTGTCCCTTTACCCCCACAAGCCCAGGTCAGGGATGCTGACAGGAAGGAATGCTGCTCCCTTCTGCAGAAGCGAGACCTCCTCTGTATGGAAATGCAGAAACCAACCCCTGAAAAGCACTGCCTTTGCATTTGGAGCAGCCCCGGGTTTAACTAAAGGCAAACTCTCCCATCCAAACGGGAAACAGGCAGAAAATGCAACACACACGAGTAAAAAAGTCACGTGCGTGCCAGCTCCTGCTCCTAGTCAATAGGTATTACCTGCACTAGCAGGCAGTGCAGATCCTGGCCACCACCACCCGCTCCCTTCCCCCCGTTTCCCTTTTTGATTTGTCTTCAATTACAGCATCAAAAGAAAAGAACAACCTTTTAGAGACATAAACGAAGCATTCCTGCTCTGGAAAGGCATCCGCATTTGGACACCTGGCAAGCCATAGCTCAGTACCTACTGCACCTATTTCTCAGCCCCTCCGACATGAATATTCTTGCCTTTCTTCTTATTTACCAACAATCAAAGCCAGAGTGTTCAGAAGTTGTTCAGAAGTCCCTGCTGAAGGTTTTCCTTCTGGTTATGTTACAGCAAACTGCTTTGATCTGGGGGAGGGAGGACCAGGAGGGGAAGAAAGAACAACTTCAGTTCACCAAGCCAAAAGCCAAGATGCACAAAACTCAAACATTCCAAAGTTAAAAATAATTGTCTTTAAACTGCAAGAGCAGAGCTGTAATTTCGAGCGGTACAGCATGACATCATGGTTTATATGGGGCCAGCTCCATAAATCAAACCCTGCCTAATTAGAGATCCTACTGCAAATCTCTGTTATTTGGACAAATAATGAAAACAGGGCGGCCCGTAACACAAGCCAGAGATGTTTACTGAAATATGCTCTTTGCAAACGTTTAGGTTCATTACTGCTTACAAAGCTTTCCCGTTTAGTAAATGATAGAACCCTAAGCTTTTATTTTAGGCTGACTTCACTTTCAAGGAATTCTTCAATTAACTTTACGTTGCTTTTAGCTCTTCATCCAACGAGAAAACAATCTGTGGTTTCTTACTTCTTCCAGTGCCAATGGCTGCCCTCCACATTCGCCTTGCAGACTTGCTGTCTTTTCAGAGCCAGGGTCTGTTTGTCTAAAACCAGCCTAGTTGTCATAGCATTTAGACAAGTCCTCTGTAAAAGGAGAACAAAACCTGCTGGTGGTTAAACTGCTACTAAAGATGAAGGTTGTTCTCACAATCTGAACGGACCAGTGCCAGATTTAAGGAATGCTCAACCATAAAGTCAGAGCTAGAATCCCTGGCTACCTGAGTTGCCCTTCTTTCCCACCTCCCTCCAATTTTAATTTCAACATTTTCTTCTCAGTTGTGCTGCTCTAAGTGTGTGTGTTTTCTCTCAGATGGAATAGCTGTGCCATGCTCAAACATTTACAGCCTTAGAAAACCCCACTGCTACCAAACATTACTCTCTGTAGATGGTCAGGATGCCTCTGGACTTGTCCAAAAGGCTGTAGAGAATGTATCTACCCGGTCAGTGTTCAATTAAGAGCACGATCAGAATAAAAAGGAGCCGGATTTGTTCCAAAACTGCCTGTTTTTCCTCCTAGATTTGGAGAGCTTTGCATTTACGCTTTAAACATGCATCAAAAAAGTGGGGAGAAAGGGCAGCATCCCTTCCTTTTCTGAAACCTGAATTGCTAAATGCACTAACACCCGGATCATTGAGGCTCTGACTGAGGAGAAAAAGAGTTTGAGACTGTCAACGAGGAGGAACTCACAAAAATGAGAGGCATGTCCAGTGGAGCACTACTGTGCTGCCCAGATAATCTCCCTCTATAGACCATCAACCAAGCACAGACAGGGAGAAAGAACATTCACTTCTTAATACACCGACTGCCAACAAAACAATCCAAAGGGCTCTAAAGGAATCAAAGGGCACCCCTTCCACCCTGCACCCGTTCTACGATTCCATAATCCTATTCCCTGGATAACGATGTTGACACAGACACGGCTAATGCACCTCCCTCAACCGGTCACCGTTGTTCAAACAGGACACAACTTTCAGGTCCCCACTCGAGCTCTTCGTTACAACAAAAACCAGTCAGACTTCTAAACCAGTCAGACTTCTAAACCTTCTGTTTTCTTTTAAGACTGTCTTTACGGACAGAAATACTACGACTGACCTCTGTTCAGTGCAAGTACTTGGAGCCACAGCCATTCCAATTCCCTTACATCCTCAGTGCACAGCAACAGCTTTTTCAGGAAAAAACAAGCCCGTAACTATTTGGATGTACTTCTGAAAGCACCAGTGAAACGTAAGAAAGCAGCCCTCCCAACGAAGCGTCTATTTTTGCAATGAGTGCCTTTAAAGCGCAACGCTTACAGAATGAAATACTTCGGTTCTCTTGTCTAAACTCGTACAGATTGTTTGCTATTGATCTTTTGAGTCACATTTTGGCAGGAAACTGCTATCCTTCTAGAAAATGTAAGTCCTAGAGACCAAGTGATGTAACCTACCCCTATATTTAACTCCTTTTTACTTAGAGGGAACCTCTTCCTTCTCTGTAACTACCTGAAGGGAAGTTGCAGAGGGCTGGGGGTTCAGGCTCTTCTCCCAGGCACCTACTGATAGGATGAGAGGGCAGGGCTTGAGGCTGTACCAGGAGAGAGTGAGGTGGGATGTTAGGAAGCCCTTTTTCATGGAAAAGGCGATCAGACACTGGGAATAGGCTGCTCAGGGAGGTGATGGAGTCCCTGACCCTGGAGGTGTTTAAGCAAAGACTGGACATGGCACTTAGTGCAAATCTCTAGGCCGTGGTGATAACCTCCGGATGATCTCTGAGGTCTTTTCCAGCCTCAATAATTCAGTGATTGTGTGAAAAAGTACACGAACAGGACTGAGAACATGCACAGGACTGAGAACATGCAAGCTTCCCTCCTTGGTTTCTCCCATCAACCGAGAACCACTACCTAAGGGCTTCTTCAGTCGGTGTGGCTACCCTAAAATGCAAACACACAGCCAATGACAGTATGTAGAGAACAAGAGAAGGAAACCTAAGCTAACGTCTTCTTATCTCTCTGAAGCAGAAACTCACTGCTGCCAGCTGTTTTGTACCTTTCCCTTACTCCTCATGCTGCCTCCCTCACTGCCACATGATAATCAGTCAGGTGGGGAGCGGGCCAGGTGAGGACAAACAGCACGTGCTCACTTCGGGCAATGAGAACGGTGTGGAATAAAGCATCTCAAACTTCAGAGGTCATTTGGGAACATTACTAATTGCCTTTCAGATGGAACAGCAAGGAAGAAGCATATTTAAGACCTGAGAAAATTAAAGCTCGCACAAAACTTGCCTTGACTTTATTAGAGGCTGAAACCCACGCAAAATCTGTTTGAATAATAAGCTCAAGATTTCTGCCCGGCACCACACAAAGGATCAGACTACACAGCTACAGAGTGTCCTAAGCTGTGGCCGTGCAGATGCCAGATCATTTCAAAGATCAGGGTGCCCAGAGAGGTGGTGGAGTCGTCTTCTCTGAAGGCAGTCAAAATTTGCCTGGACATGTTTCTGTGTGACCTGATCTAGAGCATCCTGCTCTGGCAGGGACATTGGAGTAGATGATCTTTTGAGGTCCTTTCCAACCCCTAACTGCCTGTGATTACCATCTCCCTACTCAAACTGAAAGACAGGTTCTGGATACCCAGCTCACATAAAGGCATGTGTCAAACAATAACACTCCATCTTACCGAATACAATCTGTGTGCCTCTCTCATTGGGACAGATCCTCTATAAGCAGCAAAATGACTTGCAGGCATCATTAAGCCTGTATGAGGACAGCCTTCTGCTGTCCCCGTTCAGGCCCTCCGTGCAATTAGAGCCATGACTGCATTAGTGTGTCTTGCAGTATATGCCAGATGTGCTGCACGCTGCATCAGAGAACTTCTTTTACCGGGTTCTTTTCTGAGATCACTCACCCGCACCTTGTGAGACAGGAGGTTCATGGGGTGAGAGTTTGCTCTCCTTACAAAACGTAATCAGAAAGCGCCTACGGAAACCCGCCTGGACACGGTCCCCTGTGACCTGATCTAGGCGACTCTACTCTGGTAGAGTCTGGTAGAGTCCCCCCATGAGGGGGGATTGGACTGGATGATATTCTGAGGTACCTTCCAATCCCTAACCATCTGTGATATAAGTTATCCGAGGCGTCGTTCTGGTTTTATCAGGAGTAGCTGAGAGGTATGCCTTCTAGAGATAATGTAGGGGTTTTCCCCCCGGCTCATCTTTCCCTTTGACCAGTCTTTTCTCTTAAAGGAATGTTCTTTCCAGGAGATGTCCCTTCTCCAAACATCAAGCTGTTTACATTCTATGCGAACGTTACGCTCTCAGGCTTTTCATTTTTGAAAATGCCAGAAAGCAAAGGGGATGATGTTGGGCTCCTAACGACATTCCTTATTACTGAAACGAGTGCCGTGCTGTGTTCAGTTTCCCAGAAGACATTTTTCTGTCTATCATCTCAGAAGTTTTTCCCACACATTGTGTTCCTGATATAGGCTTTGGCAGATTGTAGGATATGATCCGGCTGGAAAACGAGGGCTTGTTTTCAGGGTAAACTTCTACTGTTAAACATTAAGCTCTTCTTTGCACGGAACACGTCAGACTGTGCAGCAAGCACACAGAAAGGAAGACCTCAGGCCAGTCGAGGGAAGTTGAGATCTTGGAGGAGTCCAAAGACTGTGACAGCCTTACAGAACAAAGTTGGGGGACACAGTAGTTGGGAATCACAAAATTGGAAGGGACCTTGAAAGACCATCCAGTCCAATCCCCCTGCCACAGCAGGAGCCCCTAGATCCAGTCACACAGGAACATGTCCAGGTGGGTTTTACATGTCTCCAGAGAAGAGACTCCACAACCCCCTGGGCAGCCCCTTCCAGTGCTCTGTCACCCTCACCAGGAAGGAGTTTCTTCTCCTCTTGATGTGGAACCTCCTCTGTTCCAGCTGACACCCAGTGCCCCTTGTCCCCTTGTCCTATCCCTGGATGCCCCTGAGCGGAGCCTGGCTCTTTCCTCCTGACACCCACCCTTTCCATATTGATCAACATTAATGAGGTCCCCCCTCAGTCTCCTTTTCTCCCAGCTAAAGCAACCCAGCTCCCTCAGCCTTTCCTCATCAGGGAGATGCTCTACTCCCTTCCTCATCTTTGTAGCTCTGCACTGGACTCTCTCAAGCACCTGTGTCGTGTCCTTCTGGAACTGAATGGCCCAGAACTGGGCACAGTACTCCAGAAAATTCTGTATTATCTTCCTTCTGGTCTCCTAAGAGAGACTTCACAAAATCTGATAGCCCACTTTCCAATAAGGTTAATGGACTATCAACTCAAGAAATGTCTAGCCTGTAGTTAAAGGACACACAGAACTAATAGCAATCTTCGAGGACAAAGCTCACCAGGATTCCACAGTGCATCAGACCATTTGATCATGCTTGACCAGTAGAATCACTCTCCCAGCTGCTGTGTGAAGTGTTAGAACAGGTGGATCCCACTGGAGGGGACCAGTTGTACCTGCAGCCCGAGGAAGTTTCCAGAGCTGGAGACAGCATCACTAACTTGTCACTGGTGTTCTGCAGGCGCGGAGCTGTGTACATGCACACAAAAACCCAAGAGGCTTTCTTTGCAGACAGCACAGAGACCGATGGCAATCGACTCACGGTCCTGTCGCAAAGCTCGCTCGTGTCACAACACTGTCCTTGCTAAACCTATGGATGTGAAGAATACCTCAGCTGATAAACAGCAGAGCCCTTGTAATGACAGAAAAAGGTTCTAAAGAGTCATGGACCACAGATATCTGAGCTAGATGGCAGATGTT
>VZRI01004530.1:190326-253654 GCA_013397515.1 Upupa epops
GAGGAGGCTCAGGGGTGACCTTATCGCTGTCTCTAACTACCTAAAAGGGGGTTGGAGTCAGGTGGGGGTCGGTCTGTTCTCCCTGGACACTGGAGACAGGAAAGGGGGTCACAGTCTTCAGCTCCATCGAGGGAGGTTTAGACTTGACATTAGGAGAAGGTTTTTCACTGACAGAGTGATCCGGGTTTGGAACAGGCTGCCCACAGAGGGGGTCGGGTCACCGTCCCTGGAGGTGTTCAGGGTCAGGCTGGATGCAGTGCTGAGTGGCATGAGCTAGATGGCAGATGTTAGGGTTACTGGGTTGGTTTTAGGTTGGACTGGATGATCTTGAAGGTCTTTTCCAGCCTCATCCTGACTGTGAGACTGTGAATAGGGTTTGCCAGACTGGTGAGAGTGATCCATTTGTGCCTAATTCAGCAAAGGTGTTAGGGACAGTTACACAACCCTGGTTTATTTTGGGAGGAAGGGCTGTCTGGCTTGTTCTGTTTTGGTTTAAAAGTTTAAAAAATAGATCTAGTGATACAATGCCAACATCTCAGTGCACATCCTACAGCGTACACAGGCATGCTGGGGGAAATCTGCACTGATAAACAACAGATTCCTTCCTCCTGTGCCCTGGGGAGTAAAGACCAGCCTCGGTGTTTATGCCCAATGTAACGGTGGCTTTCAAAACAAACACATTTCAGACACATCTAGCAAGCACTGCTCTTTCCACTCTGCATTCTAAGCTTTCTCTTGATTAAAAAGTCTTCTCCCCCGACCAAGACTCCAGGGATATCTTCCAAATCTGCTCCTGATAGCTTGCATTACGTAGCTCGCCTAAGAATTTTAAACTGACCTTTGTCCCCTCTCAGAAAGCTGTCACTCTGCTCCAAATCACCCAAGCAGACACAGTCAGCAGAAAGGCAAAGGTCTCAGCAGCTCTTTCAAATGCATGATGTATGTGTCCCATGGGGGAAGACTATGTGCAAGTCTATGCACACATGAAAGAGTAGAAAGAGCTTTCCAGAGTCTGGAAACCCCACAGCAAGCAACTGGTCCTTAGAGTCCTGTCCCCATTCCTTCCTCTGTGACACTGCTTCCTTCCACGCTCACATCCCAAGAGGGCCTCAAATCGATTCACAACTTGGAATCGATGTGCACGTGCACTTTGCCAGCACAAGCTGTGGAAAGAAAAGGAAGAGGCATACCCACAGCCCACTGGATGCTGCACTTGGACTGTCGCAAGGCCCCCGGACTGGAGACACCTAGTATGAATACCTGCCCCAGGAAGCTGCACTGCGCCCCAGAGAGCATGCAGCGGATCTACTTCGCGCCCCAGGCATAGACACTAGAGCTTTCTGACGGTGGGAACTGAATCTGGTCCCTCTGCCAACTTAAAAATGTATCCCTAGTGAGGAAAAACACAAACAAAGCAACAAAGCAGACAATGGCCACAGACACTCCAGAGGAAAGGAATGACGGTTGCAAAAGGCAATCCAGCACTGTGACAGGGGTTTTATTAATGGGTCAAAAACCAGGCTGAAGTGACTCAGCCACAGCATCAAATCCCAGCAGGACTGCTTTAAATCTCCTTCAGAGACTGCAGTTTGCATTCAAGTTCCCTTGGGACAATTAAAAGGAAGAATCTATCTCTTCCTTGTCCTCTCAAAGGTGCTCCATCAAAGCAGGGCAGCACTGCTGCCCACTTCTGGGAGAGCAGAAATAGGTTCAGAAGCATCTGTACCTTCTTGATACAGGACAGAGAGCCGAGCACAAAGAACTCCTACCAAACTGCTGCTGGTGTCATGCACATGGCTGTCTTAAAAGTGACTCTGGTCAAGATAGGTTTGCACAGCTGCTACTCAAAGCACATATAAGCAGGCAATAAATCCAGAAAGAGGCAACAGCACTGGAGTGACACAGGGATTCTACTCCACCTGTTGACAGTAAGGTGTGTCTAACCATCTTAAATACAGCCTGGACTCCTTCAAAACACTCCCTCTACCTTTGCCACTACCAGGAAGCAGCTCTTCACCTGCAGGATGCACCCCGTCCCCTTCAACATCTCCCCGTGTTCATTAATGCAGACGTAGGCGCCGTAAAAGTCTACAAGAGACAGCAGTGTGTTGTGATTACGAGCATCTTCGACATCCATGAGTAACTAGTCACAAGATTGGCGCCATCCACTGAGCCCTCTCTCAACCACCCACCCTCAGTAGCTCAGTAACACCAAGTTGAAAACACAGGTCCAACAAAAATCTCAGCTCTGTAGTTACAACAGGATGATTCAATCGCAATAAACAAGAGAAGTCCTACTTTTTTCACTAACAAATCCACCAGATTTTTCTGAGCAGTAAGAATTTGTCCTCCTTGATCCACACACGACCCAGCAGAACCTTTGAGGGGGATTTTCACAAGGATTGTTATTTAATTCCTTCTTCCAAATTCTTCCACATATTTCATGGAGAGAGAAATGTCTACAAGAGTGCTTCAGCTGCGTGGCTGAAGATGAAGGAGAAAGACCACAATATACTGACACCAGGGACCTGACCTGGCAGGGATGATGAACTGAACAGAAAAGAAACCCACCACCTTTTGGACCGGAGTCAGACACAGCACAGACCTCTCTACAGTTGTCAGGAAACCAAGAGAAAGCCAAAGATGAAACTTGCTACAAACCAGGGCTCCAAGAGCGACTCAAAATAGGAGGAGCTATGTGGTTCTTAAATGAAGTTCCATGACAGTGTGTCCAGAAGCATTGCATCATCTCACTGTGACTTAATAATAAAATAAAATAGCAGCCATGATTCTGATTTTATTATTATAAAATTAACATGTATTTTATTATTATCAAATAAAACGTGCTGTCCTGGTGGCCAGCAGGATGACCATGAGCTAGCAATGAGCCCTTGTGGCCAAGAAGGCCAATGGCATCCTGGGGTGGATTAGAAAGGGGGTGGTTAGTAGATTTAGAGAGGTTCTCCTTCCCCTTTACTCTGTCCTGGTGAGACCACATCTGGAATAGTGTGTCCAGTTCTGGGACACTCAGTTCCAGGACACAGAACTGCTTGATTCTATTATTCTATGAGAGAGTCCAGCGCAAAGATGATGAAAGGAGTGGAGCATCTCCCTGATGAGGAAAGGCTGAAGGAGCTTGGTCTCTTTAGCTTAAAAAAGGGGAGTCTGAGGGGTTGGAAGGGACCTCAAAGATCAGCCAGTCAATTCCTCCTGCCAGAGCAGGATCCCCTAGATCCAGTAGCACAGGAACAGTCCAGGCGGGTTTTAAACATCTCCAGAGAAGGAGACTCCAAAACCCCCCTGGGCAGCCCCTTCCAGTGCTCTGTCACCCTCACGGGGAAGCAGTTTCTTCTCAGATTCATGTGGAACCTCCTCTGTTCCAGCTGACACCCAGTGCCCCTTGTCCTATCGTTGGATGCCACTGAGCAGAGCCTCACTCCTTCCTCCTGACACCCACCCTTTCCATCTTGATCAACATTAATGAGGTCCCCCCTCAGTTGCCTTTTTTCCAAGCAAAAGAGACCCAGCTCCCTTAGCCTTTCCTCAGCAGGGAGATGCTCCACTCCATCTTCGTGGCTCTGCCTTGAAAAGCCAAGGAGAGTGACTGATCCCCATTCTTTCCACTATCTTCTACCACCAGGTTATTTTTGAGGCACTTACTTACATAGCACCTCACAGAAATTTGCTCATGGAGTCAAACTATTTCAGCCAACAACTAGTAAATCCACTGTTTATCTTTTCCCTGTGACTTCATCAGGAACTGTTTCAGGAATTGCAGAACTTTCTGAGAAGTCTGGCCCTTTTTCTCTTTAGAGACTAAATTCCACTGTCAAAACCTAGGAGCTTAAAGCAGAAAGGCACTGCAGATCCAACATCACACCTGCAACGGTAAATAACGTAACACGGGAGAGCACAGGGCTTCGTAGGCTTAACAACTCCAAACTGCTTCCCTGGCTGGGAAGTGCTAACAGAGCCATCACAGTACGTGTGCTCTTACTATTAGAGTAACCAGAGGTGGCCAAATGGCACATTACCCGAGAAAGTACGAGCAGGACTACCATGGGAGTACCTGAAAGTACCCGACGCTGACCTTGGAGAGAAGACAGTTCATCACATCGAAAAAGCAGTGGGAAAATCAGTGTTGGCTAGTAGAAACTTAGCAGTTGAAGAGTTCAACAGATCCAGAATACATGAGCTAAGCCAGACTATCTGGTGCCTTCTCCCTCTACTCTGTCATTATCCATCAGTTATAGATGGTTTAATACTTGAAATATATTATGTGGTTTTCATTCTTGGCAACAACATCCAGAAACAGCAGGCAGATACAAGATACAATTCCTTTTGAGACAACAGCGTGCATAGATTAAATGAGTTGCTACCAACAAATAACATTTTGAAAAAGCCTTCTTGTGCCCAAATAACTCCACTTTCCTTCCCTTTGCTTTCTGTTTTCTTCTTGGATCAAACAAAACCAATCCTACTCCTTTCGTTCCTCAGCAAGTGGTAAGGCCGAGTTCTGTTTCACTTGGGTCTTCCTCCCAGCCTCCTCCTCTTAAGCATCGACTATCTCTTTCTTCCCACAGCTTCCTGGTAGTGGGCTATGCTTTTCAGAGCATCCTCTGAGTGGGGTAACCTAGCGAATTCCCAGAGATTTCATTCTCTGTGCAAATACCAGCAGCTAGAATTTGCTCACTCCCTACTAATAATTGTTGAGACTATAGGGGAACACAGAAAAAAGAACAGAACACACGCATTTTTAAATGAAACTAGGAGCAGGAATTAACCAACAGTGCTTTAACTGAATATCCTGACAGGCATCTGCTAGATGCCATGAATCACCAGAGCACACTGCTCACACACGACTTTCTGAAGTGTAGACTCTTCGCTGGATGTTGTCTAACCCTCCCTACACGGTGTTGTAGGTATTCACGACGTCAACACTGAAATGAGGACCTCTGAAGTCACAAGGAATCTCTCCAGCAATATTTACCCACATTTGTTTAAAGAAGTAAATACCAATTAACCTCTACGTTTTGTTGCAGATTGGTATTACACGAGAGACGATCCTGGACATAACCAGAGGGAAACTTAGGGGAAATACCCTTAAATAAGAGTGGAAGAGCTCTGAACTGGTAGGAACTACTTTAATTCTTTCTTTTTAACTGAACAGCCTAAGAGATAAGTTTATTTCTCGTGTATGAATTTCATAGTAAGATGAAATGAACAGGAAGCTGCACGTACGGGACAGATCTTGCCCATGACTTGGTAGATTGACAGCTGACGAGAATGTTAGATCCTCTGAAAAACAAACCCTTCCTACTTTCTTGGTAAAAATTTGCAAGACTTTCTCACACTTCCTACACCTAGGAGGTGTGATTCTGTTTATTCAAGTCTTTCCCATTCTGAATCATAGAAGGCAATGGGGGGAGGCATTTCGTTCTGCTTACTTTGAGTGGATTCAAGTCATCACAACCTTTACTTAGATACCAAATCAGCCTCTGAATGTAAAGCAACCATGAAAACTCACTCTAAGTCCATTTGTATTTCTCCTGTACCGTGTTTTCAACTCAAAGCTTCCTTCCCCTTAAAACCAGTAAACAAAACTATCTAAAAAGTATGTGAATCCTCCAGATGGTCAAGGAGGAGGTTTATGCAACCAGCAGTGTCATTACATGAAACAGCTCACCTGTCCTTACCCTGTGCACACGAGAACGACGACGAGGGAGTTTTTGGACTAGAAATGTCTATTTCTACAAGCACCTGCTGAAATGTCACAGTTCCATTGAACCATGTGACAAGAGGCAACAAAGATCATGAACAGACCAGGTGATGTGCAGTTGAGAAGTGTTACCATCTTTGCAGCAGCCAGGTCCAAACAGAGCTGGGGAGCACAAGACAGCATCCTTTATGCAGGAAAGACAAGCTGTGCTTCAAAACAAAGCAGCCAGCCAGATTTCAAATGCTATGGTTTATCAGCCTGCTCCCACAGAGACTCACNCTTGTTGACACACGGTGTAAGAGCTGCTGAGAGGAGGAAGAGAACAGCTCCACACCACACCACAGCACAGCACACCACAGCGCAGCCTCTCCAAGCCAGGAACCAGAGAAGGCTGAGAGAGGGCAACAAACGGGAGTGTAGGGCATCTATTTTAAAGGGTCCACTCTGAAACCACCGAGAAGCAAAGCCTGTGATCACGCAGCACAAACGTTCTGCTAAGACATGAGTTCCATGGCCTCTTACTTCCCTTTTTCACAGGTGTTGTACCCATCCTCCCCCTTTTTGTGGGGCAAACCTAGTTTCCATCTCGTTTGGAGGATACCACCATGATCTTGTGATTTAAACTGTGACTTCGTTACTCTATTAGGGTTGGCATCGTTTTAAAAGAGCAGCATTCGACCCCTTGGGGGGGCTGCACACTGGCCACACTTGGCAGAGTTTTGGCAGCAAGCAACTTAGTTCATCTGTGACCATGCAGTCANCTTTTTCACAGGTGTTGCACCCATCCTCCCCCTTTTTGTGGAGCAAACCTAGTTTCCATCCTGTTTGGAGGTACCACCATGATCTTGTGATTTAAACTGTGACTTCGTTACTCTATTAGGGTTGGCATCGTTTTAAAAGAGCAGCATTCGACCCCTTGGGGGGGCTGCACACTGGCCACACTTGGCAGAGTTTTGGCAGCAAGCAACTTAGTTCATCTGTGACCATGCAGTCACGCTTCAGATCTGAGAAAGCACTGACAAAGTCCCGTGGAAAAAGGAAACACCACCACCACCACAATCTTTCAGAAAACCGATGCTGTGTTGCTCAAATCTCTGTTTGCCTTTGGCTGCTGCCGTGCCCACCCGGGGTAGGGCGTATCTACACGCAATACACGGGACATGTGCGTGCAGGTCTGCAGGGCAACCCTCAGTGTGCCCTTCCAAATGGCACCTTGTCAGAGGCAGTTTCCACCGCGTACCGTATCGCATACGGTAACTCCAGCCACAGGCTCAGGAGCAAGTCGACACACCAGAAATTAGCTCAGCTTTGCCTACAGTGAAAAGCAAGCAAAACACAAAGACAAATGCAAAAGCAAGCAGTTTCCAACCGCTTCACCTGGCTTGAGGATCAAATAAATTACACCCTCACAGCTCATAGCGAGATGGGCTGCAAGAAATAATCCACTGCTCTGAAGCAGTATTAATGACAGCCTGGCATCGCTGTCAGTAGATCTGTTCCTGTTCCCTTGCTTTTCACTCCAGCTGGGGTCTTAGTGTTGAACTACAGAGAGGCATGGGCTAAACTGAGCCAGCAGTGTGCTGGCTCCAGCAGTGTCACCAACAAGGCCAATAGCATCCTGTCTTGCACAGAGTAGTCAGCAAGTGATTGTCCTCCTGTACTTAGCGCTGCTGAGGCCACACCTCAAGTACTGTGTTCAGTGTTGGGCACCTCAGTACAGAAAGGACACTTGAGGTGCTGGAGTGCTGCACAGAGCAGCAACAAAGCTGGTGAAGGGTCTGGAGAACAAGCCTTACAAGAAGCAGCTCACAGAGATGGGGCTGTTTAGTCTGAAGAAAAGGAGGTTGAGGGGAGACATTGTCACTGTCTACAACCACCTTCAAGGAGGATGTAGACAGGCGGGTGTTGGTCTCCTCTCTTAAGCAACAAGTGATACAAGAGGGAACAGCACCAAGTTGTGTCAGGGGATGTTTAGGTTGGACATCAGGACAATCTTGGTTATTGAAAGGGTCATCAGGCACTGGAGCAAGCTGCCCAGAAAGGTAGTTGGAGTTAAAGTTCTTTTCCAACTGGAAAGATCCTATGATTCTACAACTCGATTCTCTCTTTGCACCTAGCAACAGACAACTGGATCCATTACAGCTTGATAATTAGTGATACACAAGGAGCTCCTGCACAAGTGTAGTCACAGACAGCTGACCAAAAAGGGCTGAAAGCTGGGATACAGGTGAGATATGCTGGATTTCTTCCCATGCCACGAACAAAAATAGCAGGCACATGCAGCATGTTCGGATACCGTAAGGAGCCTCATAAACACACAGACACCTCAGGGCCACAAGTAATTAACTAGTGAGATGGCTGGAACATGCTTCCCTCAGGCTGATAGCATTTTCTAGCATCACATTAATAAGACTGGAGGGTTTTGCTGTTTAATTTTGGCTAGATTCTAAAACAAGTTGTTTAGCACAGGGAAGGAGAAACAGCTGTTCCCAACCAAGTGAGGACTGACTGTTACACACATTTCCAGTAACTGTTTGTGTGGACAGAAACATTTGATGTCAAACACCAATGCTGTGGGAAAGTAAGGATTAACACCATCGTCAGCTATCCTGGCACCTGACCACAACCAGGATCTCTGCCCTAAGAAGAATGACACATGTCTGCAAAGGAGGTGATGAAGGATCCAAACCTACAGGCACACGGGCCAAGCACACAGGTAACAGGGAACGCGGAGTGTAGGAGCCCCAGAGCTTCCTCCCAGCATTTACAAGTTGTCAGATGCAGCCTGCTACTCTGATATTAAAATGCCTTTAGGTGGAAATTGTTCCCGCAGCAGTGTCAAACCTTCCTGACTTTCCAGCTTTATGGACCTACAAGAACCAACCCTTGAGAATTACACAAGGAATTTAGTCTCTGTGTTGTAACTAAGGGTGCATCCTACCAAGTCAGTGCCTTGCAGTACCCATCACCTTATGTTCCCCACTTTAGAGGATAAATGAGGCTAAATTTTAGGGACCAAGAAAATATTTCCCAAAGCCCAAAATGAAATGCATATAATTAAAATAAATAACTAAATTAAAAAGAGGAAACTAACTCAATGATAAAAGACCTGAAACATTCTGGGTTTGGATTTTGAGGCAGTTTCAAAAGGAATTTCCTGTAACTCTTGTTTGTGTCGTGTTCTGCACCCACTGGCACCCAGTGGTCGAGCTATGAGCGACGTGTTCTTCAGGGACAAATCATCTTTGATGAATTTTACAAGCTGTTTCATGATTCATTTGAGCTTTTACTTCCTGAAGAATCATCGACTTCATCTTAACCTACCTTAAAGTGCCTATAATTGGCCTTTTCATGTGCCTATCCACAAACACCTGGGGGTTAAAGAGGAGATGAAGAACAGGGGAAGCTGGTTTGGAAGACACAAACGGTGCCAAGCTTTGTGTAGGAAACCCGATCTGAAAGAAAAATCAAGTACAATGAAAGAAACTAACAGCTGCAGCTGCTTCACCAGATCCACGCACACGGATTTAGAACCTTCACCGCACCCTTCAGCACAGACTGCCACAACACCCAGCCTAAAGGATCTGCAGTCTGTTCACTGGTCCGCTCAGCTGAACAAATGCAGACGGCAAGAAAGAAGCCTGAATCCTTTTGCCAAAGCTAACACGAAGGCGCTCCGACTGATGTGGGTGCAGGTTCCACTCTGGGAATCTAAGGACCAGGAAATAGAAGCATGGGAAAAGCTTCACGAAGTACTGAGGACTGCAAAATAATTCCCAGAGGAATGCAGGAGGTCTCATACCTTACGATGCCTAAAACTACGTGGAGCACAAGGTGGAAAGGAACACAAGGAAAAGCCAGCAAGCTGACAGGCTATATGGAATAGATTTCTTCACACATATCTGACTTCTATTAACATTTTTGTGGCTCTCGAGGCAGCCAGGTAGGAGCTTTGGTATACACTCCACAAAGACAAGCCAAGAGCCTCCCACGGTTCCATTTGGTAATGTCAGCTGAACATGCTCAAATACACACACAGCCCTCTGACAATGAGTCAGGTTCCCACTCAAACATAAATGATGCCAAAAACCGCCCAAGATTATTTCAACTAATAAACACTTGGTTAAAACACATGTCAAATCAGCTTGGACTTTACATCAATTTAATTGCCTTGTACCACAACCATTGCCTAAGCTGAGCTGTGCTGTAGGAAGCACCAAAAGATAAAGTCAATTGAAAACATTCTCAGAGAGTTCCTCTGACTGTCATCGCTTCTGTGGCTGCACAAAGCGAAGGAGGCTGTACTA
Organism: Upupa epops; assembly: GCA_013397515.1. Lineage (NCBI taxonomy): Eukaryota > Metazoa > Chordata > Aves > Bucerotiformes > Upupidae > Upupa > Upupa epops. The sequence continues at coordinate 200,353 of VZRI01004530.1, forward strand.
GGAAGAGAGAATCTGCAGCAACTGGGCTTATATTGTGGAAACAATTGTAAGGATGTCAGCGTCCCGACTCCCGAAGACTAGAATTTGTGCCAAACACAGCACCAAAATGAAGTCCTTAATGAAAAGGCTGAAGTCCTGCATTCTCTCACAGCAGTTCCAAAAGGCTACTCAGAACCTTGTCCTTTGATTCAACCTTCGCAGTGTGGTTCTTATGAAAGCCACCTCTTCAGGAGAAATACAAGACTTGAAAACATCCACGGTGCTGCCCCAAGTTGATACAGATGCTGTTCATTACCATATTTATTCTCTTTACTAAACTGTGACATTTGGACTTCGATTTTTCCAAATTCCATTCCAGCTCCCCTACAGAGTTTGTGTACTGAGCATTAAAAAGACAATCAAAACAAAGTATGAAACCCAAAAACTTCAACACAAGAACACAACCCCAGTGTAAAGTAACTTGTGATACACTGCATTTATGCAGCCTGAAACTGTCTCTTCTCCACAGGGTTGTCCCCTGCAGCATTCCATACCTGGAACTGTCTCTTCTCCCCAGGGTTGTCCCCTGCAGCATTCCATACCTGGAACTGTCTCTTCTCCCCAGGGTTGTCCCCTGCAGCATTCCATACCTGAAACTGTCTCTTCTCTCCCCAGGGTTGTTCCCTGCAGCATTCCATACCTGAAACTGTCTCTTCTCTCCCCAGGGTTGTTCCCTGCAGCATTCCATACCTGAAACTGTCCTCTCCACAGGGTTGTTCCCTGCAGCATTTCATACATAGCTGTACTAAAGGCAGTTCTGCTGTGGCTAGCTCCTGGCCAAGAGGTTTCCTGTTGTAAAGAGCATCTCTAACAGAGCACTCTGACAAGCAGGTAGAGAAAAGCAGGGCAAATTCCTACTATGCAGCAGAAATGCACTGGTGAGTTAAAACACCAATGGGAACAGCATCACTAGCAGCACTTCTATTATAGAGGGAAACATCATCTCCTGGACTCTACTACCGCACTGAAAGCTGGCTTTCCTGACGAGGATGGGAGTTGAAGTGTGCCTTTTCCTTCTTACTCCATGACTACCATACTTAGGCTAGCAATGGACAAATACATACTAACTTGGAGGCAGAAGTTCTTAAAGACAAGCCAGCTCAACTGCAAGCACATGTAGAGAGCCATAACGCCCTGTCTCCATATGCATTTCCTCTTACAGAATGGTGGCATAAGCTAGAATTTCACTCCCACTGTGCGATCTCTCGACTGCTCATGGAATCATGAATCACTGTTCTCGATGGAAATAATTACTCGTGACAGCTGTAACTTCTGATATATACAGCATCACATGGGCAAAGTTAGCCCAACTCCCTGCTGCAAATAATCAGTGTCTTGCAACACAGTGTGTTTCACTGCGTAGTTTTAAAAGATGCTGTGAAATTAATAGTCCAGAGGATAAATCTTGGCAAAGCCAAACGGTGAACTAGCTTGAAGAGTTTCTGATAGGGGCCAAAAGCAGATGCTTGGACAAGGAGCAGTGGAACCATCAACAGGCCTTCTTCTACCACATTCACAGCTCTCATCTAAGGATTTAAGCTGCCTCTAGAATATCTTTCTAAAGTACCACAACCACCTTGACCCTTTGTGAATCTCCTTACAGAACACCTCGGCAATATCCTGTGGCACTGACTCTGGGGTTTGACTGAGAGTTGTGCAAGGGAGTACTTCATCTTGCTTCAATCTGCTGGCAAACTGAGTCACGGAGAGGACTCCAATCACCACACTGTGAGGAAAGAGTTGTTTCTCTTTACTTCATGTGTACTGTGCAGGATACGGGAGTCCTAAATCAGCTGGCCCTTACGTTTTCTTTCACATTTAAACAGATAGGGGGTCTAGTAGCCCCAGAAGACAGAGCACAGGTAAACTGGTGCTATGCTGTAACAGAGAGAGGGTATCTACTGCATGTAATCCCCAAAACACGTTCACATGAAAGCATAACGATGCTTTCAGGTTTGGTGTGCTTGCTCCACCGCAACTCTCGGGTTTCTGACTGGTGCTATAGACCGAACTCAAGCAGCCCCAGAGCAATGAAGCCTCCCAACAAGCCAGCCAAGTTAACAGTTGCTAGTAACTACTTCACACCCTTTTCTTTATCATCAGGAACACCCAGTTAAATGGGCTGACAACCCGCCTGTTTGAATCATTTTCCTGCTACAACTCTGACATCAATTTTGCAAGGTTTAAGCAAAACAAATTCAGGTGCTTTGCACCGAACAAGCAGCCAATGCCTTTTGAGAAGCAACTCCTTTTGGGAAGGAAGAGCGCAGAACAGGGAAGGAAGGAGGTTTCATACTTCAGTGCTTAGGTACTTAACCTGGTCAGTCTCCAGCTACACTGCATGGAGAAAGCAGGGCTCCTCCTGAGCAGAAAGCCTTGGCTTTGCACAGGTGTCCCTCTGATAGCCCCATCCCTCTTCACTTCCTTCCTTCCTCCTGATTCTCCTGTTCCTTCACCCTGCTAAGCAGTGCTGCTGCCTTCAGCTCAGTCAGTAGGCTGGCAGGTGCGAAAGTGCTCTGCTCTCCAGCAAAGAGCAGCCAACCGAGCACCACGCAAGGCTGTCCCCCCTGAAGTGGGGGCACAGCAAGTGCCCCTGCGGCACCCCAGGAGGAGAACTGGCAAGCACCACCGCTCTAGTGGCTAGACGAAGGCTGAAATGCTGCCTTTGCTGTACGTGCCAAGCCAGGGAGCAGATGCCCAGGATCCATGCTTAACAAGGCAGCTGCAAATTCGACAAAGCCATTTGGTGCAAGTATTGTATAAGCCCTCTGGGAAGGCGGCCTTCAATCTCCACAGGGTTACGTCTTGCACAGGTGGCCTGTATAACTTCACAGGATCCTGTTCTTACATTTCTTTCAAAGCTTGCTCACCACATTTATTACTGCAGTTCTGACTAAGCCTCCAAACTATTTTTATGGGCCCTGAACAATAGTAATCGTTTAGGATCAAGTTCAACTCGCTAAACAGAATTCTATCTGGTTCAGGTCCTTAGAACGCCCTATCTCTGGCAGACCCTGTTGATCACAGAACATAAAGGGTATCAACTGGGATAACATTATTTTAAGAGAGAGATGAAGAACACCGTAAGAATTAGGAGCTGTGATTATTCCTCAAATAGAATTGATTGCACACACGGGGACAGCTAGGTATTCCAGGCCGTGCATCATCTTCATCCACTCCAACACTTTTTAAATACTTTCTCACTCAAAAAAAAAAATCAGATGGGAACACTGCACTGAGGAAAACAGTCCTCTTAGAGGGAGGATGTCACACTACTAATGTGTGTGAACTTATGATCACCACACAGGCACCTGCTCTGTGCTCAGGTGGCTCCTTTACAATCACTCAGAAATCAAACAGGGGCTGCCCTGGAATTATTTTCTAATACCCTAGGGTGACCTTGCTTTGGCAGGGGGGTTGGAATAGATGAGCTCCCGGGGTCCCTTCCAACCCCTAACGTTCTATGATTCTGTAATGCTAAAGAAATGCTCTCAAGCAAACTTAAACCTTACATGTTTGAGCAGGAAGGGTCTCTTTCATATACTTCAAGGAGAGACGTCTGCACCTATAAAGCACAGAACGATGTGGAACACAGGTACTTTCAGAAAGACATTCATCTGCTGACTTAATGTATAACAAACCGGTGCTATTTATGTGCAGAGCACTCACAGTGCTCTCAGGAGCAAAATATCAGCTTCAGATAAAACAATTTCAGTGAAGCCGCATGAAACAGCAGCTCTAAGGACGTCCCTCGTGCCTGCACGGTATGACTCACTGCTTCCCTAAGTAAGGACTTGCTGGTTAAATGCAAACACTGACACTCACCTTTCCGTGCCCTCCTTAACACACCTACAAAACTGCAGACCTCTCTCCCCTCAGCTGCCAGGAAAACACCAACAGGAACAGAAGGTAATTGCTAGAGTCCAAACCAAGCAACTCCAACAAGCCACTTCTGGCAGATCAACACAGACCTTCCTATTACAACTGCAGGGCTGAACACAGGCAGCACAAGAGTCCCTTGCCTCTGCATAGGGTTGACACTGTCACTGGCCACCACAGAGGCAGACAGACAACCCTTCTGCAAGTCTGTCCAGCTCCAACATGCATGTACCAGAGCTCCAGCAAAACACAGGACAACTGGTGCCAAGCCCCTAAGCTGGGTAACACCAGGACATTGCTTTAATCACCCTTTGTCCCAAAGCAGGTATTTCAACTGGGCTTTTCAGGTGCTTTTAGAGAGGAAGGGATGGCAAAAAAAGGCACCCAGGCTTTAGTGTTCCCTCAGGACATCTCTCAATATCACAGCCTTCTAAAACACTCATCTTGATGAGTCTATTTACACCTGCACTATCCCTTTCCTTAACTCCTAGTAGCTAATGGGCTAACAAAAACATCAAACCACGTTTTCTTTGAACAACAGCAATAAATAAAGAGGAACAAATACGAGCATGTGCTCTAACCACCTTTCACGCTTGCCTTGCCCTCTCCCCAAGGGACTCAGCTCGAGTATAATCAAACCCAGGGCCAAGTCACAACTGCAGCCAGAAATCAACTTTGCCTCTGCGTACGAGCCTCACGTAGCAAAGCTGTAGGGTCCTTACGTAGCAGCGAAAGGAATACATGAGTTTTCCACGCTTGCCATGTGGCAAAGCACAAACGATGGCCTAAAGACCAAATTTCAAACAACAAAAGAAGCAGCGAGCACAGCCAGAGACACAGAAGAGGCAAAGCTACCTGGTCACTGAGCTCCACTGCCCTTGCTTTGGTTTTTCTGTGAGGAGGCACTTTAACTTCACCGCGTTTAAGAAACCTCCCAATAGAAAGCTGCAGCTCCCAGTGTGCTTTTACTGCACTTCCCAAAGTTGCATCATCAGAGCAGGGCGTACTCCTGCGGGAGCTGAGGGTCCAAAACCGTAAGCCATTATATGAAATAATGGTGAATGTCATGGCTAGTAAAACCTGTAATCTGAACGCATGCAAAAATGAATTCCACTATGCAGTTATTTTAGAGCTCGTGCTTTTCACATTTTCCTGGCAGACACAAAGAGCCACAGTCACCAAATGCTCTGAAAAATACAAGCCACTGCTCAAAGCTGGGTTTTACTTTGGAGTACTTCAGGTAATGATAGAAATCTTCAAAAACCAAAACCAAACTACAGAGCTGGCATCAGAATCTACCTGGAAGCCCCGGTTTCATGGAATCATTCAGGTTGAATTGTTAGCCCCCACGGAGGGACTAACAGCAACCATAAATGATGGCGATAGCTTTGTAGTCTGTTAATTACTTTTTCCCCATCTCCTTCCTTCAGCTTCAGAGACAGAAACCATGCGCTCCAGAAGTACCAGCACAGAAAGCCCAACCAGACCAAGGCTGAGCCAGCAAGGGCCGAAAGACAACCATGAAGAGGAGGTCAGTTACGGTGGGAAAGGAAACGTGCAGAGGCAGCATAAGGAGAAGAAGGATGTAGCCCGAGCCAGCACCATCCTAAGAAGCCCTAAAGCAGAGAAGAAACAAAGGTGTTCTTTAAAAAAAAGGGAGGATCTCTCTCGTGAAGACTTGCTGTTCCTTCTTAGTGTCCTTGAGGGTGAACTGCAGGTGATTTGTTGTCTGTTTTATTTCAGATAAACACACGCTTTCCCCCCATCCCCTGCCAATTTACCACAAGCATCCCCTGCTTTCACATTAGGAAAGACCATAGCTAATTTGACACAGAAGGACAAATATAAACTGAAAAACACTTGTAGCCCTGAAGCATAACCACCATCATAGCTGTCATCCCAGAAACAGTGACCTGTGGCAGGCTGACTGAACCATAGGGACGGCCACTTCAAACTGCTCACAGGCAGAGGGACTGTGCAGCACTTCCAGGTCTCAAGAACCAGCCTAACCTCTTGCCCCACCACAAGTCACATCTTGTCCTGAAACTCTGTATTCTGAACACTGCACACTGGTCCAGAAACAGCGATGCAGTGCAATCACTACTGAACCAACCTGATCTCGTTCTATGACCACGTGTCTCACCTTTTGGATGGGGGGAAGGCTGTGGATGTTGTCTGCTTGGACTTTGGGAAGGCTTTTGACACAATCTCTCATAGCATCCTTCTAGAGAACCTGGTGAATCACACTATAGATAGATGTACCCTTCACTGGGTTAAAAACTGGCTGGCTGGCCGTGCCCGCAGCGCTGTGATGAATGGGGTGACATCCAGCTGGCGGCCGCTCACAAGCAGAGTTCTTTAAACTTTGGGTTTTTGTTAAAAATGAGAAGCAGAAACCTAACCTGTATATTACACACATACAGTTTAACAGAACTAATCCTTACTTCGTGTTTCTGCAGGCTCAAGATGAAGTTATAGGAGTACTTAAGGCAGAAAAAAAGGACTTGTCTTTGCTTGAAGCACAGTACGGCTTTGTTACTCCCAAGGACGTGTTAGAGGCTCTGCAGAGAGATGCTGCTCAAACAAGGGCTGAGCAACGGCAAGAAGATATCTATGAAAAGCCTATGGGAGAGGTACGAGCACGTAATTGATATTTAACCATAGCTCTCACTGACTCTGACAGAGAACATCTCACCCATTTCAGAGGAAGCAGGAAAGTAGCTCCTATATCTAGAATCTGACACGAGTGCAACTGAACAAAGTCCAGTGTCCACTGGGGTCCTAGACTTGATTTTGTCCATCTCTAATAATCAGGCTTCTTTTTTGACACTATCTTCTCTTTTTTCCCTTCTGTTATCCGCAGTCACAAGCCATAGAATCACCGAGGTGATTTAACCTCAGTAAGGACTGGTAAGGGCCCACTCAGCAGCAGCAGCGCAGCTGTCTATGTATTCCACACTCCCTGAACAATGTCATCTGAACTCCATTTCTGCTCTGCAATGCAAATCACTGAATATTAATCAGAGCATGTGGGCTTTTTTTCCTCCCAAGGAAGTGCCTCCCTCCTCTTGCATTCAGATCATCATGTTTTTAATACGCTGATAAGTATAGATAATCATCGCTAACATAAAAGCAGAAGTTATTAATACAATCCCTGTGTCAAGTGGTTTTCCAGCTTTCTGAACAAGAATGCAGCTACGGATAAAGGGTTTGTTTCAGAGATAATTTTGTCAGGCAAAAGGTCGCCACTCGTTTTGGAGGCTCGAAGGTTAAACGTTCTGGCTATAATCAGAAACAGGTCTGGTTCAAGTGCGGAGGCTAATTCATTTTAAAACCTGGTGGTATCGTGTCACGGATGCTTTGGGCACAAATGGAAATGATTTGAAGAGAAGCCAAAAGAAGGTTGAAAACATCAGGCCGGGCTGTTACTTAACATAGGTTTATACACACTTTTTCCTTCTTAAGCTTCGTTGCAGAGAAAGAGCTGGTACCACCACTGGATTTGGCAATGCCTAAAGGCAAAGGTACAGTCTTGATTGCAACTGAAAGGCTTGAAGGGCCACTGGCACTTGGTCTGCCTTGGTAACCAAAGGATGCCGTAACTGCTAGGCATTCCACAATCTCAGTTTCAGAATCCTCCTAACATTAAGTCAGAGATCCATTTAGATAGTTTGAGCTGTTTAAGCATTTATAAAAACCAAGGGAGAGGTGGAAACAGCCACAAACTATGAGAATAGGCCACCTAAGCTCCCTCTGTCATCAGGACAACTGGCTTTGTGCCTTGCCTGTAACATCTCTGCTCATCCAGTCCCTCTAGAATACTGTGTCTCACCCTTGCCAATGCCAAACTGTAGCCATGAACACAGAGAATCTTCCCAAAACTCAAGTGAAAATGCAGTGAATTCCAGAAGGCTCTCTCTTTAGGATTACTGGTCCTGTAACGTTCTCTCTCAACTCACTCCTCTAAACGTTATGAAGCTTCCTAGCATAGAACGCAGTGGGGAGATGCAATGACTGGACATCTCTTTCCTTACGAGGAACAGGATGCAAGTTAAAAATACAGCAAACCAAAACGTAGTTAAACTGGATTTTCACACTGAGACAGTGTCAAACAGAACAACCTAAAGAGTGAAAGATGAAAAGGTCAGTTCCAACGTAGCAGATACGAGACATCTACCACCTTAGTTTGACTCCAGGCAAGAGCTGGTGGCAAAATTTATTGAAACGATTACATTCCTGTGAATTTTAGCTTGAATTTTAGCATATTCACAGCTATGTGAGAACATGCCTTTTATTTCCCATCGTACTGCACACTGTGTTCCAAGTATTAATGCTAGCAGAAAGCCCATATGGTTAACAAGAACAAAACAACAAAATCAATTAAGATTTTATCACTTTAATTTTGAACAGAAGACATTTATCCTGCTGCTTATTAGTCCTGGGTGGTTCTTCGCCAAGACCTGGAAGTGTGTGTGCACACATACCACGGGTACTGCTGCAAGTAGAGATTTAGCATTTGGACAGAGTAATTTGAGGAACCAGGGGCCACTGAAGACCCCTACTGTGTGAGGATGTCTCACAAGCAGGGGTTCGCACTCAACTTCCCTCTCTTCTCTGCTGGATATGCAGGAGATAGCCATAAGATCTCAGAGAAAATGCAAGAGCCAAATTCGCCCCCCAAGGGCAAATTTGTTTTGCAGAGGGACACAGTCCAGCTTCCAAACCATACAGAAGTGCATCAATCTAGTGTCAGACTGCTCTGCTGGGTCCTGCAGGGCCAGCCAGAGAGGCATGCTGCCCAGTTATACACTGGTACCCACTGTGCAAGCTGCAGAACTTCAAGTGTATGCACTGTGATGTAGGACCCGCGACATCTCCAAGTCACCTGGAGATGGAAGTCACTTGGCCCAGCACCCCTGCCCATTTCTCCCGAGTGCAATCTCAAGCTCTCACTCTTCGTTTTGTACCCTATCCACAGCAGCCACACGCTGGCTGCAGATACTCAGAGCAGAATGGATTTGACAGCAGTCTTGAAATTGTAACGCAAATCCATCTTCTATCTGAACAAACCAGGCAAAACTACAGCATCCAAACAGCCTTGATGCAGCAACTTACGTTTGTGTAAGCAGCTTTCCTTAGGACACTACCATTTACCATCTTCAAGTCTCTTTCAAATCCCTTGTTCCACCTCCCAGCCTGGAATACACACCTCACCCCTCCCAAGTACCGGTTTGTAATTGGACTGCTCATCTCAACGCTGACAAGACTGAAAGGCACTGCAGTGCTCCTTGAGAACTCTGAAACCTGTCGAGTCGAACTACTTTCTTGCATACATGCTGCCTGGAATAATGCTTGAATTAACCTCTCGTGGCCTCTAGAGCAAATAAAGTCCACTAAACTCACACAAAAGCCAGCGCTGGCAGGTCACACATCCTTTATGCCCAACAGTGCAGAATCAAGAACACTTTCTATCTGGTTAACGTTGACTGTGTTGAGGACTAAGCCAGCAGGCATTCCTACGCTTGGAACCAGGAGCTGCTGCACAGAACTACAGGTTGGAAGAGACCTTTAAGATCAACGAGTCCAACCATTAACCTAAGTGTACTAAGCTAAACCACCAGCTCCATATCTGCTTGACTTTTAAACACATCTAGGGATGTCAACTCTACCAGCTCTCTGGGCAGCCTGTCCCAAGGCCTGGTGACCCTTTCAATAAACACAGCTTTCCTAATGCCCAGCCAGGCTGCTTTCAGGGAACTGCGTGTATTCACCTGACAGCACGAGCACTAAACAGACGTGGCTCAGGAACAATCATGGGTGATGGTGCTTCGTGTGTCTGCGCAATAGCTATTCCGAACAAACCTCTGTAATCTTTAGGGGAGGGAGGTTGATAAATCTCACTGAAAACTCTCTTCTTTCTGGTAAGCTGGACACAAAACACTTCTAATTATACCATTTCAACTCCTGGAGCATGGAGGAATTAGAAATTCACCAGACCTTTTCATGCGATTCAGATGTCAGCATCTGTAAAAGACCTAGAGAACACCACCAAGGGATCACTGCACAAGGCAGCACTCGCTTACCGAGACAGCCTGCAGACGCAAGTGCTTAAGTAAGAAATGCTTTCCCTGGAAGCCCCTCAGGGTGATTCCCCAGAAAGCGCTGATGTTACTGCTGTAAAAACCACACAAAGTGCAGGTGAACTAAATGAGACAACAGTCTGTTGTGAGAGCACTACAAAGCCACTGAGGAGCACAGTCACAAGCTTCTTGGCATTTCAATCATGTAGAAAACAAGCTCAGTTACCGCACAATAGACAGATGCTCTCCGTTGTCCTAAGCAGAGAGAGGAGCTGGGCAGGGAGGAACTGAATGACACTGAACAAGGGCAGTGTGGAGTCTGGCATCTGGGCATGCACAACCCCAGGGACCAGTGCAGGTTGGGGACTGACCTGCTGGAAACCAGCATAGGAGAAAGGGACTTGGGGTCCTACTGGACAGCAGGATGACCATGAGCCAGCAATGGGTCCCTGTGGCCGAGAAGACATCCTGGGGTGGATTAGAAGGGGGGTGTCTTGTATATTGAAAGTCAAGAGAGGTTCTCATGCCCCTCTACTCTGCCCTAATGAGACCACATCTGAAGTATTGTGTCCAGTGCTGGCCCCCTCAGGTCCAGAAGGGCATAAAACTGCCTGAGAGAGTCCAGCACAGAGCCACAAAGATGACGAAGGGAGCAAAGCATCTCTCTGATGGGGAAAGGCTGACAGAGCTGGGTCTCTTGAGCTTGGAAAAAAGAATTCTCACTCTCAGCCTGTAGAAGAAACCTTGCTAGTATCCTAACTCCTGTGAATAGCTATACCAGTACCTGAAAATCGTACTGTTAAATAGAGATGCTTCAAAGTAATGCAATTATTGAACACCCATGCATTCCGGATAGCCAGAACCATGCTGGGGGAAAAGTGCAGCAGACAGGAGCGTGTTCCACTCCTGGTTCTATCACACAGTTACCGTGAAACCAGAGGAAAACTGCTTCTTTGATCTCCCTCTCTCCCTTACACTGGCATGCAGTGCTTTTGTTCCATCTGCAGCTATGAACAAGCATCTATTTCTATTCAACCAAAAGTCAGTCACCTACTGTGTGAAGCAGCGTGTTCCTCTGCCAAAACAACTCTGTTTCTACCAGTTATCAATGAGAAAAGCACAGCCCTGGGAACAGTAGCTGTGAGTTAGTGACTGGTGAGGATCAGTTGTGACAGGATGAAGAACAGAAGGTGACTGAGGGCCCTGCAAAAATGTGTTGGAATCAGTGACAGCAGTCAGTAACCATTTCCAAACAGATACCAAAGGACCTGGCCATCAAGCTGTTAAATGCATTCAATAGCTTAAACTGCCTCTAACATTTCTCATTGATGAAAGCCTGAGCAAGTAAGAGTTTCAAAAGACTTCAGGAGCTTCTGCTTTTTTTTGCAGCTTGATAAAGTTGTAGAGAAACAGAAAGAAACTCACAGACGAATGCTGGAACAACTTCTAATGGTAGAAAAATCACACAGACAGACACTGCATGAACTGGAGGAAGAGAAGAGGAAGCACAGCAAATACATGGAAAAAAGCGACGAGTTTACAAACTTGCTGGAACAAGAGCTTGAAAGGTAAGGTTACCTCTTGCTACAGTACTAACTACAGTTGAACATTAGGTCTAAAGCTCTGTCTGCTTTTGTACTGCACATCCACTGAAAACCAGAATTGTATTCTGAGAGTTAAGCTGTGACAACACCACTGATTACTCCTAAATAGCATCACTGCATCTCCATCAGCAGATGAGGTAGGTCAAACAGTTGGCAGATTCTTCAGCACTGTTGCAGGGTTGTTTACTCTGGAGTAGAGGAGGCTGAGAGGAGACCTTATACCTCTCTACAACTACCTAAAAGGGCTGATGCTGGTCTCTTCTCCCCCATTATTCATGATATGACGAGGGGAAATGGCCTCAAGCTGAGTCAGGGGAGGGTTAGATTGGATCTTAGGAAGAAGTTCTTTCCTGAGAGAGTGGCTGGGCACTGGAACAGGCTGCCCAGGAGGTGGTGGAGTCCCCATCCTTGGAGGGGTTTAAAAGTTGAGTAGATGGAGCACTCGAGGCCATGGTCTAGGGGCTAGGGAGATGTTAGGATGAGGGCTGGACTTGGTGACCCTGGGAGGTCCTTTCCAGCCATGAGGGGTCTATGATTCCATGACAGGTATGTAACACTACACAGGGAGATGCACCAACACGAAGCAGGTGAACTTGTCAGTGTGTTTTATATACCCAGTGTATTTTAAGCAAAAATCAGGCATAGAGCCTTTGATGGCAGAAGAAAAAGACATTAGGAAAAGCAGGTGTTTGGACAGACCACAGAAAGAGAAAGGAAGTAAAAGGCAGCTTTCAGAAAGCTTTGAAAATAAAAACACCAGATATTTCTCCAATCTGGGTTAGCATAAAACCCCACAAATCCCAACCTTATTTTTAAGTGTGGTCTAAAATAACTCGGCTTGCTTAAGCACAGCGTGAGGGTCGCAATACCAATTCCCTGAAGGATTAAGCCTAATTTAAGGCTATTTTACTGCCTTTCAAAATGCCACTTTAAACTGTGCCTTCTCTNACAATACCAATTCCACAATAAAGTGCCTCTCAAAAAGCCACTTTAAACTGTGCCTTCTCTGAACCTGCAGGACAACTGAACACATTAAGGAAAGGAAAGGAAATACTGAGGAACATTTCCTATTCCCTGGATAGCTAATCCAGGAGATAGGAGAATATTGTCTCTGTTTCCTTTTGCTTAGGAATAACTTCCAGACGGAACTGTTTGGGTGTGAGAATGTCAAGCCTGCTCTAAACTCACGTTGTACATAGATAATTCTTCCTCTGCTTTGCCTGTGTAACATCATGCTCCACGTGTTTTGGCAGCGCTCAGCCTTTGCTCTGCACCTCTCTCCTGCAAGCCTGTCCAAGATAGCACATGCATTTCCCACCAAGTACACAGCCACATTCATGATTCACAATCAAAGAGACTGAGGAGGGGGGGAAAACCCTCTGCTCCTCAGAAGGAGGTAGATAGATGCAGGCAAGCACAGGCACACAGAGAAAAGCACACGCCAAGTCCCCCCACCAGGCACAGAGCAGGCGTCTTTCTCTACTAACTGTTCTTGTGAAACCTCGTATCAGGAACCACAGGCTGAGATGCAGGGACGTTTTCACCTCTGCTGCCTTTTTCTCAACAGCTATAAAACACTCATCTCAGAGCTAAATGACTGCACTTGCTAAAAGCAGTATGATATTACATCAGACAATGTGCTCACACAGCCCGAGAAGCTGCACAGAAGGAAAGACAAAGCATCAAGAGTCCTTGTGGGGTTTTTTACCTCATGCAAACTGGGTAGACACGGGATTACAACTCTCTTCCCTCTACCCTATAAAACATTTACAGCTATTATCTGCAACACTTGGTCTATCTGCCTGGGAAAAAAACCAGGAGGGAGGGTTTGTGTGGACTCGAGGTGCCTTATGAGACCTCAGAGAATGTAATAGTAGACTTCAGATTAAGCCTCAATTTTTGTATTTTCTTTGGAGGACACACTTTATGTGGAAAACCTTACAGGGATGTGATGTCATACGTTGAGCTGTTTCCAAGCTGTTTGCCAAATCATGTCACCATCGAGATCCCCACACAATTAGCAAAAAAGAAAACTCCAAACAACAAAACAACCAAAAACAAGAATAAAAGAGCCTACCCACAGGCAGAGAATCCCACTCAGCAAGTCAACGTGCCACTCGCTCCACATCAGCCTGCCTGACCCGACATTCACAACACGCTCCAAGACACAGCAAAGCAGCCTCCTCTTCCATTTTAAAAACCTTGGTCCACTCAAAGTCTTCTCCAGATGGGAATTGTGCATGTGGATTAACAACAAACGGAACTGGATGAAGTGTTTCACACATAAATCAGTGACAAATGCAGTTCCCCCCAACTCAAGTGTAAATAATACACTCCGTACGGTAAAGCAGTGTGTATTCATCTATGACCTCTCGCCCTCTACGAGTGGAAAGGGCATACAGCATTTCTAACTGTATTTTAGTTTCAAAGCAACATCTTGAACTTCCAAGCAGTTATTCAATGAAGCATCTTTGGGAACAGGCTGCCCATGGAGGTGGTTGGGTCACCATCTCTGGAGGTGTTCAAGGTCAGGCTGGATGCAGTGCTGAGTGGCATGAGCTAGATGGCAGAGGTTAGGGTTACTGGGTTGGTTTTAGGTTGGACTGGATGATCTTGAAGGCCTTTTCCAGCCTCATCAGTACTGTGAGACTGTGATCTTGCTTTTACCCAAGAGCCAGGCTGTAGGGAGTGCTAGATATCCCTGAAGAGTGCAGAACGGATGCAAGCCAAACAAGGTACATGAATAAAATGTGATCAACATGAAACAAGGTCCGATGTTACAGGACAGCGAAGCTGAAGCACTGGAAACTACTCTTTATAGCAAGAATAAACTGTCAGGTCCAACTCCTGTGACTCTGAATATTTTCTCAAACAAGGCAGAGAGAATTTCCTATTTCTATTGTGTATGCTCAAGAAGAACAGAACGGAAGAATCCTTAAGTGAGAGTTGTAGTGATAAAGTAATTGGTCAGGGGATCTTGTTTTACTAACCCTAAGCAAGCCTCCATCTCCATTTCAAAAAAGAGATGTCTTCACTATGAGGGTGCTGAGACACTGGAAGATATTGCCCAGGGAGTTTGTGGCTGCCTCCTCCCTGGAGGTGTTCCAGGACAGACTGGATGGAGCAACCTGGTCTAGTGGGGGGTGTCCCTGCTCATGGCAGGGTGCAGAGGAACAACAAGGCTGGGGAAGGGACTAGAGAGAAAGTCTGATGAGGAGAGGCTGAAGGAGCTGGGGTTGTTTAGACTGGAGGAGACTCAGGGGGGACCTTATTACTCTCTACCTGAAGGGAAGTTGTAGACAGGTGAGGTTCAGGCTCCTCTCCCAAGAACTGAGAGGGCAGGGCCTGAAGCCATGCCAGAGGAAGGTTATGTTGGATGTTAGGAAGCCCTTCCTCATGGACAGGGTGGGTAGACATTGAAATAGACTGCCCAAGGTAGTGGTGGAGTCCCCATCCCTGGAGGTGTTTAAGAAATAACTGGATGTTGCACTTGGTGTCCTGGTCTGGCTGATGTGGTGACATTAGGTCATGGTCTGGGCTGGATGATCAGAGAGGTCTTTTCCCACCTCAACAACTGTGTGATTCTGTGATTCTTCCCATCTGAAGAGTCAGCATTAACCAAGCACACACAAGGGAACATAACCCGAGTCTTACGACTGTAGTCTCTCACGTAACCACCACAAAACCCTGTGCTTGTTGCTCCAGCTGCCTTCTCATCAAGGTCAGTCAGTTAATATGACAACCTCTTGAGTGATACAGGTTACAAGGCATCTCGGGAGGTCTCCAGCACAACCTGATGAGTGTAGGACTAACTACACAGACCCTTGCCCAACTGAACGCTGAATATCCACAAGGGATTCTACTTGGCTGCCTGCGATTGTGATGCGGTCTTTGCCATCTTCACCAGGCAACCCATTCCCTCAGACTCATTCTAAGCATTACTCTGGCCTGGCATCTGGCCCACATTCAGCTGCGACTGTTCTCATTAAAGGCTCAATGACTTTGCTTCTGGCAAATCTCTGAACCTAACCCACCTTTACTGCCCTTTCAGCACTTCCTTGCTATCTTACCAAAATTTTATGTGGGTGACTCCAGCTGGACTCATTTCTCTGTTTCCACAATGTAATCTGAGACAAACTTCTCGCTGTTCACCTCTTCTCTGTCCAAGGATCCCACAAGTCGTCTTCCTCAGGTCTTTTCTCTATCCATTCACTCTGTGCTGCTCACACAAAAGAAAGGTGTGTTTTGGTTGTCTGGGTGGGTTTGTTTTGTATTAGTTTGTTTTCTTGGAGGTCCTGGACTTGAATATCGTAGAATGGCTTAGAGACCATAAGGGACCTTAGAGATCACATACTCCAACGTCACTGCCATGGGTAGGGATGCCTCTCAACCAGACTTTAAGAACTGAGGTATTAGAGAACCTTAAGGATGAAACCAATAGCAGGGGGATAAAAGACAAAGTTCCTCTTCTGGTCTCACGGAGCGGGGGACGATGGCATGTTGGTCACGTAGTAAGATTTGTTGCTGTGGTGGTGGCTGGAGTGAACTTGAATCATCAGTTTGGAAAAAAGGAGACTGAGGGGCAACCTCATTAATGTTTACAAACACAGGAGGGGCAGTGTCAGGAGGAAGGAGCCAGGACAGGCTCCTTCCAATGATAGGACAGGGGGCAATAGGTGTCAGCTGGAACAGAGGAGGCTCCACATAAAGATGAGAAGAAACTTCTTCTTGATGAGGGTGACAGAGCCCTGGAAGTTGTGGAGTCTCCTTGTCAGGAGATGTTTAAAACCTGCCTGGACATGGTTCCTGTGCTGTGGCAGGGGGATTGGTCTGGATGATCTTTTGAGGTCGCTGCCAGTTCCCAACAGCCTGTGATTCTGTGACACTGTGTTATAATCCTGCTCAGGCATTGAGTAGATAAGAAATGCAGCTTCATCAACTCGAGCACTCAGAAAGAAAAGAGCACAACTGATGGGGCCACCCACTTAACCCTCAGTGCCAGATGGTAGCCACTGCCACCCACAGCAGATCAAGTGAGCAAAACCTAACATCTGGGGCAGGGCACCAAGCTGAGAAGGAACAACCCTTAGCTCCAAAGGTGAAGCGTGTCAGTATACTGCCGGTGTTAATGCTGCACTTTAACCCTGACACATTCACACGGTGCAATAACAACAGAGTGCAAGCCCAGCTCTGGAAAATTCAATCCTCTGAAACAGTGGGCATAATTAATATTTGCTGGTTTTCTTCTTAAAGTCAATTAAATATTACAAGAGGCAGGACTTATATCTATAGAAAGCTAGAGTAAAAATAAACAGCCGACTTATTTACTCGCCATGTGTTACCAGCAGTTTTTAATTTCATGCACAGTGAACTATTGTTGTAGATTGCATTGTACTCAAATGCAATCATTTCCTTTCAGCTCTCTGGCAATGAGCTATATATATTACATACGCCCGAGACTATGCCTTGCATGTTGGGAAATGGATGCCAGATCTGTGTCTGTTCGACCTTTTTCATCGGTATCTAGTGTTCTCTAGGTGAAAAAGAGAGACCCACCACAAGCAGAGCATTAGCATTCTCATTCTACATTACAGTCCAATGGAACAGTCCCACTAATAACACCACCAAGGCACAAAGTCGGACTCGAGGAAGTGATGTACACAGATTAATTACCTCATGCTCGCACTGCATAACGTCCAACAGATGTGGAATCAAACCCCTGTCGAAACTCAAGGATTCAAAAGATCTTGACTATGGTTCCTGTGCCTAATGGAAGGTTAAACTGCTTTATTCTAAAGCAAGTAAATTAACAGAATCCAAGTTAAAAAACCCAAAGCTATTAAGGAAGGCCACATTCATTTTATTCAGAAGAAAAAATTAAGAATAAATACAATAAAAAGAGAGCTTTCAACTCCAACTTGGTTAAAACAACCAAGAAATTGTCTGGACTCAATGTGGTGCAATTCTAAGTTGCTCCACCTACAGCAGTCGGCAAACAGATGCAAGACCTTTGTCTTAACTGTTTGTCATTGCCTTTGGGGGATGGCAGAGAGAAGGGAAGCTCATTTCATTCTTTACAGTTCTGAGCAATTAAGAAGCCTATTCACTGGTTTAGGCACACGGTCACGACTGCCACCCAACACCACCACTGTATACTTTGAGTCTGGGGATGACACAAAGACCCTCTCAGTCAGATGATGTTCAACAGATCTACTTTCTTCGTGAGTGGGGAAAGCGATGGACATTGCCACGAGCTCTGCCTGCAACAGGGCACAAGCTCTCCTGAAAGGGATGGTCGTGGAGAACTGCTCTGGTGGTAGCTCTGGTCAGCACTTTTAAGCACAGAGCTGGAGCCCAAAGGGAAAAACGATCTTTCCAAACTGGCAAGTCTCAGAGTATTTATGTCTCTTGTAAATCAACACCATGTACTCTGGTTGTAACTTCACCAGTGACCAGCATGGACGATGGAGCACTGGCCAAACATGCTCATGGCGAGGTGCTCCAGCAGCCAACGCACATTTCCAAATAAGACCGAGCGCAGAGCTCCACGTGCAGCACAGCAGAAATAGCCTGAGCCCGGGCAACAATAGACGTGAACGACTGCACCAAGCCCTGTGACCAAAAAAAGACACCGTGCTCTTCTGATTCACTGCAGGGTGGGGCTGCGAGGGAGACGTTGGGACAGGATTTTGTAACTGGTGTTTGAAAAGAAAATACACAACACGGAGCGGAGAGAAAAACCTATAAATCATTCAGTGAGATAGAAAGTCGGGCGCAGCCATCACTTTCTACAACAAACCATTGCCATGGGAAGACTGTACTCCAGTTCAAGTATGGAGGAGAAGATAGCCCAGCACAGTCAAGATCTTTCCAGTGACAAAACCATCTATGTGACTTCTGTGTGCTTTAATTGGTTTCATATATTAAGAAAAGGTAGGAGAAAAATGGCCATGAGAACTGGGAATACAGGTCACCCCTCAGTGAGCGGGACCGGCAGTCCCAACTGGGAACCGAGTTTCCCATGGCAGAGCATGCTTCCATGCATGTTTTCCCAGCTACAACCCCTACTCCCCCCAGCATTAAACACACATGCGTGAAAGAGCCACGTGTGGAGACTGAAGTAGCTCAAGGAAAACGTCACAGCCTCAGTCTCCTCGCTAGGACACAGAGAATAAGGTAGAGAATCAGTAGCACTAAATCAGTTGAGGTTATTGGAACAAAATTGTGGTTAATAGACACAAAAATCTCCTTACCCTGCAATGGTTACTTCCACTTCACTTTTTTGATTCCTGAACGTTTCAAGAAAGCACAAAAGTTTTGGACAAGGCATTGGTGGACACCTGTTTAGTGTGTGAAGACCAAAAGCATGAGTACATTGGAAAAGTCCGTTCAGCAGTGGAACCCCTCTGCTAAGACGACCGAGTAAGCCCACTGAATCAATCAATCAGAAATCAATTAGAAGGGCAGAAGGAACGTATGAACTTCCACAGAACGTTAGGGATTAGAAGGGACCTCAAAAGATGATCCAGTCCAATCCATCTGGCAGGGCAGGATCACCTAGATCAAGCCACACAGGAACATTTTCAGGTCTCCAGAGAAGGAGAGGCCACAACCTCCCTGGGCA
Source organism: Upupa epops (assembly GCA_013397515.1). Lineage (NCBI taxonomy): Eukaryota > Metazoa > Chordata > Aves > Bucerotiformes > Upupidae > Upupa > Upupa epops. The sequence goes on from VZRI01004530.1 coordinate 219,579, forward strand.
GCCTCTTCCAGTGCTCTGGAAGTTTCCTCTCATGCTTGTATGGAACCTCCTCTCTTCCAGCTGACACTCGTTGCCCCTTGTTCTATCACTGGACACCTCTGAGCAGAGCCTGGCTCCTTCCTCCTGACACCCACCCTTTCCATATTGATCAACATTAATTAGGTCACCCCTCAGTCTCCTTTTCTCTAAGCTAGAGACCCAGCTCCCTCAGCCTTTCCTCAGCAAGGAGATGCTCTACTCATTCATCTTTGTTGCTCTGTGCTGGACTCTCTCAAGCAGTTATGTGTCCTTCTGGAGCTGAGGGGCCCAGAACTGGATGCAATATTCCAGGTGTGGTCTCACCAGGGCAGAGTAGAGAGGCAGGAGAACCCCCCTCAATCTACCAACCACACTTGGCTTTCATTTTTTGATTACCTGCCTCAGACTCCTATCTGAAGGGGAGCAGGGCAGGTGTGTAGCTCAGAGCAGGCAACAGGAGTAACAGGAAAGTACATACAGGAAAAAACACATTAGATCATCTAGTCCCATCCCTGCCAACAGAGGGTTGTTCTCCAAACATACTGCTGACAGGTTTGCTTCTCATTTCACATGTCCACAGTACAGAAAGGTTTCAACCCCGGCAGGACTGTTCTACCAAAGCTGCATTGCCATAAATGGAACTACATTTTTTTATCCTCTTTAACGCTTCCAAGCTGCTCTTCCTGATAGGACTGAAGATCTACTGCCAGTATTTAGCTCGGTCACAAAACCGGACCCAGCTGAGATCCACAGCACATAACACCCCGAGATGAGAGAGTGTGAGCGGGCTGCAGCAAGGTCTCCTTCTTAACATTTCCAAGTGGAGAACTGCCTGCCTACTCAGCTTCCATGGCAGTTCTCAACCCGGGATAAAAACCTGACACAACAGCCCCTGCAAAGCACAGTTTGAAGGAACTCCAGAGATTATGCTGGTAGAGAGATTTAACCAGTCCCCTTACTCTGCCACAGAAAGGTTTGTGCTGGGAAACATGACTGGTGTAATCTAGGGAAACTGAAAGCTGAATACTCCAGCAGTAAAGACTCCTGAACCATCATTCGATGGACAACATTCATTTTCGAGCTGAAAAAAACCCCCAAACCAATGGCTCTGATGGGGTCACTGTGATCGGATTTCTTAAAGGACAGAGGGGAAGGGTTTTGCCTTAGAAAAAACGTTCTTTCCCCCAAACCAGGAAGCTGAAAGCGCCAAAGGGACAGTAACAGTGATAACACCCAGACAGCTCACTGATTTATGCCTGCCAAATCTGCCCTGACATCAGTTACCTTCTCCCAGACTCTACCTTTGCCAAGAGTGCTGGAGAAGAAGGGAAACTCACTGAATCCAGAAAGCGGCTGCTTACAAATATGAGCTCTGCAAGATATACCCTGCACAGGTCTGGCTCTAGGCTCTGCCAAGACACTGCCAGCAGCCTCGGGTCACGCCATCACAAACGAAAATCACTACAACTGCTCTTACAAACAACACCTGGCTTGCTTGCTCACCAACCCCTTTCAAGTTACACAGTTTGCTTGTAATGACGAGAGCTGACTATAAAACATGCAACTTGAACAGAGCTTTTAAAAACCAGTCTTGTCTCTCTCTCATACACTGCTGGAACACACTTCAGGTTCAGCATCTTCCAGATGCTGGGGAAAGGCACCTCGGGGCACAGATAACAAAATAGCGTTCTTCTTGAACTGCGGCAGAACCACAGAATCTCTGTGGTTGGAAGATATGCTTCAGGTCATCCAGTCCATCCTTCAACCCAGCACTGCCAGGTCACCTCTAAACCACATCAGCGGGGCACCTCTATACCTTCTAAACACTGCCAGGGTTGGCAACCCCACCACTAGTCTGGGCAGCCCGTTCCAATGTCTGACAATCCTTTGGGTGAAGGGATTCTTCCGAACATCCAGCCTAAACCTCCTCTGGTGCAGCCTGTCACAGGGAGTAGAGGCTGTCCCTCTCCTCACTCCAACCTCCTATTTAGGTAGTTGTAGAGACCANGTACTTCAGGTCTAGCCTTACCAGTGTCTCGTACAGGAGGACAAACGCATCCCCTACTCCTGTGTACCACACTATTTCTAATACAAGCCACGATGCCGTTGCCCTTCTTGGCTCCCTGAGCACACTGCTGGCTTGCATTCAGGTGTCTGTCAATCAGTATGCCCAGATCCTTTTCCAATCTGCAGCTTTCCAACCAACACAAACCCACTGTGTAGCCTTCCACGGGGGCGTTATGACCCAAGTGTATGACCTGGCCTTGTTGAACCTCATACAGTTAACCCGCAGCCTGTCTAAATCCCACCACAGAGCCTCCCTTCCCTCCAGCAGATCCGCACGTCCCCCCCATCCTAGTGTCAACTGCAAGCCTACTGAGGGTGCACTCAGTTCCTTCCCATTACAGTCCATCGTGATTTTTACCACCTCACTTGCACTGTCTTACATGATGCAGTAGCTTCCTTCCTCCTCACAGCCTGGGAAACGACCTCAACAAAAGCACACCAGCCTGTGGAAAAGGCAGAGATGGAGGAACGTTCCCCTCCCCTCCCTTCAACATGAAGGTCAAAGAACTTGAGACTTACCAGCAAATGCTTAGCACTACCAACCTTTTTCCAGTGTATGAATTTATGACGACTCAGATGACTTCTAGGAAAGTTCAGAGCCTACAATTTGCATTTAAGTAATCAGGAAATCAGGACAGGACATGGCTTATTCAAATGTTTAGACAGGACTTCACCTGTTTCTCATTTGAAAATGTTCTCTTACATGCAGACTGGGGAACCGAGAAGCAACACACACTCCCCGAGATCCTAAAGTTCTCTCTTTTCTCAATAGTCTTGCCAGCTAAGACTAAAAAACTCTGGATGTCTTTTGTGTTCTGTCAGACAGGAGAATGAGTCAGTCTGTCCCTAACTGGCCTTCTACAAAGGAAATGGAGAAGTTTGACGACGCATTTGGATAAACACATTCACCAGATACAATTACTTAACCTTTACTATCTATTTAGGTTTGCTAGAAACCTTCTAAATACTTATAGACAGATGCAAGTATAGCAATTAAAACCTCTAGACTACAAATAAACCTAATGAAAACCTCTGCATTAAAACTCCAAGGGCCTGGTAAGCACATTCATCACCACATCCATAAACCCATCTCATTAATTGCTAGTCATACACAACTCTTACTGCAGTATCAGCCCTACACAGCACATCTCGGGTTCAGAATGCTGTTTTCTCAGAGTCTCTGAACACTTTAGCTCTCACTGAAAGGGCAATGAGTAAATCCAGACTTAGAACAGAATCACAAAGTTCCAGGCTGGAAGGGACCTCCAGAGACCATCTAGCCCAGCTTCCTCACACAACCAGGGACATCTCTACCCAGGTCAGGTTCCTCAGAGCTTCACCAAGCCTGACCTTCACAGTATCACAGTAATGATAAGGTTGGAAAAGACCTTAAAGATCATCCAGTCCAACTTAAATCCAACTCGAGAGCTCTGCCTTGGTGTCAAAAAGACCAAACTCTTTCACTGGGCTACTGTATTAGCTTCTTGCAAGCCCTTGGCCTGTATCTGCAATGCTGTAAGCAGCAGGAAGGTGACGGTGTCCCTGTTCCCTACACTCATGAGACCAAACCTTGAGTACTGGGTCCAGTTTTGGGTGCCACAGTATAAAGGTGCTGGAGCAGGGCCAGAGATGGGCAACGAGGCTGGTGAGAGGTCTGAAAACAGGCCCTGTGAGGAATAGCTAAGGGAATTGGTTGTTTAGCCTGGAGAAGAGCAGGCTGAGAGCAGGCCTTAGAGCTCTCTACAACTACCTAACAGGAGGTTGTAGCGAGGCTGGTGCTGGTCTCTCCTCCCCAATTACTGATGACAGGACAAGGGAAAATGGCCTTAAGCTGAGTCAGGGGAGGTTTAGATTGCATCTTAGGAAGAAGTTCTTTCCTGAGAGAGTAGCTGGGCACTGGAACAGGCTGCCCAGGGAGATGGTGGAGTTGCCATCCCTGGAGGTGTTTTTTGGCAAGTAGATTGAGCACTCAAGGTCATTATCGAGGGTAAGGGAAGATGCTGGCATGAGGGCTGAACTTGGTGTTTCTGAAGGTCCTTTCAGGCCACGAGAATTCTACGATTCTCTTATTATAACATTGACAGAGTCACAGAAAGAGAGAATCGTAGAAAAGCTGGATTGCTGGCTCTCAATCCAGAACGATGACACTGAGCACACAGAAAGGGAAGAAATCACGGGAAAGACCTGTTCTCGTTGCGTATGACATGAACGTCACACTAGATAATAATAGTGCAGCATAACTATTTAAATACTGGATCTTTTTGTAAGGCAAGGAAGACAATACGGCTTTTAGTTCCTACTAGAGCCATGAATGCGTCTACACTGTAAATACCGAACAGTGAGACACAAAGTTCTCAAATTCAACCTGTTTAAGAGGGAAAAAAACAAAAACCAAGGATCATATCTGGCTTTAAGCAGGACAAATACATGATATGAATGGAAATTTAACTAAACAGAGTATCTGGAAGAATAAATCCCTTGAAGGCACCACAGAAACGATTTAACAACACTGACAAAGCAGATTTCATGCAAATGTGTATCAGCAAATCAAAAGCAACTAAAATGCTCTCCCCAAAAGCTAAGCAAGCAAAAAGCCATATTAAAATAAATTAAGCATAAAGGCATCTTAAAAAGGAACATATGTGCAAACAAAGATAACATGCAAGAAACAGAAAGGCTGGTATGTTAAAATCCATTCCTCAAGAGTGGGAAGTCTGCATCCTACTCACAGCGTAGAACACGGAATGGCTTTGGACATTCTTTTCCTCTGAACACTGAGGCATAACGTGAATTTGGTTCCTCTGCCACAGCCTTAGTTCTTCTGCACTTGTATTGTTTCCCTAACTGACAACACTGGACTCCACTGGGAAGTCAAGGAGGTTTTCCAATTGGACTCTCTTACGGATGTAGAGTCTGTGAAGCTATATGAAGTTGAATTGGCAATAGGAAAAGCTCTACCTCAGATTTGTAGAACACAAGGCAACAAGCTTACTAGTACCTTACCAGAGCTAAACAGTATTTAAGTGATCTAAATGAATTTACATGAGAAATTCATTTAGCTGTTAATCCCGGTGGATAATTCCTCCCCTATTGAAAGCCAGAGAAACAGGAGGCAGCACTGGTTTTTAACAAGAGATTCTAGGAATAAGTCAAGCAGAACTCAAGACCAATTCATGTCACTCACCTACTGATTAGAAGGAAGTACAGTACAGAAGAGAACTGGCAGATGTCAGACAAACAAGAAATACTGCAGCCAGTTGGGAGGAAAGCAGAATCCTGTGCTAAGTCTGCTCTTCTTCCGCATCTGTCCTCAAATTGAGTAATACTTTGCCCTTCTATCCTCCAGCTAATCCTGGTATCTGCACTGAGGCAAGACTAACTGAGCTCAAAGCAGTTCATTTACCCCTTCCCCAGCATGAGTATGGCTTTTCATGCACTCTGACGTGCATTAAAACAAAACTCAACAATCAGAGTAGTTACTTTGCATTGTTTGACACGGGTGTTTACAAAGGCCAATGTTAAATTGGGTTTCTTACGGCTGCGTGCTTATCCATCATTATCCCATTTTCTCATCCCTCAGCTAATTCCAGATGAAATTCAAGAAATAAGCAAAGACCTCTAAATTAGGAAATACAGGGCTCTTAAAAATGGATTTCTTTTAGTGTCCAGGATATTAAGCAAGAAAATGTGTGTTTATCCTAACAGCCTAGGAGCTTGCACATTATTGGACACTAAAATATCCAGCCATGAAACAAACTTCCATCATTCTTTTTACTACACAAACAAACAACTCTCTTTCAACAACAACTGTGCTGATTTTACAGATCTTATGGAAACAGCTACTAATAATCCCTACTGCACCCAAATGCAGAATCAAAATCAGACTCTTGAGTAGCTATTGCAGAGCTCAGTATTTAGGCAGTTGCTTAACATCACAACCTTCACTTCTTCCTTCTTTTCTTTCTTAAATGAATGAATGAGATTAGAGGAAGCCATGCAAAGGTCTCCTGAAAATGCCTACTAGCTCATAAAAATACTGCTTGTAGGGCAACTAATGGCCAGGTCTCCTATAAGAACAGATTCTTAGAGCTCAGCTGATCTAGGGAAGGATATGTCACTTTATTAAGAAAAGATAAGGCTCCTGGTAGCCCATGTTTCAGATCCTAATTGGGGACGGATGGCAGCAACAGCTGGCTCTCATCTAGCTTACACTACATGGGGATTGAAGTAGCACAGAGCAGCAGAGCTACTGTTGGACACGTAGGAAGGAAAAAAAGGATGAGTTCACTTGTGCTGAAAAGGCTGTTAACATTACACAAGAAGTAACTACCTGTGCACGTGCAGTCTGTGCCCAGTGGGCAGCTCACACGTCTGCATGAAACTAGCTCTCCTGCAGGAGGATCACCAGACATGTTGCTTAAAAAGGTTGTACAAACCATTTAGACTTTCTCACACCATGAAAGCATCACATCTTGTAGCTACAGGTTCATGGTGGTGGGGCAGAGTGCTGGCAGAGCCACGCACCCACTCTCTTCCACCACCTGACAGCCAATATTAGTTGCTATGTTTTAATCAACATACTGAAGCAAAAGGCTCTACCACAGACAGCACAGCTCCCGACAGCTTTTTATGCTGGTATGATGGTCAGTGCAAGTTAAAATTCAAATCATCTGAGGGGTTCATGACACAAAGTGTAATGATTTCCTTAGTCAACAACTGAAAGTCAAACAGAACAGCAGGACCACCACGCTGCTTTAAATGTACTCTAGAAAAGCAATCCCCGATTAGGAGGCAGGACACCACAACAAGGTTACAAATCCTAGTCCCGTGTCAACGTTAAATCACTAGACAGCAAGATCCCAGAGCCAGGAGAGGTCAGGGGAAAGTGAATAACATGAAAATATCATTTAATCGTTTTTCCTTCCCCATGCAAGGATTAAGATCTCAGAGTACCGGCCGCAGACAGCACAGAGCAGCTCCTGAGTTACTGTTCTCTAAGGGCCACGCTACTCTTTGGAAAGCAGCTCATACTTGTGCAAGGCAAACGTGGAGGGAGACAGTCTCCCGGGTTTTGATCAGCCGGTTTTCAATACAAAGAGAACAGACTGCTTTCTTCCCAGGCATTCACTTGAAATAAGATGATTTAACTTGAGGCGCAAAATTGACTGAGGGGAAAGGAAAAGCTGCCCAAGTTTGAGGAAGAGGAAGCTAAGGGGAGAGACTTCAGCACTCCCTACAACTACTGGAAAGGACACTGTAGAGTGGCTGGTGCTGGTCTCTTCTCACAGCAACAGAACCGGAGGGAAGGGCTTCAAGCAGTAACGGGATACATTTAAACCAGGTATCAGGAAAAGGTTCTTCATGGAAAGAGCTGGAACAGGCTGCTCAGAGAGGTGGTTGAGTCACCACCCCGGATGTGTTCAAGACTCACTGAGATGGACTGGATGATCTTTAAGGTCTTTTCCAACCTTATCACTACTGTGATACAGATGTGGTGTCAGGGGATAGAGTTTAGGGATGAACTTGGAGAGTAGGGTTAATGGTTGGACTCAATGACTCAAAGGGTCTTTTCCAACCTGAGTGATTGTGTGATTCTCAGCATCCCATACAGTTTGGGAGACTGCATTTTGTTTACAGTTGTGTAGAGCTGTGCACAGTTCTTCCACTGGGGGTAGCAGGCTCCCTCACTATGCCCCTCACGCAGGAAACACTATTTTGGATGGTATCTGTTTCCAGCACAGCTATTCTAGTCACTAAGCAGTAAACCTTGTGTTGCATTAGACATAAACAGTTTTCCTAACTTCAGTTATTTTCCAAAAAACCCACAAAGCTGAATGTTCAAAGAGGAGGTCTTAAGTTTTTCCTCTTCTAAAATACGAATGCAGGCTGGTTTGAGGTTTGCATCCAGATTTTTCCCTCTATTCCCTGGCAGAGAGGCTCCAAATCTCCCATATCACCTTCTAGTCAGAGCTCTTTGGCCAGGTATCATGCAGGAACTACAAGATAGGGGCTAGATATATAGGAAACGTGACTAAGTGGAACACACATCTCTGTGTTTCAATAAATCAGTCCCTCAGAAGTTAACTGTACCGATTATGCGGCTCACATTTGTTAGGGCAACAAATTTCCCTTTGCCTTCCTATTGCCATATGCCTGTCCATTTTCCCCGACGGTTTCCACTCACTGTTTCCAACATATGTTGCCACTTATGTGCCAAAAAAGGCATCTCTGAATTACCCCCTTCATGTATGATGAAATGGCAGACTGGATGGAGCCAGAGAGCCACCATTAGCAGTTATTCACACTTCTGTTTTCTCTTAACTTCCTCTTCTCCAAAAATTTATCCCCCCGATGTAAGGAGATGAAGAACTATAAAGCCACCCCATGACTCATGCTGCAAAATACATAACTGCAGCCAGGTACCAGAAAAGTGGGGGTTTTATTTTAAAATATTCTTGTTAAAGGCCACTTTAAATAAACTTCTTCTCCTTTCAGTTTCCAGATGGAGGATTCTTTTGTGAATCGCTTACTCAAGCATCAACACTGGTGATCCAACATTCTTTTCTAGTAAACTCACTGCTCAGTTTCCCAGTGGTTTGCAGCCACTATACTTGGAACTTTTGCTTCCCAGGGTCAGCTTGGGTGCACACTTCACATTTGCAGAGCAGTGGACCTCGAAAAAGCACTTCTAGCACCAGCCTCACTGTTCTCTTTCCCTTGCAAAGAAGCCCATGAAAGGCCAAAGGCTTGCATGTAATTCTTCAAACTGCAGAGGGGGTGGGAAAACCCTGAATCCGTAATGGATGGGTAGATGGAAAAAAACAGGGTGTGCAACAAGCCAAAAAGCAAGCCAGTTGGATGGCTTCAATTCTCACAATGCCAGGGCACCCGTGGTCCTGAGGGTTGTTCCTCTGGCACCCTAAAGATCTGACTGAGTAACTGATGAGTGACTGAAGAAGCTGGGACTGTTTAGTCTGAGGAAGAGGAGGCTAAGGAGAGAGCTCATCACTCTCTCTACAACTACCTGAAAGGCCACTGTAGAGAGGTTGGTGCTGGTCTCTCCTCACAGGTCATTAGCAACAGAACCAGAGGGAAGGGCTTCAAGCTGCAGCAGGGGAGGGTTAGGCTGGACATCAGGAAAATGGTCTTCATGGGAAGAGTGGTGGAACACTGCTGCCTAGGGTGGTGGTTCAGTCACCATCCCTGGATGTGTTCAAGACTCACTGAGATGTGATGCTAGGGGACATAATTTAGGGGTGAACTTGTAGAGTAGGGTTAATGTAGAGGAGGTTGGTCTTAATGATCCAAAGGGTCTTTTCCAACCCGAATGAGTCTGAACAGCCCCTGAGAATGCAGTATCTTCAGTACTCTAACACCCTCGTAGTAAAAACCCCTATCCACTTACATGGATGCCAGCAGCTACCTTCCAAGCGTGCTAACATTTAACAGGGACAGCAGGAAGGTAATCCAAGAAACACCTTTTACAGACAGGTTATAAGTAACCAAGCTCTTCCAGGAGGAGTCAATGACAAGCACAGTGCAAAAATAATGGGTAGTTTCTGGAGCAATTGCAAACAAAAACAAAACCCCAAGGCACGCAACGAAAACACCCAAAGACATGAACCAATTTTTCAGGAAAGAAGAAAAATTACTAACCAAAAATAATTTCAAATAACACTTTTTGTATTTTCTTCTGTTGCTCCTGAAGTAACCATCAGCATCAAGCCTGCCATGTAGTAATACCAGAGCTTTTCTGGGGGGTTGGTTTGATTTGGGATTGAGTTGTTAAAGGTTGTGGGGCAGTCTGGCCTCATAGGAAAGGTGCTGCAGCTCAAGCAGTATTGTAAAGCAGCTAAAGTCAGAGAGGCTGAGGCAGGAAAGTCATACAGCAAGCTCCACTGCCAAAGGAGAAAAATCCCACTGGCTCATGTTTTTCTCCTGAAACCGAGAGCGGGGGTGTGTATGCAACACAGTAAGATGCCTACATTAATAACTGTCAGGAAGAAAATGTCACACCTACACATCCCCCAGCTTTTCTAAGAACAAAGGAAAAACAAGCTGGCAGGATGCTTACTTCCATTGCCTATTGTACACCCAGTGAAATATCAAGTGGAACTTCACTTTATTCCATCAAAAATCTGATTATCTGTTAATTAAGTGTATTTAGAACTCATCCACGCTCTATCTTGTAGATGAATGACAAGAAAATAAGATGAAGAGCTGCACTAGATGTTGTAAACAGGCAATAATACAGTGAAGATTTAGCTAAGCCTTCACAGTGTCTGCCTTCCTCGGCACACCAAGACCTTCAGTATTAGACACTTGTGTCCCAGTTGTCCTTGATCATGGAATCACAGAATCATTAGAGATCGGAAGGGACCTCAAAAGATCATCCAGTCCAATCCTGCTGCCACCAGCAGGACCACCTAGACCAAGCTGACGTACCAAGATGAGTATTTTGAGGCATATACTTTCAAAATCCACCAGGATTTTATGGGAGTACTGATCATCTCAGATTCACCTGGGGAAAAAGCTGGGGGATTCTGTGAAATCATCAGATCAAAATGCATTATTCCTGCAGACACAGTGGGGCAGGCACATCAACCAAAACGTTGTCAAGCAGCTTCAGTAAATATATCTCAAAAGCAATGCTTATAGATGACTCATGCTGGTGCCTAATTTAGTCTGGGAGCAGGGCAAGAAACAAGCATGGATTTTGCTTCCTTCCCTTGGGGGGCTTCAGTTGTCTTCACTGAAAACCACCTTCCTGACTGAAAGGAACACATTCCCAAAGGCTCAGGAGCAGTCGTAATCTATACAGTTCCATGCAGATTACTCTGAAACTGTAAGACAATGTGGGTAATCAATCAATGTTCAGTCTATTAAGTGTGTTTTGTTTTGGGGGGTTGTTTTTAACGTGGCCTAACTTCCCACATAGTAGGGTTTTACCTATTGATTGTACTTAAGATTACATTCATGAAGTCCACGTTCATTAAAACTAGACTGATCACATAAAATACCCTAACAATCAATTGAAAACCAGACTTTGGTATCGGTTTCATACAGCTTGATAACTACTAGATCATAACTTCCACCAACGGTCTTACTAAGCAGCAGATAGATCAGTTCTGAACTGGACCAATTGAAGTTGCCAGACACATAACAATAATTCTGAACATATGGTCCTTAAGAAGTGAATGACTCTAAAAAGTGCTGAAATTAGCTCAGAAAGACATATTTAATATTACAGCACCAAAACTTTGTTCCTGGGATTTTTAAGTGGATCATTTTCCCATAAATTAGAACCACAGACTGGGTGGAAATTCCTCTGCCTCCTTTGAATTCATTAACAACAGGAATTACCCCACATGACATTTCAGCAAATCAGCCTATAAACGTGTCCGTAAAACTCTTAGGGTTCATTTTGCTCGCCTCAGTATCTTTCAGCATGTATGTAGAAAGGAGACAAAGTCTTCCTTTCTTCAGCTACTCACTTCCCAAGTTCATCCTACCCCCAGCCTATTATTTTCACCCCATAGTTTCTGACAGGATGGAAACAGTTAATTTTGCAAGATGATGTCTTCCATATGCAGCTACCATTCAGCATCCCACCCTGAGGGTATAATCAGCCAATAAAGGCTTCGTTCTGATTACGTAATAGACGCATTTGATATCCTGCTCGAGAGCTCATTGGGATGTAAAGGCAACTACAGTGCAGTGACACTGCAAAGCAGATGATGTCATGTTACTTTGGAAGTAACTAGACATCTGAGGATGCCTGCTGTGAACCACACAATTCAAAAGCTCAAGCACTTCTCAGTCTCAGCCAGCCAGCGACCGAGCACTGTTGTCTCCCATTCTTGTTTGTTTGCTGGATACATCTGCTCCGAAACCAAAAACAGAACCACAGTTTTCTACAAAACTAGCCGCACAAAAAAGCACCCAAAACTACTTGCTTTTGTTAGAGGTCACTAGGGTTTCAAAAAGGGGAATAGAAACATCATCCCAACGTGTACAGATCAACAAGGATATGAAAAACATTTTCTAGATAACTTCAAGCAACAGATAATGCTCAAAAGGCAGCAAGCAAAAGAGCACATACAAGATTTCTGCGATTCTGAAGAGCAGTCATACGTGGAAATCCCATTAGTATTGTAACAGTCGTGGTTTAAGAGTTATGAAGGTGTTTAACTTAGGATTTCCAGCCCAACATTGTATGTGAAGCGCCTGTCTAGTACATCCCATTGTCCAAGTAGAAGCAGGAATAGCCTAGGAACATCATAATGCCATGTACACACACACGTGCAGTGTGTTGGGCTTTACATAGGGCAGCTTTCTTATTTCAGGTCAGTGAAGATGTTTTCTAAAAAGGAAGAAAGAAAACTTACCAGAAGTAAAACATTCAAACAGTAACCACAAGAATCACTCAACAAAACAATAAAAACAGTGAAACAGCTCTCACTGACGAGGTTACTATGAATAGCGAGAGAGGCAGAACAATGTCAGGGTCAAAAGGATGAAGGCAAACAAATCAAGTCCAAAGCTCTACTGAAAAACAAGTCAAATATTTTTCTTAATTGTGAAACAGGCCACCTTTTGGTAGCATCTTCAGCACAAGGCAACTGACAGCAATACATTGGCCCTACTTGACACAAGAGATTCCTAAGATGATTCCACACAGAGCTGCAAGACATAGCCCTTCTCCTTTCAAAACACAGATTAATGCCAAAGTTACAAGTATGCATTTGAGACTTCCCTTTCCCATTGACCTTCCTCTGGGAGCAAAAGTGCAATCATAAGCCTCCCTGCATTCCAGAATGAATGTTAAATAAAGCCTTGTAATCATTCCTTCCTAGACACCCCATGGGCCACGACATATTCACATGGTGCTCCCTCCACCTTACCTTAACATGATTCTATTCCATTACATATGATTAATATACTTGCAAAAGGATCCACAACTATGATTTCTCATCCTCAATTTTTAGTGCTTAAAATACTAACGTTATTCCAGGGAGCCTGGAGGAATTCACTACCAAAAATGGGCAGCTTTCTTGCTTTTGAGAAATACCTAATATAGAGAAGAGGCTTCCAAGAAAGTATTTTCCACAACATTCAGTAAAAGTAACAAGTCAACGTTTTGTTAAACAACCCAAACACTGAGACGCTGATACATGTGGAACACATCCTAGTAAGGCATTTAGAGCTGGTGTATCACCAAACAGCCCTTAGTTACTTCTGAAAAACAACTAGCTGGAGGAAATCAAAATCCTTTGGAACGGTCCTTTATAAAAGCTCAGACGCATCCACAACTCCTCTGTGTACATTTGTGTATGTAAACTTTTCAGAAACATTCCCAAGGAGGCAGTTCGGAATTCACTCCCACTCAGACCCTATTTTTTCCAAGCTAAGCCACTGAAAAAGGGTTTCCACAGCCCTCTGAGCTACGAATACTTCTCCTCCAGGGATACCTATCTCCGTGTGAACTGCTCCAAGAACTCTAACACCCATCACACAGACCACTCAGCAAACTATACATAGCATCCTCTGGCCATGACTTGTATTTAGATGCAGACAGCTACAAGTTAAGGCTCCACTTTCATTCCTAAGCCCCGACATCAAAGGTGTTCCATAAATATCAGTGTTTATTGTTGTCCAGCTCTGTATAACCTTATGCCGCTCTGGACACACCTTGGGGTTTCAGCAAATAACTGCTTTCTTGGCAGAGTTGGATCCATGATCCTCTTTACGCAGCAACAACAGCAAGGAGGACTGATTTGTTTTGTATGGCAACAGCCTCTGCTCACCTACCTCGGGGATTCTGAAATAAGAACAAATACAACCAGAAAAATCCGACAGAGCAAAAACGCATCAAAGAACAACAAACACTCACTTGTCCAAAACCACAAACATGCTAGAGTGGGAGAAACCAACTTGAGTCAAATTTTAAGAGGTCACACACGACTGGATCTTCTTAGACCAACACAACATTCCTTCAGAATTCAGAAAAGACTTAAATCCTAATTCCAGGCTTCTGTTTATCACACACAGAATCCAGACACTTATGTGCTTTAACTAGAGAGTTGGGCTAAGAGGAATGTAATGAGTTTTAACAAAAACAAATGGAGAGTCCTTCACTTGGGAAGCAATAATGGGATGCATCAGTACAGGCTGGACAGTGAGCAGCTAGACAGCACCCCTGGGGAGAGGGATTTGGGAGGTTTTTGTGGGTAATGAAAACTCAAAATGGATCAGCAATGGGCCCTTGTGGCCAAGAAGGCCAGTAGCGGGTTGGGATGGATCAAGAGAATTGTGGCTAGCAGATCAAGGGAGGTTCTTTANAATTGGGACTTTTTAGTCTGGACAAAAGTCAGCTATGAGGGGATTTCATTACTGTCCATAAAGCCATGAGGGCTGTGGGTCAGGAAGAAAGGAATGTTCTCTTTTGCATCAGACAGGACAAAGGGTAATGGATGTTAGTTAGAACACAGGAAGTTTTACCTAAATAGGACAAAAAACTTCTTTACAGTAGGTGAACATTGGAATGAACTGGCCCTCGTCCATCACCAATGTTAGAGAGACAGAGGAAAACACTACTTGAGCTCCTGATCCCTTCAGCAGTTGCCCTAGGGTCATGAAATCTCAATTGATCGTGATCCTCTCATTCTTGCATCATCACTACCCACTTGAAAGACCAGAAGTCTGAAGGTCTCACAAGGTTGGGGATTTTACCTAAAATGTCCCCTGCTGGGCACCAGGGAGGCACCAGACCAGACCTCTCTATGAAATGGGTTTTGTCTGAATATTGGGCTTTGTAGTTCCCTTCAGTAGGGAGTCTCCTAATGCATCATGTTAGTATTTTCTAGACTAAGAACTTTTTCTGGAGTAAGATGAATTACAAACAATTCTCAAACATGCTATAAGATGTCATAACAAACGCAGCCGTTTCATGTCAGACTGTGCCCAGACAGAATAGTATCACTATAAGAATCCAATACATCTCTACATGTAATCATTCTAGAGTTCCTCATGATACACACTGAATGTATAGACATTTTTTAATGAGCTGTAACTTTTTCATCTAATTAATACTCATCTTTGTTTTACAACTTCTGAGTTTACTGTCCAAAGGAAGTGGAAACCAGAAATGATGCTGTCAGAATGCTCCCAACTAAGTTACCAAAGGGAAATGGCATTAAAAGGAACAGAAATTTCACCCTTAGGAGTGAAAATAGGTAATGATGAATCAGGGTAAAAATAAAGCACACAACAACTACAAAAAACCCCAAAATCAAGCAGATCACAGAACACCAGGGAAGGCTGCACAGAGGACTATTTGAATACCACAGGATTTTAGGGACTATTTTTGTCTTTCCATTAGGTGCTGAAAGATAATTCCCTTCACTGGTCTTTGCATACAGTTCAAAAGCAAGAAGCTATCTGTAGATGATTCAAGCATTTAGTTCATCTCCTGAAAGAAGGACTTTCTTAGTGATAGCCCAACCTGTCAACGTAACATCCAAAGACATGGTATCAATGAAAGCGCTCCCAGATAACGACACAACATCAGCAGAGCTGACTTGGAGGTCACATTTCTTAATGCTGGCATGTGTCCTGCAGGCTGCCATAAAAAGGCCAAATTAATACACTTTTCTATTTATTCCCCTCGCTCACTCAAGGGTTTTGTGAAATTTGTGTTGCAGACTCTGGAGCTATGGAGTGTTTGAGTCTGCTAAATGCATTTCCCCAAACCCAAGAGGCTCCTTGAACAGTACCTGCTATGGGCAAGGCTAACACAAAGTACTACAAGGGACTACACACTGGGAGATGAAGACAGTCTGTAAACGCTTTTCCAGACTAAAGAACTGAACCGCACAACTACATCACATTTCTGAACCATGAATCTATCAGATAGCTCAGCAGTTCTGAATCCCAAAGGGATCAAGGTTTTACAACTCACATTGTATCCCTAGGAATCCACAGTCTGAAACTGCCTCTGTAGCAGTTTGTCTCTGCGTTATTTCAATACAGATTCCTTGAACAGGTATTGAAATCACCAATACTTTACAGTACGGACGATGTACTTTACAGGCCCCCTTAAAGAAGGGCAACAAGGCTAGTGAAGGGCTGAAGGGCAAGTTTTCTGAGGAGCGGCTGAAAGAACCAGGGTAGTTAGTTTGGAGAATGGCAGCCAAGGGGATAGCTTTTTACAGTTCACTACTACCTGAGAGGAGGCTACAGAGAAGCGTAGGTCGGCCTCTTCTCCTAAGTCACTAGCAAAAAACAAGAGGAAATGGCCTGGAGTTGTGCCAGGGGAGGTTTAGAATGGACACCAGGAAAAAGCTCTTCACTGAAACAGTGATCAGGTGTTGGGCAGAGTCACCATCCCTGGAGGGGTTCAAAAGACGTGGAGATGTGACACTAAGAACATGGTTTCGTGGGCACGGTGGGGTTGGGCTGACAGTTGGACTGGATGATCTTGTAGGTCTCTTCCAACCTTAATGATTCTACTGTGCTTTAAACAGACAGGTGTACAGCTGATGAAATTACAGAGAAAAGGAAAGTCTTTTAAAATATGTTTTTAACATGGGGAGAAGAATTATTAAGGCAGAAAAAGTGTCTCCTTGTGACGTAGGTTTTATAACACAAACGCCAGCATCTAGGGACTCAAAGAAGGGCCTGAAGAAACAATATACAAAAGGGGAAGGCAGAAGGGAAGAGATGGTCAGTGACACGGAGGAACTAAAGGAACTTGTAATAACTTTATCTGCTTCATCGAAGCTTTGAAAGGATCCTCCTCCACTGACACCTTGGTCAACTTCTGTCTATGCAAGATGCTGAGTTCACCTCAGTCAAACCCGTTTTTCATTTCATTCGAATAAGAACAAAACTGCTCTGAATGTTTAGATCACTTTGAACATGACTGAATTTGCTCCTGAAGTTAATACATACAAAACAACTGAGATAAGGCTTCACGTGGAACCAGAGCTCAAAATGTTTCAGTCACACCGCTACCCTGAAGTTTTACAACAACAATCTTGCTTTGACTGAACTTCAAAAGAAAACGTATGACGTAGGCAACTAATTACATGGCATCACTGACTTTTCTTCCAAGATCTGGCAACCAAAGACATATTCGAAATACGTTCTCCTTCCAAGCAAGTTAAGGGACACAGAACCTTGTACCTTCCTAGGGACCTCACTGGAACAATGCACATGATTACACCTCACTCGTGCTAGTGCGTTAGTGCTGACATGGCTGTGATGCTTCCAGAAACAACCCATCTACACAGGCATATCTGACAGGTGGGGGGGGATATAAAAACCTCAGTGCATGCCACCTCTAACAAAACAAAGAGCTGAGTCCAAGCTGTTCCTTAAAATACACTACAGTGCCAAGTTTTCACAGACTAAAGAATGCCATCTCATTTTATTATGTAGTAAGGATCACTTAGTTATATACGGGTTATACAGACTAGGGGAAGACACACAGATTAAACTTCATCCACCTTTTATGATAAGCTCTGCTGCACAGAAGATGTCTTTTTTAATAAAAAGTTACGTTGGTCCCACACACAAGAGGAAACTGGCTCACAAGCCAGAGTATTTGCCAGCTCTCTTTAGCAGAGAAGTCATTAGGAGTTAAGAGATGCAGTCATCAACTTTTCAAGGCGGTGCCCAACAAAAAAGGAATCTAATTACTCTTAATATTTAGTTAGGAATTTTATTTGTGCCTGCCAAAAAATGGAGAATAATGGAATCTGCAAACAATAGAGTTTGGGAAAATACTTCTTCCCGCTGCCAAAAGAATTTGAAAAACACAGTAATGAAGATATGAATCTCTTTCCGTCCATGATCCATAGTTAAAGACACGAACCCCAGGAATGTTATCTTCAGAACTTTGCCCTGCATGCAATTTATCGCTTGTCAAGTGTATTTCAGACTGTCACTCCGCTGTAATAGCCTCCAAATTTACCCAAAATATTCAGAAAATAACCTATACGTTAAGCCACAAAACACTAAGACTCTGCTGATGAAATCTAAGGCAGTGTGAATCACAGTGCCAGGAGACGACAGATTGGATAGAACAGTTTTGAGGGATGCTATCAATCCAAGAAATAATCCAAGAGTGAACCTTCTTCCACTGAGTTCATGTCAAAAACCCTGCAGACTTCACATAACTGAGCATACATTGGAGAAAACCCTTGAATGAAGACTATTAAACATCAGGGCCCATTTATCTTGGCCATTACAATCCACCTTGTCAATCTTGCACGCGTTCCAGTTCTCTGGTATCACTTGCAAGGCTTGACCAGGCTACCTCCCAAACAAGCAGTTTTCAGCAACGTAAATGCTAGTACAAGTGTTGACAGTATTAGCACTTCTGTAATGTCTCATTTTAGAGCATGAAAAGATGTAGAGTACCTAAAGATTTAGAGCCCACAGAAGCCCGGTCTTCAACCATGTCTCCATTAAGTAGATGTGCGACCACGAGCCCAACTCAGCCAAGTTAGTGTGTCAGTACAATCAGGTCTTTTCCTTTCTACACAAAAACATGCAGGACTGTGTTTTAAGTGCTTTGTTGAACTGAGGCCCAAGTTCTAATTTCCTTTATTTATCTTAGATACCAAATGGCTAAAGGACGGGGTCAAACGCTGCAACAGATTGGTTATGGGGTAAAGACACTGGAACCGCCGCTATGATTTGTCACGGGAAGAAAGAGGAAAGGCAAGCAGTCAAACTGTGGAAATAACAGCGAGAACTCTGATAGTTTAAGTCTAAACAACCATCTCAAAGTCATTTAGCTTACTTGTTCTATTTTTTCTCTACACTACCCACTACAATCTACCGTCTTTACAGTCTTTGTTCTTTGTCCTCCCATGTGGAAACTGGAGAGGATCAGGGCACAAATAATGGTACAAACATGAAGACAGCCTAGATGGAAGTCACCGCACACAGTCAGGGGATGCACCGAGTGATCTCATAACTGCTCAGGTGGTCTCCGTTTTCTACAAACACGATTTCTCTGGTATCACAGTGTTTGCAAATGCACCGGTGCTGAACAACTGTGTAGTAACTAAGGAAACCACATGAATTTTCAGAGAGCAGTGAAGAATGAGACATGCATATCTGCCTGCCCAAGGGCTTTTTCTTCCCACTTTGATGAGTTCACCAGCACCAGCGTTCTACCAACAGATACTGAAAACCATAGCAAAAAAGCAGTAAAGGAAGCCTTTTCAGCAAGTCTGTTCGTTGCCTCAGATATAAATAAGCTTTTCATGTTACACTAATCCAAACCTTGACATTTGTAATAACATAGCTCCTTAACAGGGCTTGGAACAGCGCTGTACTCTATCCTTCATTAAGCTGCAACAATGCAAGTGAAGGAAGTCAGGTCATTACAGACTCAGCTGATGTTCCTTGATAAAGCTGCTTTGCAGAAGGTCACAGATGTGCACTTTTGTATCGCGGAGGAGAATTAAGAAGCTAGAAGTTTGTGCTTTGCCATTGCCAGATGAAAACAGACTTATAAAAAAAATAGAGTGCAGCATTCCCTATTCTCTGCTCTAGCCTGCCCCCACACTGCCAAGAGCCTTATCACCGGCACTATCTGAGCTCTATGCCTAGCAGCCCCTGAACAGAACACGCCTGTGAGGATGGATTGTTGATTACTGGTCTTGGAGACATCTTCTTCAAAGCTGTTTATGGTACAAAGCGACTGCTTGACGTGGGAGGGCAAAAATGCAGGCGATTTTCACGTAGAGAGAGATTAGACAGATAGGAGGGTATGCAGGTGAAGGGGAAGACGCAGGGAAAATGCCAACAACTGCAAAGGGAAGGAAAGAAAACACAAAACAGGTAGAATACAGAAACAAAAGGTTTCCCTCTAAGCATTCATATGCTTGCACACACACAAAGCCGAATGCAGACACATTTAACTTCCTAGCTACCTCCACACATCTACTTACCCCTTGCAAATCTAAACTGGATATAGCCTGTTCCAAGACAGTATCTTGCACCTGCAGCCATCCCATCTTTTTAAACAGATTCCTAGCAGAAAGGGTAATGAAGGCAACTTCAGGTTCCCCACACCACCACCTGGATTTCTTTATGAGTTCAAGTAATCCGCAATGGCACACCTCCACGAGCCGAGCAACCAAACGGTTCCAGGTTAGGTACGGTAACCAATATTCGCTTTTTTGGTCTGGATTTTGTTATTAAATCTCCCTGCAACAGAAAATAACACCCTGGGCTGTACACTTCTATATTCAAATAAGAATATATATATATATATATATATGGTACATGCAAATAAGAGATTTCATTACCTACAAAGCCACCTTGGAAGCATCGGTGCACAGGCACTGCCCTATTAATAGGAGTCTAAAGCCCTCTGATCAAGTACCCAAGTCTGAACTTCCTCATACAGGTACAAAGGAGTAACAGCAGGGTGGTTCACCCACAAACGCAGCATGTTTCTGAGGTAGCCTTTACCCACACACAGTGCAATGGGTTGGCCAGAGTTTTACAACGGAAGGACTATCTTTTTCAGGCCACACTCGGGGTGAATGTGTGTGAGCGGGTTCAGAAATGTCCATCTTCTCAATGAAACACAAACTTTTCAAGTACAATTTGTCTTTATGCCTACAGATAACACACACAAGTGAGTGAGTTACCTTCCTATCAAGAATAGCATGGTCAGGAGGAGGGAAGTTGTGGTGCCCTTGTACAAGGCTCCTGTGAGACCTCATCTCAAGCACCGTGTTCAGTTCTGGTTCTCTCGCTACAGGAAAGCCATGGAGATGCTTGAATGGGTCCAGAGAAGAGCTACCAAGCTCATGAGGGGTTGAGAGAACCAGTCGTATGAGGAGAGGCTGAGGGAGCTGGGCAGGGTTAGTTTGAAGAAGAGGAGGCTGAGGGGGGACCTCACTACCCTCTACAACTACCTGAAAGGAGGTTGTAGAGAGCTGGCCTCTTCTCCTTGGTAACTGCTGACAGACCCAGGGGCAATGGTCTGCAGTGGAGGTTTAGATGAGATCTTGGGAAGAAATTCTTTACAGAAAGAGTGGTGAGGCACTGGAACAGCCTTCCCAGGGAGGTGGTAGAGTCACTATCACTGGAGATGTTGAAGAACCATGTGGCTGTGGTGCTTTGTGCCAGGCTAGAGTGGCAGGCACAGAGGGGGTTAGTTTGTGTTTTTTTTGATGGATCAGGTATTTAGGTTTTTTGGTGGTGTGGCCATGGTTGGGCTCGGTGATGCAGAAGGTCCTTCCAAACCAGGATTATTGTGAGATTCTGTTAGCATTACGCTCGAGTAGGATGTATCGACATAAAAGGAGTTTATCTCATTAACTGCTGTTAACCCTTCATGGCATTTCATCAGGGAGTTTTGTGCCTATTCCAAGTATTTGTTCCCTGTGTTCTCAGTGTTTATCCATGGTGTACACTGAAGGATGGGGAAGGCAAGAGATACGTTTTAAGCTCTTCCATCTAAAACCCGCTTTTTGGCTCCCTGCCTCTTTCCTAAATATTAAAACAAATGGCTCATTTCTTTAAAACCTTCTTACTAAAAATAGTCGGTTGGATTGCTTAATTGTGTTAGCTGAAACACAAACATACCCAAAGGAAAGGGCTTTGTAGGAAAAACATGGAAGAGAAAAAAAAATTGAAAGAAAAAATCAGATTTCATCTGGCCTTCCCATCATCACTTTGAGAATTGTTTTGTAGTTACATCATCAGGAAATAAAAGACTATCCTCTGAGGACCCCAACTCTTTACAGAAGAGGGGGGAAAAAAAAAGGAAGGCTCAGAGTTCGTATCGCCCTCTGAGGAGCTGAACTCAATTCACATTTTTGTCTTATTAAAAAATAAAAGCAGGGAAAAAGAACAAGAAAAAGCTCCCTGGGAGCAACAAATTAAAGAAGATGAGCAGGAATTCAATTTTTCCCCTTCTTAACTTGTAGGCTGCGAGACTAGGAGGAAAACATTCTAACTAATCAGCTACCCACTCCTAACGACTTTATTATCAAAGCTGAAAGGGAACTGCCCTAACCCAAACCTTCCGCACATTCTTCTTGGCCATGAGCTAGCAGACAAATGAAAGATTTCACACAGTGCTGAGCGTCAGCTGGAGCCAGAACACATTACTAAGCTTTCCGAGCGCTGGCTATCACTGAAGTACACCAGGCAGACGGGACGAGTCTGCCCAACGCGCAGAGCCTTATATGGCGAGGCAATGACGTAATGCTCCATAGGCTTGGGGCATGCAAAGAGCCTATCTCTCATTGTTTGGTGGGACTGCTGGAATGCGCGCAGCTCTGATGCTACAGCTGAACGCCTCACGCACCATGGAGCAATAGCTGACCCGGGATTTCTATAGTTCAGGAGCATAAGGTAAGCGAGAGGGTGGGAAGCAAATACTGGCAGGTACTGGCACTTCTTGCTTTTTCCTAATGAGATGCTTTATTTTGGTTTTTAAGTCATTTCAAATAAAAAACCAAAATGGTCAGGAGTAAAATACAATGAAAAATGAAATACTCCAAAACTGCACCAGGAGGTGTAGGAGATGCCTGGTTACTCGGAAGTAGGATGACTTTAAGTGTTAAAAAACTGTGTTTAGAACAATTCCTACAGAGCCAGACATGGAATTAGTTTAATGGTAAAGAAAGAGGTAGCTGGGAATTACACACACTTTCCAAGTGGTCGGATAAACTCATGACTGCATTTAAAGCTGGGGAAAGAGTCCAGCACTATTGTAAGACGTTAGGTAAAGCTACTGTCTCTCTCTATGCTGCCTTTAGACGTATATGCTGGGTATTAGTAGACACGTATGCACATGTCTTTGAGCATTTGCTGTACTTCTGAAACACTTGCTGCAGTTTACAGAGGGAGGTATAAATTGCCACAAACATAACTTTGCAATAGGATTAGGCTGTGTCTGAAGGGAAAAACTGTAACTGGCTTAATTACTAACAAACTTTTCAACTCCTACACACTGCTTCCCTCTTCTGTGTCTTGTGTGCAAGTGTCAAATAGCAAGAGGAGATAGAACTGTCAGATTGAAACGAGAAAAAACCCTTTACATTCTCAGTGTCAAGCAAATGATGAGACTTTCAAAAAAATCAGGAAACCCACAAGTTTCCTCAAGGGTTATTCTGTAAGGTGCTGAACAGGACTGCAGTTTAACTCCAGCAAAACAGGGAATGCGGAACAGTTCTGACGGCACTAAGCACCTTGAGAGATTAGGCTTCAGTATGTTTATAATTCATATCTGCATAGTAAACAGAATTGCTCTGTCCTCTGGGTTGATTAAGGGCCAAGCCCTGGCAAATCCTTGTTTATAGGAACAATTGCAATTAAGTCAATTGTGCTGTCCTACTTAGTTTACTAAACTCTGTGCTCCAGACTCAAAAGTGTAAACTAAAATGATAAAGAAGTTGACTCCTTACACCTTTAAACTCAAACCATGAAAAGTAAACCACGTTTTTGCTGTATATTTTCATTTCCCTTAGTATAAAATTCACCCAGCGTTCTGATTGTGTTAGGACAGCAGAAAGGTTCCCCTCCTTCATCTGATGATTTAAATACTGCAAAATCTTTGTTCAAAGAGTACACTTAAGGAAGCTTAAAGCCGACACAATCATATGCATTGCTGACTATGAAGCAGGCAGTATTTTGACTAAGTCTCTAAATCACATATGTGAATGTTTGCATTGCTTTTATTTTCTTGTTTAAAGCAAAAAAAAAATACTGAATAGTTGTTTTATATATGCTTCTAAATATATCAAGTGACTTTTCATCTCAGAGATAATTCAGGTGTCTGTGTAGTGTGAACCTTGGCATGCAGATAAAGGCCACTTCCATGTTCCCAAGGTATTCTGTCTTGTAAGAAGCAAATTTTATACCTCTGTCCATGCCTCAAGTCTGTCTAGCTGAAAGAAT
The DNA here is from genome assembly GCA_013397515.1 of Upupa epops. Classification (NCBI taxonomy): domain Eukaryota; kingdom Metazoa; phylum Chordata; class Aves; order Bucerotiformes; family Upupidae; genus Upupa; species Upupa epops. The sequence goes on from VZRI01004530.1 coordinate 243,606, forward strand.
CAGAGAAGAGAGCACTGTATAATACAGAGAGAATGAAAAGAATCTTAGCAACCAGAACAATCCTAAGTGTATAGTAGAAGAGCAACACCCCGGGATCAGTACCCTAAGCCCTCTGCAATGTCTTCTGCTCACTGTTCTATCATCATATCTGCAGACTTGCAACCTATGTCCTAGATCTCTGTACTGATAAATCACTACTTGTTTTCCTACCTATCCTATACCCAGAGGATTTAATGTTTCATAAACACATTGTCAAGGCATAGAGTGGAAAAGTTAGGTATGTTATGGAAAAGGTGTGTTAGGAACTCTAGTTACCTAACAGACCTAGAAACTTGTTTCTGAGTAGAGAGGACAAGCTGAGGTCTAAGGACTACACATACTGCCTTTATTAAGTACATGTTCGTGGTGTAACTAAAGTGTAAGAGACTATTTCAGCTCTTCCAAATCCAGAAGAGAGTAGCATTTACCATCAACTGCTGCTTTAACATTATGCAAGATACCATCTTCACTGTGAACGATGCTATCCTTTAAGAATCCTAAAAGCCAGAACTCTATTTCCCATAGTCTGTCTTCTGTAGATCAAAAGGCAAAACATTCTTCACTGAGAACTTGAAGGATCATTTTGCTCTCATTTATATTGTTAGAAGTCCAAAATAATTAGACTGAAGTATAATGATTAATGTGTCTCACTGTTGTTCCCTCAAAACACACAGGCATTTGTGTAATTTCTTCAGATTTAATATGAATTGAAAATACCTAATTTTAAGTAATTAAAGCATCAGCCTCCTTCAGTCCAAAAGGAACCAGCAAGGGAAGAATGATCACATCATTCAGTCTTCCACATCTGTATTTCTAGACTTAGAATTCTTTTTACAGTAATATTTTTATAACACACAACATAAAGAGAAAGCATTTTAACAAACATAACCTCCAGAAACGAAAGCCAACTTCCTATCAAGCTGCATTGACCCTTTGTTCCCTCCCCATCACTTCCCCTCCCTCCACGGACAAATGTCACGTAACTGCTGACACTAGGAATTGTGGAAATTCCATCCAGAAGACCAAGGGATGTAACTTACTCTTACTTTCCTCATCACTTACTGCTTGCTTTTCCCCCCCGAGTGACAGCGCTTTGATATTATTTAACTACGAGTGTGATGAGTTATTACATTGCTGTGGAATAAAGCACTAGCCTGGGTTACTCCCAGCACATCTTCCCTTGGTGGACTCTTGCAAAGCTCATCTTATAAGGCTGGTAACTTTTATTCAGGGAAAAATCTTCATGAGGTATGGCTTGGTACAGACGAGTGACCAGCCACTGCTTCCCCGTACCTCTCCTGCAAACAGCTTCCCTCAAACCCTGGGTGTGGTGTTACCTGAACACAGTTCATTAAAGAAGCAATTAAAATACTTCAGTCAGATAATCCTAAGGAGTTCACAATGTAGGAAGACCTATCTCTAAATAGCATCCTATAAAATTGTAGTTCTGACTCATTAAGGGTTCCCCTGAGTGCTTTAACCTGTCATCAAGTTTATTTGAGCCTAGGAATGATGATTTACCGGTAAAAATCAATTCTTCTTCATTGCTTAGGTTTGATTTTGTCATATTGAATGGGTTTTGCATTGAGGTTTTTGTTGAGCTTTTTGAAGTGGTTGAAAGTCTGGTTACTTCAGCCACCCACTAAATTGTATTACTCAGCTCCAAGAGAGTAAGAGGCACTGCTGAAAAAGTCTAAATATAGTGCCCGGTCTTTTGATTTAAGTGAAGTAATCGACATTTTGAGTCTTAACACCTCTCGGTTTGCCACGGTTTCTGTCAGCAAGACAGGAGTCACTGTGACTGCATGTCCAGGGCACCATGTTTCTTTCTGGAAGGTCAGGAACAGCCATTGCACTGAAGGATCAACAGAGCACACTCAGGCATCTTCAGTTCAGTAAACTCATATTCCAAGATTCAAGGAGGATAATTCTGGGATGACTTTCTTTCACAGTCTGTAGCCTCCAGTTAAAAACAGTACAAAAACAACACCTCCCAAAGCAGTGCCTCCTCACCAGAAGGACCAAACTGAAATGACAGTGAAGAGGTGAATGATCATGCAATAAAGGAATGCTAGTACCCAGCATTGTGCAACCCTCCTTTAATAACTAAAAGGAAAGCTTAGCAGTGAAAATTCAAAGCAACCCTGCTAGAGAAAATTTCAACACAACTCAGGGTACCATAACTTTGGGCATTTAAGCTGATAAATGCACAAGGGCATCCATTTTGCATGTTGCAGAGGTCACCCTTCCTACTGCTCACCACAAAGCATATAACGTGATGGTGTAACACAACCGTGGCGTCTCCTCCTCTGGAGACGTTCCAGCCCCGCCTGGCTGTGTTCCTCTGTGACTTGGTCTGGGGGATCCTGCTGTGGCAGGGGGATTGGACTGGATGATCTTTCCAGGTCCCTTCCCATCCCTAAGGATTCTATGAGTCTATCCATAAACTGCTTGACTTCAGCCTCAAGCTGGGCAGGGGACCTATGGATAACCACCAGAGAGCGGCTGCTGAGGGAAATCAAGGGAACATGAGTCATTTGGCTTCACACTGCATGTTCACAGAAGCTGAGCCCACAACCACCTAACTGCTCGTGATTAAGCTTAGGCTTCCACACACCTCCACAGATGTACTGCAGGTAGGGTATAAAAAGCCCCAGTGAACAGGACTGAAAACACAGATGGACAACTCAGAAATACTTGTGCCCAGAGAACTGTTAATCTTGCTTACATTTGAGGGATCAAGCAGCTTTCACTGTCCTTTAGAGCCTTCCGGAGGCTGGGGAAGGAAGATAACAATTGCACTTAGAAGAAAGGCCAAGTTAAAGGTCTGCCTTAAGTCCAATAGTGAAAGCAGCTGCTTTTAAATTCACTGCACCCAGTGGATTTCAAACTTTGTCCTTTTTTATCGGAGCCACGATGCTTATAAAGTGTTTGCATAGCAACTACTGCAACGAGAGCAGGAAAGAGAACATTTTCACAAATGGAATGGAACAGCGTGTTGCTAAAAAAAAGGGTCACACAAGATAGTTAAAAATGGACAGCAATGCCCTCACAACACTCACATTTTACATGTAAGTTGCATTTTAGCAGACAAACAGAGCCGTGGCCTCAAGCTGCTTCACCAGAGGTTTAGATCGGACACGAGGAAGCAGCTCTTCACTGAGAGAGTGGTTGGGCACGGGAACAGGGTGCTCAGGGAGGTGGCACTCACCATCCCTGGAAGTGTTTAAAAAGTGAGTAGATAGAGCATTTGAGGCCGTGGTCTACAGGTTGGGGAGATGCTGGGATGAGGGCTGGACTCAGTGGTCCTGAAGGCTCTTTCCAGCCATGAAGATTCTATGATTAGACAGAGTATAAGCTGATTAAATGCCATCAACTTCTAATAGATTTAGTCAATATTCTGGTAAAACTTGTTAACTTCTAGTTGTTAACATAAAGCCAGGAAATTTAACCAGAAACTGATGTCATCTACGCCATTCCCAAACATTATTCTATTCTAAGTATCTACACAAAGGTCCATGGAATGCACCTAAAAAATGCCACACATGTTTTTGTTTTCAACTTCAAAATGTTTCCCCTGAGTCAAGAAGATTATCACAGTAGACCAGGTTGGACAGGACCAAAGTCCAACCCATTAGAGAAACACACTTTAAACGAGATGGTCCAGCATCACAGTAATGCTAAGGCTGGAAAAGACCTTAAAGATCATCCAGTCCAACCTAAAACCAACTAAACCAAGTAACNGGGAGCTGCTGGGATGAGGGCTGGACTCAGTGGTCCTGAAGGCTCTTTCCAGCCATGAAGATTCTATGATTAGACAGAGTATAAGCTGATTAAATGCCATCAACTTCTAATAGATTTAGTCAATATTCTGGTAAAACTTGTTAACTTCTAGTTGTTAACATAAAGCCAGGAAATTTAACCAGAAACTGATGTCATCTACGCCATTCCCAAACATTATTCTATTCTAAGTATCTACACAAAGGTCCATGGAATGCACCTAAAAAATGCCACACATGTTTTTGTTTTCAACTTCAAAATGTTTCCCCTGAGTCAAGAAGATTATCACAGTAGACCAGGTTGGACAGGACCAAAGTCCAACCCATTAGAGAAACACACTTTAAACGAGATGGTCCAGCATCACAGTAATGCTAAGGCTGGAAAAGACCTTAAAGATCATCCAGTCCAACCTAAAACCAACTAAACCAAGTAACTCTAACATCTAACATCATCCTTTCAAGCTGAGCCTTAAAACTTCTTATATTTGCAGAATTCACCACCAATCTCAGCACAGCCATTCTATTTCACATCCCTGCCTAGAAAAAAAGGAAAAGGAATTATATGAACCTGTTTTTTTTGTTTTAGATGTTGTCCACGTGAACCTGAGAATAACCAAAGCTCCCCATATAGGGTAGGCAAATCCTGACCTGAATATCTAAAACCCAGTGCTGACCACACTAACTTGAGTGCAGGAAGGTAAAGGGGGGAAAAAAAAGCAGTGAATTTGTTCACTCAGAGCTGAAATATTTGAACATGCTCTCTCAAATGTAAACAGAAACTTCTCTTCACAGGCAGCCCATGTCATTCACAGATGAAATGCTAAATTAGTCTCAATGAAAAGGCCACCATGAACAAGGTTAGGTTTAAAACATTCCCTAAAATATGCAAAAACAAATTCACGTTTCTATAATCACATCTAATATATACAATCTTCATAGCTGGAAAGGACCTCCAGGATCACCAAGTCCAGCCCTCATCCCAACAATGGGATGGGCACGTGCCTTTGTGTGTATATGGGTAAGCAGAGCAAGGCATTAAGCACCCCTGAAGAAAGCAAAAGACAGCTTCAACAGAGGTCACCTCAAGAGACATAAAATAGACTGAGTATGGTGCAGTGGCAACACCAAGAAGTGGTGAAGTTTAGACGAGATCTGAAATTCTTTACAGATAGATTGGTGAGGCACTGGAATGGCCTTCCCAGGGAGGTGGTGGAGTCACCGTCCCTGGAGGTGTTTAAGCAGCGTGTAGATGCAGTGCTTTGTGACAGGCTAGAGAGGCAGGCATGCAGGGGGTTAGTGTGTGTTTTTCCATCAATCAGGTATTTAGGTATTTGCAGGTGTAGGGATGGCTGGATTCTAATCTATTAAGTCTTTTCCAACCACATCTATTCTGTGATTCTGTGCAATCACCCTCTCAGAGATCTAGGCTCTGCTTAACTAAACAACTAGTAAGCTCTACCTAGAGATAATATTTTCAGCATTTGAAAGCACATTATAAAAGAAGGATAAAAGCTAAAACATATTGCATCAGAAACATACTATCCATGAAATCAAGGTACAGCTCCTTGATTTTCAGAGTGACAGCTAAAAATGGGAAAAATATAACCTAACCATCACAAAGCAGGAGCCAAGAGGCAAGAAAATACGTAACAGGGCAGGTAGCCAAATAAAAACACTGAGTTATAAATCAGTTTGGGGTACAATAGCAGGGCAGAGAATGACGGACTGAAATAACACTTGTCAGAAGAACAGGGAACACTTGGAGTCTAGAGGCACTTTTGTGAAAGGGTAAAGGAATCGTAGATGCACATGACCCTACTCATTCCTAATGAAGCCTTTTTTCTGTGACAGTTTTTAAAAGGCAGAGAAAGAAAACTGGAAAACAAGTAAAGATGGAAAAAGTACGTATCCCTCTTGGCTTTAGGAAGGCTGTTGAGAACAACTTTTAAAGAGTTTGAGAAACCATGGATGACAGTAGTTAGAACTAGTTAAATCCATTTTTACATCTTAACTGTTTAAGGTTTTCCTAAGAAATAAAGCAGCACTTCTTTTCCAAAGCAAGCCAGGGTTATATTCCATCTGCTGAACACACAAGGAGCTACAAAACAAACCTGACTCCAGATACAAACTGTTATCAGTACTTCAAGGGGCCATAGGACTACAGGACCCAAATGTCTTTTATGCTTAAGCAGAGTGCCCGATCTCTAAAGCAGTGAATTACCACTGGGATGGAAAAATCTTAATTGTTAGCTATAACACATTGAAGTAACTGGTTAAACAATTCATCACGAGTGGAGAGGCTGCCTAAATGAGTGTTATTTAAATATGTCTAGTCAATCTCTGAAGTCAACTTTGGCCCCAACTATAACCATTAAAAAACTTCTCAGACTAGGATCTCTAGCTCTCCACTGTAACATCCTATTGAAGCAATGCATCAGTTCTCTTGGAAAAGCTATGTTAGTTCTCTTGGAACAAGCTAAAACCCTGAAAAAGAGCCCCTATGCTAATGATCAACACACTTTAAACAAACATACATGGACAAACTATGGACCTTTAAATGATTCATCAACTGCTCCCGGGCCAGAGTGGCCTTAGGTCCTACTGAGCTTCCAAACATCCCTCACTTCAAGTCCCAACACATTCGTACACAGGAGGTGCTCAGCAAGACATTTAGCAGGATTAGAACAGACAGCAAGAAACAGAATCATCTCTCAGGTAGAGAAGTCCACAGAGCGTCAGTACACAGAGCTGTACCCAGAAGCAATCTGTAATCTGCTGGAAATAGTTTTAATACAATTCCTGAAGGTCACGTACTGCAAAACAGGAAACCAGCAGCGTTATTCATCATTTGTAGCTTCAAAGCCATCTCTAGCTACTTAACTGTGCTGCAGTGCTTTGCTGTAGCAACCTCTCCTTCACCTGTGTCCTCCAAAATGAAGAGCATAAAGAAAACAGACACCCTGACATTATGAGGTCTGCAGGGAAAAGAAACATGTAGCTTCAAAGTGGAAGTCTCTGTTTGACACTAGTGTTATGACTGCTCTTATTGCTTCCAGTCTTGGCTACTAGAAAACGTTGCCACTGCATCAGCAATCCTGATTAAAGTCTTATGTCTGTTTGGAAACCTCGGCTACACTGCTTCACACAATTTTGCATCAAGCCCAATTTAAATACCTCAAGCTGCATTTGCAGTAAAAACTAAGGTTCAAGTTTTCTGGTGACCACCAAGCCCAGTCTTCAAACACACATACACAGGTCGATGTCAGGAATTAAGCACACCAAGGAAGGGCCTTACTTTGGTCTTAGGATGTATGTAAATAATAAGCATCTAATGGGCATAAACAGGACCCTTAAGAAGATCAGGAATGTTTGCCCAGGTGTTTTTAACCAGCTCCACTCCTCCAAACAACGGCAACTTCAGAGTCTTTTCAGACAGTCCCAGTAAGCACCTTTATTTATCTTTCAGTGGTTAATCTATGTAGTTCTAGTAATAATTTCAGCCCATAAACTCTAAAGTTTGCAGCCAGCTTCCACCTGTCTAAAAGCAGGAGGCCACTGCAGGACTGAGCAGCTTACCAGGGACGACAGCAAAGGTGCCTTCAATCCAGCCGAGGAAGCGCATGTGGCAGCACGGGAACCTCTATGTTCTACCGGTGCTGATGAGTAACACCACACAAACAAGGCTGTGGTTAGCATAAGAGACAGGCACAGCACCTATTCTACCCATGGTTGAAAATGTGACCCCAGACGTTTATTTCTATATAAAATGTGTGTTATAATTATTTTAGAGAACATCCAGTTCCTGTAAGTGTTATGGGAAAATGACATTTACGACTAGCCCGTCTCCTCCGAGTAGTGTGTTGTGTTATTGTTGGCTGGGTGCCATTCTCTGTCACACCGAAAACATTAACTAAATGAGGTTAAACAAGTTGGTGTTACTCTGGATCCGTGCACAATTACAGCCAGTTCTGGTCAAGAGAGCAGTGCTAGCACTGCTCCAGGTGAATCGGTTACCAAAACTAGCATCCTAACTGCCCCCCAGACAAATATACTCACAAAAGGAGGTTCAAGCTGAAGCCTGCATCCTATAACATTATATACAGAATAAAAACCCCACAGGATTTATCTATTGAAATTGCTTGAAGGAAACTCCTCCTAGTTCCCTTAATCTAAACCAAGTAGATTTATAACTAAACTAAAACGAAACTGGAAAGTGTAAAAAGGTGACTTGAGGGATAGCAACTCGCGTGGAGCTGAAGCAACAGCCTCATTCTGTGAATCACAACTTCTGAAAACTCCTGTCGCTTGAAGGATGCAGATTAAAGAGGTGAGAAGGAAATGCAGCCCTCCAGCTGTTACATATATATCTATAGTAAACACAGCATGGCAGCGATAACCAAGTAGTGTTTGCCTCATGCACACTAAACACACATGGCTGAGGTAATCGGCGATAGTAACCCTCTGACTAGAACTTTCCAGATCTTGGGCAAGCTGCACTCCCTTGTTTGTGCCTAACCTTCTCACCAGAAATGAGGAGAAGGCAGGCAGGGCTCTACAAGGCAGTTTTCAGGAGCTCTTGCTACCATTTCTTATATGCTGATTCCTAGCAGGAGGCTGCAAAGCACCTGCCTGTGGAGAGAACTATGAAACAGAAAACCACTGAACTGGTTTATCTCTACAGTACTGAGTGGTTTATAATATTGGTGGGTTTGAAACATCTCAGTAATATGGTCACACAACAGTGTTCCAGGGTAATGCTCCATTTAAAGTACAACTCAGGTACATAAAGACACAGAATCTAACCGATTACTTTCAGTTCCTACCACACAACATCAGCTAACAAACGATGAAAGGCACTACCACTTAAAAAACCAGAAATCATTACAAGCAGTAGTTGTCTTGGTTTATTTTGCATAGTTACCCTGCTATTAAAACCGTTTGAGGTTGATACTAACTCTTACTGTAACAGATTGTTTTCAGTCAAGGCTGCTTTTCTTGTTAATAACAAGTACAGTGTTGTACCTGAACTCGAGTTAAAGATGAAAGACAGACAAAAGCAGGAGCTGGATTAGTAACTGAGAAGTTCTGCCTCACTCTGGTTGCTTTGACCCCTATACCACATCTCTTGTGGTTCATCTTTCCATTTCCTTCTGAAAGCTTTCCATCTGCAAAACTATCATTTCCTGGCTGACGTAAATGTGATGAGTTCCAAACTCTGGTGTTGCATCTGAAATTACTTGCTTTATTTTTTTACAGGCGGTGTGGAGAGAGGGAGAGTGGAGAATGAGTATGCAATAAGATAAATCCCAAACTACTAACTAACCAAACCCCAGTTGTATTCCCTCGAGCCAGTTAAGTTATCGATGCATTTCGATTCAAAACAGAGTTGGATGCAGTCAGGTTACATGCACACTTAGGTACTATGGAAATGCCAGTGTTAACAGATACTGACTTTAAAGCATGTCTGAAATAGCTGTTACATCTAGGAAGAGGGGAGAGGAAAGACAACTGCATCTCAAAAATGGTCACACAGAAGAGTCCAGCTCACAACTCACTGAGCCATGCGTTCTCATGGCTGAACAGACAGTTTTTAAGGCTAACTTCATTAAAGCTGATTAACTTTGTGGTCTTGACTTCTCAGGGCTCATTTACACTTGTTTTTCCATTAAATGCAGTCAAGTAAAAAAAACCCAAGACCCCACAAACCCAAACAAAAACCCATCAACAAGTTAGTAGCAATGTTTTCACTCCCACCTAAACCTCCTGCACCGCCTTAGCGTAATCTCAGATCTTACAACGTTAGCCATCAGCAATATTAGAAATGAACAGACACAATTAATAACTCTTGGTGCACGTTGGGGAAGTTAGTGCCACTGAAAGCATTACCACCTGCACTGTGAGACTGATGCTGTGAGATTTAGATTCTGGAGGTGTTTAAAAATTAGGGACATCATTCTCCCCCTGCACTGGGTACTGGTGAAGCCTCACCTCAAGTCCTGGAGGCAGTTCTGGGCCCCTTGCTTCAAGAACAATTGAGGGGCTGGAATGGGTCCAGAGGAGCAACAAGGCTGGGGAAGGGACTGGAGAGAAGGTCTGATGAGGAGAGGCTGAGGGAGCTGGGGGTGTTTAGCCTGGAGGAGACTCAGAGGGGACCTTATGATCATGCTCTCTTAACTACCTGAGGGGAAGTTGTAGACAGGTGGGGGTCAGGCTCTTCTCCCAGGCACCCAG
>VZRI01004530.1:253915-340152 GCA_013397515.1 Upupa epops
GGTTAAGTTGGATGTTAGGAAGCTCTTCCTCATGGAAAGGGTGATCAGACACTGGAATGGACTGCCCAGGTAGGTGGAAGAGTCCCCATTCCTGGAGGTGTTGAAGGACAGACTGGATGTGGCACCTAGTGCCCTGGTTTAGCTGATGTGGTGATGTCAGGTCATAGGCTGGGCCAGATGATCTCAGAGGTCTTTTCCAGCCCAAATAATTCTGTGATTCTGTGAAATTTGTCTTATAGACAGTCTCTTACAGTTGCAAAAAACCCCCCTCTAAATCTTAAGGAGTTTTGCATCCTAGTACAAAGCAATGATTTAAAAATCAAATCATACATATAATATACTGGAAAACAAACTCTCCACTAAGCGCTCCCATTCCATTGGGAAGTGCTGACTGAGTCAGATAAAGCCAACAGATTACACAACAGCATTGGCATGTTGCTGCTGCTGTAATTTCAAAGGCTTTCGACTTACTTTGTAACGGGGAGAAAACACAACATTCCTAAAGACACCAAAGTGGGGCAGAGGAGGAACTGTAACACCTTCTCTAAACAACTGCATGTCAGTAAGCAGAACCGTAAGCAAACAAGCGAGCAAACAAAAAACACAGCCACACCACAAGACCAGACATCCATTTTAACAAGCCCAAGCTTTGTTGCAACTGTGGAAGACACAGCCAGGCCAGTTTTCTTCGGATAACAAAGAGCTGGTTACACTGATGTCAAAAAGGACACCCATCTGTAAGATTTAGCAGAAACGATGAACCGTGTTTCTTCTCTTATTAAGTGCCAGACTAGGTTTTATTGCTAACCATAAAGAATACCTCAGATGAAGAGGCATGACTTCATCTCCATTTAAAAGCTTTCAGCTTAGTGTTTTTATTTGCATTGCACAGTGGAAACTCGAGCACATGTCCAGAAAGTTTAGAAGCAAGTCTCTTCCTCATGTTAGAACACGTACAGCCTCTAGTAAGCCATGTCTTTCACCTGAGGAAGAGCAAAGAGCATGAGCTACATGAACACATGATTTTTTGAGTCACAGACATTTAAAAATGCCATGATTTCTGCAGAAGGAAGATATTGACAGGTGTACAACAAATCTCCTCGATATTTTGGAGATCCTGTGAGGGTGACGGAGCACTGGAACAGGTTTCCCAGAGAGGTTAATGGAGCATTCCCACGTAGCCTACTGTAGGTGATCCTGTTCTGGAGTGGGCAGGCTGGACTAGATGATCTCTAGAGGTCCCTTCCAACCCCTAACTTTCTGTGATTCTGTGCTTTTGGTGGAAAGATGATCAAAGTATAACTCTGCAAGCTACGATCTATTTCACACGCATCCATACACGATGCAGCTTTTTCTAAGGTTACCTTTACAAGATTGCTTCCAGAAATACAATAGAATTAATAGATTGTTCTAAAATAAATCATTAAAGCAACATAAAAATAAGGGTCTTGCAATTTCAGTCTAAGCTGTCCTTCACCCCCTCCTTACAATCTAGTACAACCATGTCTGTGTAACACAGATGCCCCCCGTGGCAATGGAAAACCCCACTTAAAATGAGATCGCATGACACCAAGGCAGTGAACTGGTTTGGGTGTCCCCACCTCTTGTAGAGGACACAGTCATTGTGTTGCCAAGTAGAATGTTGGAGTCAAAGACACGCACACTTAAATAATCTGAAACTAAAGACGACTGGATTGAGTGTACAGCGTTAACAAGAAGCTAGAGTGTTCATACTGGGGAGAGCAATGGCAATGAATAAGGAGAGCTGACAATTTCTTGAAGCAGTAAAAAAGTCGGAAACTAGTATAGCAAATTAGTATGATGGCAAGCCTCAATAAAGCTGTCATTTATAACAGAAGGTCGGAAGAAAAGGTAGTAAGACACTGCCTTGATTCTGCTGAGTACCTAACATTCATGTTCTTAAAAAACCATTTCCATTGCTGTTTTTGCTGGCCTGGAATCAGAAAGGGCTCTTGTAGCACCGTGAAGTCAACTGCCTGGAATTATCTGGGAAAGCTTTGACTAAACGATATCCCTACCTTTGCCTAGTATGAAATTACATGATCACAGAACCCAACTGAAATGAACATCAAAATATTCTGTTACATAGAGATTTCCTGCTAATTTTATTAAACTTGTGTTTTTAAGACATCTTTCGTTTCTCTACTCTCGCATACTTCAACACACGCAAGCCAACCCACCCCACCAAAAACCCCCGAATACTTTGTGGTCCTCTGTGATTAAGTACAGGTGTACAGACACAGCTGCTGTAACCTCTGAGTGATGAAACAGGCATTCAGCAGCCCAAGAAGAGTTCTCCTGCAAGCATTAACAGACTCCCAGCTGCCTTTTACAGCATCAATCTTGATTCTAACAAATCATGATCTATTCAGCACTGGTGAGGGCATTTTAGGTATAGTAACACATGAGAAAGCAACCACTTCTCAAATTCAAGTGCAAAACCTTATTCAACTACACTCCATATAAAATAACCTCAACCAAAGATGCTTAATGCATCCCACTTTTCAGAAATAGATGAAAACCCTTTAACCCACAGCTTCTGCTCTGTTCTCCATAACTTAACTTCATAGAATGACTTCATAGAACTATGTTTTTAAAAGATATCAGGGGTTAGAAATCCTTGCTTGTATTTCTGTTTCAGTCTTAAAGCTGCTTGTTAGCCTTGGAATCTAGGAAACATTTTTAAGTACCCTAAACTTTGTTTTGCCTGACATAAGAAACAAATCTCCTCAAATCCCTCCTTGGGTCATACAGAGATCGAGGGAATTCAGCCACTTTCATTCACATAATGTTTGCACACAGACTTGACCAGATTGGGTTAAGATTACAGCCTCGAGTTGAGGTAGTCTAAGTGCTTTGCTGAATCAATTCTTAAGCATTCCAGGTAGCTTGCTTAAGAAAAAAAAAGAGAAGATAGGAAAAATATAATGGAGGTTGTACATATACCGATGGAGGTTGTACATATACCGATGCTCACTGGAAGACCAGGTGGGATTGCTCACTCAAATGTTTCTCAACTTTTCATGTGCAATTTCCACAGTGTCCCTATGAAAGTTATGATTGCTAGTCATCACTTGGTTTATAGTTTCTTTCTAAGCAGTTTAAGGGGCATCAGTCACAGGAGCATTGCAGTTTCCTTTGGCCAGAGACATCATCTAGTTAATACAGAAGCATTGGGTAAAACCCTGCTTAATTTAGGTATTAATCATCTCAGCTAAGTTTGCCTTAGAAAAATAAATTGCAGCAAAGCTAGCTAAATTAGCTTGAAATGCCAGTAAGCCTAAGTCTATTTTAACAGTATTAATATGCCTTAACTTCACGCACACACAAAAACTGAGCTCATTCCAAATGAAATTGTTAGTTGTGATTCTGTTATGGGTTTGTGTCTATGGCAACGGTAAATCATCAATTGAACTTCACTACTAAAGCATTTAGAGGCAAGGGTGTGGAGGGAAGAGATTTTTACACTAAAAGGAACTCAAACTGAAAGTAGCAGTGAAACGCAGACAACGGTCTATATACCGACACCACTGTGCCAGTCTGCCTTTGAAGGTGGTACAGTTTCTCCCCGTTTATTTGTTCTGTCAACCAAGCAGCATTCCTTCTGCCTCATTTCACAACCCTCTCCCTACACACTTACACTTTTCATGTCTGTTTTCCCCATTATGATAACTGACTCTTGCAAAGAATTTGGGGCTGCCTTAAGGTCTCAGTACCAGCTCTGTTTATTACTGCTTCCTATTCCATGTATTTTTCATATAAAGCACTTTGTTGCATTCAAGATAGTGCAGCTGATGCACTAAAACAAAAACAGTGGGGATGGTGAAGCAGTTACAGAAAGTTTCATGGTCTGTACAGTACCAGCATGAAGTCAGACAATTCTGATGGACAGTTGCATAATAGCAGGAACTTCCTCTCTCTCTGCTGGAAAACTTCAGTGCTGTCAAAGGGGATGCTGCTCAGGCAGCCTACTAAATGCTCAGTCAGTCATCAGCTAATAAAGGACTGTGCAAAAAAAGCCCATAAACTCTTCCTGAATAAAAGGGATGGCTGCAACAGGAACTTGTCGGTGGGAAGCTGTAAAGGCTCACCACTTGGACAAGCAAAGGCATTACAGTAATTACTGGAGACCAATGGGGAACATGTTTCATCAGCAACTCCTTGAGCCACCTTCATATTTCAGAGAGGGGAACAACACATTAACTGAGGCCTCTTTCTTTTTTAATGAGTGCTGAAGTAGTTATTTCATGCATGAAGTCCTAATGTACAACTCATTTCCCTTGCAGCATTCTGCACACAACCAGCTGCACATCATACATATGAACAACAGCAAAACAAGCTCTTGTACTTTACACCATCAGCCTGGGATTTTCCTGCTGTATTTTAATACCTGAATATACTTATAGATGGGCCAAGGGAAAAATCCAGTTGAAAAGAGGCCAATGTGCTTTGCTAGCCAAAGCTAATCATGCCTCAGACCGACTCCACAAATCTCTCCCTGACAAAGACAAGGCTACAAAAGAACCTTATCATTTGAGACATTCTGATGGCTTCTCAGGGTGTTAAACAAATGCACAACCTTATCCCAAGCCTCTAACAAATCAAGTACACAGCATCTCAGTAAAGACTGAGTACTAATATAAACCCACCATTACAAAAGCTTTCAAGAATGATGCAAAAGCAGGGTTACACTTAGATGTATCTGCATTTTTTGGACACAATACCAATTTTTTAATATTTATATGGTTTAATAATAAAACATCATGATGGTTTATAATTTGAAGTTATTAAGACTTAGCAGTTGTAATTTACAGCATCATAAAAACGCCTGCACTGACCTATTTTCTCAATCACTACAATAATCACGTTTCTTCAATAAACAAGACAACCCAGAACAAACCAGCACAATATCTGAATTCACGTGTCTAGCCTCCAACAATCAAGATCAGTGCTGTTCCTGTGCCAAAAACCAAAAAGATGTGTTGCACTAGTACTTGGCAAAAGCTGGAAACATAATGTAAGATGTTTAATGGCTGAAGTTATTAAATCTAAATGATCATATGGAAGTGTCCATTACAGAACTGAATAGAGTGCAAGGCCTGTGGGTACTTCCCCAAGATGCTACAAGAAAGGTTCTGCTTGTAATTACAATTGGACATGCACATAGACCTGGTAGAGATATTTCTAACGTGTTTTTAAGTGTCCACTAAAATAATTCAAAAATCAACTGTTTCCTCCTGCAGGTTGAAAAAGCTTCTTGAACAAGAAACAGCGTATCAGGCAAAGAAAGAGAAGGAAAGCAACAAGAAAATAGCTAAACTGAAAGAAGAATTGACTAAACTGAAATCATTTGCTTTAATGGTGGTCGATGAACAGCAAAAACTCACTGAGCAGTTGAGCCAACAAAGACAAAAAATCCAAGAATTATCCGTTTGTGCAGAACAAGCACACGAGAAGCTGGCTTTTACTGAAGCTAAAGTTCAAGAAGAGAAACAGAGAGCTAGCAGGCTGGAGGCTGAACTTCAAGCCCAAAGCAGTAAGGTTTCTCAAGACCAAGAAGCAATGATGGCCAAACTAACCAATGAAGACAGTCAGAATCGTCAGCTCCGGTTAAAGTTAACTGCTCTCAGCAGGCAAATTGACGAGCTGGAAGAGACCAACAAATCTTTGCGAAAAGCAGAGGAAGAACTGCAAGACCTACGGGATAAAATTAATAAGGGGGAGTGTGGAAACTCCTCACTTATGACTGAAGTAGAAGAACTACGGAAACGACTGCTGGAGATGGAAGGAAAAGATGAGGAGCTCATAAAAATGGAAGATCAGTGCAGGGAACTTAACAGTAAGTTAGAAAAAGAAGCATTGCAGAGCAAGAACCTTAAAGGGGAAGTTGAGAAACTCAACAAAAGAATTATGGAGCTGGAGAAATTAGAAGATGCCTTCAACAAGAGTAAACAGGAATGTTACTCCCTGAAATGCAGCCTGGAAAGAGAAAAAATGTTGACAAAGCAGCTGTCCCATGAGCTGGACGGCTTAAAAGCTAGAGTTGGTGAGCTTGAGGCTATTGAAAGCAAGTTAGAAAAAACTGAGTTTACACTGAAAGAAGATTTAACAAAGCTTAAGAGTCTAACAGTGATGCTCGTCGATGAAAGGAAAGCAATGGGAGAGAAAATAAAGCAAACTGAAGAAAAGCTGCAAGCAGCAACTTCTCAGCTTCAGGTGGAACAAAACAAAGTGATGTCTGTTACAGAAAAGCTAAGAGAGGAAAGCAAGAAGGCACTGAAATCAAAATCTGATGCAGAGGAGAAAGTGTCCAGTGTTACAAAAGAAAGAGATGAGCTGTTGAACAAACTGAAAGCAGAAGAGGAGAAAGGCAGCGATCTTGTTTCCAAGGTGAATGTTCTAAGGAAAAGACTTCAGTCACTGGAAGCTGTAGAAAAAGAGTTTCTTAAAAATAAGCTTAAGGAGAATACTAAATCCTGCACCTCCTTGCAGCAGGAAAACAACAAAATCAAAGAGCTTTCACAAGAAGTTGAGAGGCTTAAGCAAAAGCTGAAAGAAATGAAGTCCATAGAGGATGACCTCATGAAAACTGAGGATGAGTTTGAGTCTCTGGAGAGAAGATATAACAGTGAACGGGACAGGGCCAAGCTCCTATCAGAAGAGCTGGAGGCTGTGAAAAAGGAACTGGCTAGGTATAAATTAACAGAAAAGGCAGAGTCCAATCATGAGCAGCACCTTTTTAAGAAGCTCAAAGAAGAAGAAGCCAAATCAAGCCATCTTTCCAGAGAAGTGGATGCACTGAAAGAGAAAGTTCACGAATACATGGCAACAGAAGACCTAATCTATCACCTCCGGGGTGATCACACTGTCTTACAGAAGAAACTCCTCCAGCAGGAAAATAAGAACAGGGATTTAGCAAGAGAAATGGAAAGTCTCACAAAAGAATTGGAGAGGTACAGATGCTTCAGCAAGCCCATCAAGCCTGGTCTCAACGGAAGGAGATTTTCTGACTTGAAAGTGTTTTCAAAAGAAGTCCAGACAGATCCAGCAGACAATGAACCCCCTGATTACAAAACCCTTGTGCCTTTAGAGCAAACAGTCATAAACGGGCAGCTCTATGAAGACAGCGATAACGAGGACAAAAGCAACCAGGAGGAGGAACAATCGGTGTCTTTCAAAAGCAACCCATCAATTGCAAACGCCATGAACAAAAAACTGTGGATCCCTTGGATGAAGTCCAAGGAGAACCATCCTCAAAACGGAAAGGTTCATACAAAGCAGAATGGAAACTGCGCCCAGACTGGGGACTTCGTACTAAGCCACACACCTGGCCAACCTCTGCACATAAAAGTAACTCCAGACCACGGACAGAACACGGCAACACTTGAAATAACTAGTCCTACCACTGAAAGTCCGCACTCCTACACAAGCACAGCAGTTATACCTAACTGTGGCACTCCAAAGCAACGAATAACCATTATTCAAAACGCATCCTTAATGCCTGTGAAATCAAAACCACACGAAGGTTACATGAGCCCTGAGCAAGTAACCTCTCCTATTACTATGGCTACTTTTGCAAGATCTCAAACTCCAGATTCGTGTGGTTCCTTAACACCTGAAAGAACAATGTCCCCTTTGGCTTTACCCGGCTCGAGTTCTCAGGAGCAAACGCTCTCCTCAGAGCCTTTGGAAATGGGAGCCAAGCACACTATTTTTAGAGTATCCCCAGACAGGCAGTCATCATGGCAGATTCAAAGGTCTAACAGTACGGGATCAAGTGTAATAACTACTGAGGATAACAAAATCCACATCCACTTAGGAAGTCCTTATGTCCAAGCTCTCACCAATTCCAAGCCCATCAGCCCTTGTAATCCAGTGCAAGACAACAGAACTCCAGTAGCTAATGGCCTACCCAGTAAGCCCACCAATAAAATCACCAGCAGTATTACTATCACACCAACAGCCACTCCTCTCCCACGGCAATCACAAATTACAGTAAGTAATGTCTATAACTGACCCCCATCCATGCTGACACCCTTACCAGCAACCCATCCTGTTTTTCATCCCAGCAAGATTTATTTGGAACAGCCCCTTTCCTTTGGGAGAGATCCGTGCATGAACTATACAACAGTATAAGAAACTAACGTTAAGTTTTGCCTGCTTAGTGTTATCAAGAGTGCACTTACTGTATACCCGTCATTGAAATACAGTTATGTACAACATTTAGTCTTGCACTTGTATAAATGCATCCTCATGTATTTCCGTTTTCAAAATAACTCTCAGTACTTTTTGACTGCAACTTGCCTTGGTAAAATATTTTAACATTACAAAACCAGTAAATAATTGATTATTTTTATCATTGCTTGCAGAACAGTTTTGTTTGCTATGTGTGGTTTGCATTTTTTTTTGCATGTACAGTAGAATTTGAATTAAGCCATAATATTGCCTGATACTTTTAGATAAGACTTAATTCATTATCTTCCCTGCTATTTCCCAGCTCATCCTAGCCCTCCCATTTCAGATCACAGAATAATACTGGTTGGAAAGGACCTCGTAGATCACCGAGTCCAACCATACCCACAGCAACAAAAAGTGTAAATACCTCAGAAATTCATAATTATCACAGTCTCACAGTCAGGATAAGGCTGGAAAAGGCCTTAAAGATCATCCAGTCCAACCTAAAACCAACCAAGTAACCCTAACATCTGGCATCTAGCTCATGCCATGAGTACATTACACACAAGCACACTAAACATATATCTCATTACAAATTAATGATGCATACATAAAAGTTCCACAGCACAACCACCACTTTTACTCATCTTATTTTACTCTATTAGGTTAAAAGTCTTTAAACCTTTCTGTAAAGCTTTCTTGTACGTGGACTGAGTTCAGAAGCTTATAATCAGAAAATGATCCTCCCCAAACAAAGCGAACAGGTTTTTTTCCAATACAACAGAAAAACCTCTTTCTTTTAGGCACATTATTAAACAATAAACAGCAGCACCTATTTCCATTCCTAAAGGATAACTCAGAAGAATGGATTCACATATAATATTAAAACCCCATCAGGTTCCTAACCATCATTTAATCACAGAATTAGAGAGAGGGATTGGAAGGGACCTCAAAAGATCATCTAGTCCAATCCCTCTGCCAGAGAAGGGTCATCTAGATCCAGTTGCACAGGAACATGCCAATACCAGATTGGATGGGGCCTTGAGCAACTTGGTCTAGTGGAGGTTGTCCCTGCTCATGGCAGGGGGTTGGAACTAGATGATCTTTAAGGTCTCTTCCAACCTGAACCATTCTATGAATCTATGAATGCCCAGGTGGGGTTTAAACATCCCCAGAGAAGGAGACTCCACAACCCCCCTGGGCAGCCCCTTCCAGTGCTGTCACCCTCACCAGGAAGGAAGTTCCTTCTCATCTTTATGTGGAGCCTCCTCTGCTGCAGCTGACACCCACTGCCTCTTGTCCTAGCATTGGATGGCACTGAGCAGAGCCTGGCTGCTTCCTCCCGATACTCGCCCTTTCCATATTTATAAGCATTAATGAGGTCACCCCTCAGCCTCCTTAATGACACAGTATACCACACAGGCAGACTAAAGAAGAAACCAGAGTAGGAAACTATGGCACAATATGATGTTCTTCATATAATAGGCAGGGAAAGCCTGACAGAAACAGCAAGGAGTACTAAACCAACTGTCCATACATTTATGCCTCTAGGACTGTGATAAACAGGAGTACCGTATCAGAATGGATACAACACGTGAAGGTGTTTCACTGACGGGCATGGTTCTAGTGCCAACAGAGACAGAAACATAGGCAATTCTGCCCTTGACACATGTGCTAAGCAGCCAGCTCTAACCTCACAGAAAACGTTGCTGGTAGTGGACCAGTTTCACATCAAATGCAATGTAATTCAGTGCAGAAAGACCTGAAATGCACTTGCAGATGACTTCCTCAAAAGCTGCAAACTGCAGATGTAAATTTTAACAGCTGCTTCTTACTCCAACAAGTTAAAAAATCCTCATCTTCCTTATCGATGACAAAATTTGCAAGGAAGCAGAACAGCCCCATTCACTGAACTCCTATCTTTATTCTGTCCACGTTATCTAGAGAAAAACAATCATTTCTGCAGCACAATACTTATCATCTGATTCAGCTCAGGAATCTGGCACAGGTAACAAGGGGACTCTCATCATTGTAGACCTTTCCACGGACAGCAATGCGCAGTATTAGAACTAATTTTTGAAGGAACTGTTTCTATTGAAACGCAAAGTCCACCCCCTCAGCGTTGTCAGTAAAATTAGCAGTGGGAATTCAAAGCACCAACTTGTAAAGGATGCGACAGAAACAAATACAACGGATGTATTACAACTGAGATAAGTCCAATTTTCCAAAGAAAATGTGGACCTGCACAAGGCGATCTTAATGTCATGCTGATACAAATCTCGAGATACTGGGCTTCATAAAGAGGTCCTTCCCACTTGTTCCATCTCTGCCTCCACTGCCTGCTAGTGAGATCTGACCAAGATGAGTACACAGTAAAGCAGACTGTCTCCCACCAACTTCAGTGGAGTTACTGTTCAAGACAGCAGCCAGCATTCAGGCAGCTCAAAACACCACTCATGTTAGCATTAGCTGATGGCACTAACCAGTTAGGTTACACACTAGTAAGCACAGGGCTCCTTCAACACCAAAACTCAGTCCATTCAAACCACATTGCCTGCAAATCCTGCAGATCCATACCCAGGCTCTCACAGGAACAGATTACAAACACCAGTAGCTGTCTGAGGCACACACTTGCCAGTGTGCTGATACCAGAGTCTCCAAATATTAAAGGAGCGCTAATATTTTCTTCAGTTGGACTTCAAAACAATCTTGCAGGAAAAACAAATCTCCTATTTATGCTCCAGAACACACAAACGTGTTGATCATTAACCAGCTGCCTGGCTGTTGCAATGTCTTAGACAAGAAAAGCACAACTAAGGACAATGCAATAAGCACACTTAGTCCTTTGGACAAATCCCAAGCTTTTATGATACAAAACCCAGGTGAGAGTTCACTTCAAAGTTTAACTTCTAAACAGGACAGTACTTCAGTTCCTTTCTTAATCCTTACACAGGAGAACAGAATGCTAGGG
Organism: Upupa epops; assembly: GCA_013397515.1. NCBI lineage: Eukaryota > Metazoa > Chordata > Aves > Bucerotiformes > Upupidae > Upupa > Upupa epops. The sequence continues at coordinate 265,083 of VZRI01004530.1, forward strand.
ACTGGAAGGGATCTCAAAAGATCACCCAGTTCAATCCCCCGGCCAGAACAGGATCACCTAGATCCAGTGCCACAGGAATATGTTCAGGGTTTTAAATACCTCCAGAGAAGGGGGCTCCACAACCTCCCTGGGCAGCCCCTTCCAGGGCTCTGGCACCCTCACTGGGAAGGGATTTCTCCTCCTCTTGATGTGGAACCTCCTCTGTTCCAGCTGACACCTGTTGCCCCTTGTCCTCTCATTGGATGACACAGAGCAGAGCCTGCACTGGAGTCTCTCAAGCAGTTCTGTGTCCTCCTGGAACTGAGTGTCCCTGAACTGGACACACTATTCCAGATGTGGTCTCACCAGGGCAGAGTAGAGGGGAAGGAGAACCTCTCTAGATCTACTAACCAGCAGGCTTCTAATCCATCCCAGGATGCCATTGGCCTTCGTGGCCACCAGGGTACATTACTAGCTCCCGGTCATCCTGCTGGCCACCAGGACCCCCAAGTCCCTTTCTCTAAGCTGCTCTCCAGCAGGTCGGTCCCTACCCTATACTGGTCCCTGGGTTGTTCTTGCCCAGATGCCAGACTCTGCACTGCCCTTGTTGAATGTCATTCAATTCCTCCCTGCCCAGCTCTCCAGCCTGTCAAGGTCCCACAGAATGGCAGCACAGCCGCCTAGTGTTGTTAGCCACTGCTTCCAGCTTTGTGTCATCTACCAGTAGCCAGATGTCTACCAGTAACCCTCCGATCCTTACAAAAGAAAAGGAAGCAGCCACTAATTACAATTAATTCTTAAAGAATCCTCACTATTGCCTGTAAATGAACTTGATAGTTTCCACACCTTGATCAAGGTGATATCCATTCCCCCGCTCAGGAAACAGTGGATATATAGAACTTCACCAAATGATGGGGGGAATTTTTAATCATTCATTTCAACAGATGAAAAACATCAAATATTTATTTTTTACTAAAATCGAAGTTTGCAGAATAAAAAGTGTTTATGCTGTTCACATTCCCAAGAGCTATTTCAAAGCACACAGTGGGTAAAATAAACACCTGAAATTATTTGAGAGCTGAAGACATAATTAGCTGTGATTTTATCATAAAAAAACACAAATAGGAAGCACTGCTTAAAAATAAGTAAATTACTTTTTTATGAATTAATCTCAAGTTCTTCAGCTCACCACTCCGTGATTTTTTTTGCTGAATGGGAATTTCACCTCCTTCTTGGGCAAACAATGAGAAAGCAGCAGAGCACAGAGAAAAATTAAATAGCTTCTCTGTAAACTGATTTAAAACATTCTGGGACAGAAAGAACATCAAGCATAATGATATTAAAATTCGAGTAAGGCAGGTTTTCCATTCTGCAGATGGTAAGTATTGCTGTTAATCTGGATGCTGGGAGATTTGGGGCTTCAGCATTTGCCCCGAAAGCCTAAATCTGGCAGGAATGTAATGACTCGATCTAATACTGAAGGGAAAGGCGGACACAAAGCGAGCAGCAAATATTACAGGGATTAAACTCTGAAAGGCAGTGCAGAGGCAGTTTTCGGTGGGTCATAACATTGATTCTTTTCAAAACTCTTAGCGAGCACATCCTCTGAGCTGTAACAAGGTTCCCTTCCACCTGGATGCTAAGTCTGCAGGAAAGACAAGGGAAAACTGACTGTGGGGGGAATAAGACTGAAGTTATCAGACCCCTTCCTTTCATCTGCTCAGTTTTATTTCATTAAGTGAGCAAAGGACACACAAGACCGTTTGGTTCTCAGCACTGAGTCACCTTTTTATGTGATTGAGCATTTTAGAAGTAGTATTGGTAGTTTTTGTCCTTACAGAATGAAGGGAGGGGAGGGAAATAGAGAGAAAGAAAAAGAGAAGCAGCAGAACTAATTCTGAGGTCCTGTGAGTGCAGCCTATTCACCAACAAAGAGGCAGTATTTCAAGTTATTTAAAAACCTCCCTCAAGTAGCTAATTAAGAAATAGAATAGACAAAAATTACAGGAGCAGCCAGACAATCTTTCTGATCCAAAGCATGGCAGATAACAGAGTCTGGAGACAGAATACAAGACTGCAATGGGAAAGTAGATATACGTAAACATTGCATGCAAGCCTTAAGAAAGTGTGTTCTTCATCCTGAGGAAAATATAATGAGAAACAGGATTGTACAGCTCTGCTTTCTGACTAACACTGAACGGATGCTGCAGGGTTAGGTGATGGGAATGAGGTAACCATCTGCAGGATGACTTTGTCCCTAGGATACAGATATTGAGACAGGCAAAACAAACTGACAACTGCCTAATCTCCAAGCTTAAGCAAAGACTACCAAAACATTACGTTACCAAGAAACGGGGGGAAAAAAGTGATCTTATGTTTCAAATACAGCACAAGTGGGTGTATAAAGAGTTTTTAATATTAGCATAAAGTACTTACTGTCAGTGGGAAATGGCTAAACATAAAAACATCCAACCCTGAAAAGTGTTGTCACAAACCTGTAGTCAGCAGGCCCTAAATGCAGCTGAATTCTCCCCATTAGCACATTGCACATTGACCCAACTGGACTGTGGGTACCTACAAAGTCTCAGTTATCAGAGCTGCCAGTTGCACGTGACTCTCTGGTCACTAAGCAATAATTGTCTTGGGATCAGGTTTGGAGTACATGAGGAACAGTATGCTTGAATCAGTGACTCCCCACTTACCAAGAAGGGGCCTCACATATCAGGGTCTCCATAGAGCAATGGGCAGAGGCAGCTCCATCCCTTTCTTACCCCCCACCACATACCATATCACAAAATAACTCCCTGGTCAGTCCCAGACAGAATAAAAAGGTACAGAGGGAAAAGCAGAAGCTTCTTTGTTCTTCTCCACACAGAAGGCATTTGAAGCAATCTGGTTCCTCTTGTACGCTTCTTCAACATTAACTGAGACAGGAAAAATACATGTAGAGCTTCAGAATGGACAGAGCTGACACTGGAGACGCTGACCTGTTAAAGAGCGTGTGAGGGCTTGAGCACAATTCCACACACAGAACTGCACGCTTTGAAAAGATTCTAAATCCCCAAGCACGTGTGTTGTACATGCCTGCCTACAGCTTGTACAGGGCAATACCTGCTTCCAAGAACCTTAACAGATGGCAGTGTGCCTTCAAACCAAGTGAAATGATGATCTCACACAGGATTTGTAAAATAAGGCACTCTGACATTAACAGCTCAACAGCAGAAGCGTTTAAAAGCCAGCACTACCCTCTCCTGGACAGAGATAATAGTGCAGTACGTTTAGTATTAAAGGCCATCCTACTACTGGTCTTAAAGACCCTAGGTGCCCTACCAAGGTGTCCAAGATCCCTCCTCGTTTCAAAAAGTGAAAGGAAGAGACCTAACAGCACACAAGTGTTCACTTCAGCTGCATGGCAATGTCACAAGCCATCCCAGGTAAACCCTTGTAGGAAAGCTAGCCCACAATCTAACTTTACCTATCCCTGCATCTTGTTATTTATCTATTAAAAGCAAGTCCTTCTTTAAAAGACATGTTGTCCCAAGCAAGGCAGGTAACAGAATTTTAGTAAGCAGGAACACTACTTCCACCTCTGAACTCCATGTAACCATACTTCTTTTCCTCACCACCACAAAGTAGATTGAAACTTGGTGTACAGGGAACAAGACAGCAGTGACATGCTTGGGTACATGAGTACAGATTATGCCATAGAACCGCTCAGAATCATTTAGGCTGCAAAAGAAGACCTTTAAAATCTTCAAGACCAACCATTATCTCTACCAAGCCCACTGGTAAACCACATCCCTATGGCTCCAAATCTATGGACCTTCCAGTATGTCCAGAGATGTCAACTCTACCACCCCCCTGGGCAGCCTGTCCCCATGCCTGATGACCCTTTCAATAAAGAATGGTTTTCTTAATGTCTAACTTCAACTTCCCCTGGCACAACTTGAGGCCATTTCCTCTTGACCTATCACTTGCCACTTACGAGAACAGACTGACACCCACCTTTCTGCAGCCTCCTTTCAGGTAGGCAGCAATAAGGTCTCCCCTCAGCCTCCTTTCTTGTCACACTAAACAGCACCACTAGCCACTCCTTGCCGGGTTTGTTCTCCAGACTCTAATATTAGTCTAGGTTTTTCAGTCAAACACATCATATTCTTGAAGTCAATAGTGCTGTAATAGGCACAAGACTAGAAACTGCAGAAAATAGATCTTAGAAGAGGCCTCAGGACATTCTCCAGCCTCTTCCCTTGATACATCCTGACTCAAACCATTCTAAACAAATGTCTGGTCCATCCTGGTTTTTAAAACATCTGCAATGACAATTTCAGTTACCCAGCAATTGCTAACAGGGCTGAAACATCCCTGGCCTTTAAGAACCTTGCCAATTTCTAAACGGTATTGGCTTTCCTATCCCTATGCTGGATTCAAAAGCCTTATTCTCTCTGCAATAGACTTCCACATAATAGAAGACTATTATTGTGCCTTTCCTCAGTTGTCTCCAGATTAAACAAACCCAACTGCTCTCCCAATTTAATAGCCCAAGTAATACAGCTATACAGACTACTAACTATTTTCTCTTCGCAGAGCTGTTTATAATGGAGTGACAAGGCAGTGCACCAAGCCAGACAATGCTCTGGCTAAGGTCTTGGCAAGATTATTTATACAGCTCATGCTTACACATCTTAATATAATCACGCACACAAGTGGGTTGAATAAAGGAAATGCAGAGCAAGGGAGAATTTTTCCTCTAGATTCCTAGAATACAGATGCCAGGACCTAGTGAAAAGAATAAAACAAAACAAAACGTCTGAATGCCATTTGCAGTCAGGAAGCCTAAGCCAAAATTTCAGCCAAAGCTGCCTTGTTTGGAGACCAAACCAGGTTTATCACATCATCTTAACCGATTCTCACTTATGTGAGATGACATGGCTTACATTCTGACTGCATTCTATCACCCAGGAACAGATTTCAGCTTGGCAAGAGGCACACTTGTGCACACAGAGACATGGACTTCTGTGTAAAGGACCTTCAGTGCAACCTCCTGGCCACTTCCACTGAAAATTATACTTTCTGTTGCTCAAATTTCTTAAAATGTAAGAGGCAAAAAAGAACCTTTTCCAAAGTTTTTATCCTAGATCAGGTTCTACAAGGATTAGACAAATATAAACAAAACAACTTGCAGCAGAATCATAGTACTGCAGAAAACAGGATGGTAGGGACCTTAGAGATCACCTAGTTCCATCCTCCCTGTCACAGACAGGAGCATCTCCCACTAGACCAGGCTTCCCAGAGACCCCTTCCAGGAAAGAAGCATGCACAATCTTTCTGGGCAACCTGTTGCAGTGCCTCACCACTCTCATAATGAGGATACTACGCATTGTCCCGTATTTAAATCAATACAGCATGAACAGGAAGCAAAGCATACGCTATAGACGCGGAGGGGAAAACAACCCAACCAATTAGGAAGCAAAGGCAGGAGAGCTACCTGACCACCACAGGAAAAAAGCCACATTTACTCTCCTCAACCCCATCACACACGCTTGCATCACTCCAGTCATCAGAAAGCATGCTTTGTAATAAGGTGAAATATGTAACGGCTCAAGTAAAGTGCAGACAAATCACAGCTGTGCCTGTGAGGGGCAAACAAAGCAATCAACCCACCCCTACCAAGCGTGGATGAAATCTGTATCCTGATACTTCAGAGCACGCTTTCACTCTTGACTTCCTCAAATTAAGAAGGGCCATTTTCCAAGTCACACGTGAAAATTCCACGGTTATCACCCACAGAATGTCTGTCCCTGAAGTACCTGCTGCCATTCACTGGGAAATAACAGTTATTTTCTGCGAGTTCTAACATCTTTCTCCTTCCAATTCCTACTGCAGTTGATTGACAGCGAATTTAAGTTAATTTAAAACTGGGGACATTCAAAGATCTTTATGAAACTGACGCTTTCTTGATTCTTTGATAATTGTTTGCCTTGACAATGAGTTTTAACTGCTTATTCCTCCAAATGTAAGCATTACAGACAAAACTGTTTCACTTTGAGTCCAGCACTCGATACGTCTACACACAGACATACCACATGAACTCCTCATTTCAAACACGTGGCTAGTTTGCAGTTGGTTGTTGCAGTAAATATTTGCTGGATATTTGTTTAAACTTTATTTAGCCACATTCAGTAAAGGAAAACCACACATCTATTCAGATAATGAGCTGCAGGATAGCATTTCATTTCCAGGGGTGCGTGAAGAACATTGACAGGAACTCACGAGGGCTCTCCAGAAGCCGAAAGGCAGCTTAGGTTGGTTTATGAGGATAAATATATCTTACTTCCTCTTCTACCACTGGGAAAGACAGTAAACGTAAGCAGTGGCATACAGACGGTAACCTAAAGAGACATAACTGAACAGCAAAGATGAGCACAGAGTCAAACTCAGAATACAGGTTCCAGTCAAAATGAAGATGGCAGAGAATGAAAAACGCTCCTCTTGCAGAAGAAAGCAAACTGGTAGGCAGGACACATGCATTAGAAGTGATTTGAAGAAATTCTTGCACACAGACTTGACATGCACATAAGAGTTAAAAATCAAGCTGAAAAACCCCACCAAAGTCTACGCATAGGGTTTGTTTCAGTCATTCGAGTCTGCCCAAGAGCAAGTGTGGGCATCCCAACACACAAGCATGCCATAGCCAATGGATCTGATCACTATTCTTCACTAAGTAGCAGGGAAGGAACTTTGCTGTACACATACAATTAGCCCAATACAGAACTTAGAGTTACTTCCAAGTGCTTTCCAGACAGATCCTACATAATTCCATTAGCTTTCTACAGTGGATTACATATTAATCCAGTCAACTAACCCAAACTGTTAGTTTTACAACTCACAGTCTCACAGTCATGATGAGGCTGGAAAAGACCTTCAAGATCATCCAGTCCAACCTAAAACCAACCCAGTAACCCTAACATCTGACATCTAGCTCATGCCGCTCAGCCACTCACCTCCATATTTCGTATTTTGTTAAGCACCAAGTATTAAAAACAAAACCAAAGCTGAATTCCTGGTGTAGCTACATGTGCCATTTAATTTTAAGAGTTATGTGCTAACCAGTGTTTTCTTTAAATTTAAGTCAGTCATCCTTCCATCTCCAGAATTTCTATGAGGAACGATGAAAACTTCAACAGTTTTTCAGTGCTAGATAGAAAGTTTGTTAAAATCCTGACTGCAACAGAAATTACAGCAATACACTCAGATTGGTGCAGTCACAGAAATGCAGGCTTAGCTCTGCTGGCACAGAAACTTAACTCTGGCTTCGTTTATTTGGATAGGAAAAAACCAGTAACACAGCAGTTACGCCTGGAGTTGCATCACTTCAGCTACTGTGGCTATAAACAGACACAATACACAATGAGAGCAATGCAAACACTAAGCACAGCAAACCTTGACAAAGTCCTCTGTTACAGTGTCAGCAGAGAATGGAGTTATGTTCAACAGTGTCATTAAAAACGGCAACACTGAATGCAATTGTGGATCAACAAATCCTTGCTGCTTGTAAATGATGGGTTTAATGAGCTGCAAGCTGCTACACACCACAAGTCACAGCGCAGGGTCATTTTCACACCTAGCTTCCCACTGATGCAGTAAGACCTTAGAGCCTGATCACCAGTCAGATACACAAAACCCCTAAAAACGTGGGCATACAAGTACCTTCCCGTAGTAGGAACACTTCCTCTGAACTGGTACAAATATCCACTCCAAGATCAACCCTTCTTTCTTAACACAGTGCCTGAAACACAATCCTTTTCTGCTTTTTCTTTGTTGGTTGGTTTGTTCCCCCCACTCACCGCATACGAGTGCTGAAATGCATGTTTTATTGCTTTGAATTAGCTTTTAACTACAAGTTTAATTCCAGTTTCAGTGAAAATGCTAGGATGCAGTACAAAAGAAAAGCTTTGCTGACACCTACAGGTATAATTCTCAAGGAACTCAAAGTAAAGGGAACTTCTTTTCCTTACTTAAGGAAATAAGCCATTAATAATTCATTCAGATAATTTAAATAATTATTCAGATCATTAAATAATCATTCAGATGATTTAACACTCACCAGTCACATAGATAGGTTAAAACCAAAGCTATACTCCCATTACCAAGGAGAGAAAGTTCAGGCAGGTCTAGGAGCTCAGTGTTCGGTTTTACAAAGCAGAAAAGACATTGATGAGCTAACTATTCAATCTGTCTCTTCTCCCTAACGTATAACTTGTTCTCTTGGCTTATTTCAAGATTACTGATGCACTCCATCGTTCAATTCCAACTCGGATTCCCAAACCAAAGCCTGTGAGCACAACCAAAGTACCTGTCAAAATCCCTGCCAGACATCCCAACAAACCACTCCAAGAAAGCAGTTCCGGAAAGCTACACATTATCAAGACTGTGTCTAAAACCTGCCTTCAAAGTGGAGTGAGAAGGTAAATAGTTTTCTATCATCTATGACATTAAAACGGGTTTAAGCAATGTGAATATCAGTGATGGTTGTTCCTGCTGGGGAGAAATCTGAAATCATTCATACAGCCCGCATGTGGAGAGTCACCACCCACAGCACATCACCAGACAGCCAGATTCTTACAAGTCAAAGGTAACTGTCTGCAGGGGTCAAGCTCTGCTCCCATTTTGCTGGTGTAATTCTAGAACATAGCCCTCATAGTACAGAAGCACAAGTTGCAAATAGGTTTCTACAATAAATTCAGCTCTGGCAGGTTCCACAGATAACAATACTAAAGTCTCCATAAATTTATAAAAATACAGGGCCAATCTGATGAAGAGGAGGTTGAAGGATGTGCTATTTTGTTCTAAAAATTGGTGCAATCAAGCCATGCTTCAGTATAGGCATCTTTTGTTCACTGGTAAAGATGGGATGAAGTACAGAAACCTGCTATCTTATAGAACTTAAAGAAACATACAGCAACCTGTGCCAAGCCTCACTTTAAAAGCATCATAGGAAGACTAACAATTCATCCCTCTATGACTTAAGTAGCGTGATTATCCCCACTTGCATTCATGCAGATGCTAGCTTAGGAAAACAGAAGCAAGATTTGAGATGCCCATTGTTTGTACTAGCTGTATAAACATCCACCGCTTCATTTGGAGCACAGGATCTAGATTTCCATTCACTTAGCCTTTTGGGAAGATCGACATTTGTGTCAAGCTTTGTAGTAAGTTGACTTACACCAAACAGCAATTGTTTGTATTCCTCCACAGTTTTGCCCTTCCTTTCCACTGCTTGCACTCAAGTAAAATAGGTAACTGTGTTCCTAACTCTCGGTGGATTTTTTAACCAAGCTAACACTTCGCACAAGCACTTGTGCTTCATTCCCAAGATACTCCTTTTTGTTTGTCTAAAGCATAATGTCTTTCAAATACCTAAAATTCACGGTTTACTTTCAGCCAACACCCACAAAAACCTCAGAACTTTAGAAGAATGGCTAGGTTTGTTGTTCTCAGGTTTACAAAACAATAGTGACTGCTGCTCTGGCAAGAAAATTTCTCACCGTGTCATTTCATGAAGTTAAAACTAACAAGATGCTATTGCTGCAAGGAATCCCGCCATGCTAACTAGCTTGAGTTACTATTTAAGAATCTAAAAACTCATTTATTTCCCTGGCATTAATGTCTCCCTCCTTCTTCTTCCCCTAACAGAGCGCATTCCAGCAGTCTCAACGGCTCAACTGATAACTTGTGGAAAAACTCCTTACACATAGGTCTTTCTTTAAGAACTGCTAAATCCTAGTTCCTAAATAAAACAAAGCCTGGTGATGATCACAATGTCATAGACAGAATCACAATCCTTCCGATGAAGCCAAGAGACGTTCTGACTCATTCTGTTACCCGAATTTACCCTTTTATTTCGCAGCTAAAGGTTTCATTTAACCACCAAGACAGTGCAACACAGCAGCACTGTGCAAATCTCCAACAGAAACCTACACCTCCCTCAACAGATGCACAAGAGATTCTCTGGAAGGACTTGTGCATCTACAGAAAAGTTACTTCTGCAGCGGTGTCAACATGCAAAACCCGAAAGAGTTACTTGCATATGAAAGAGGTAAGGCTTCAAATTTTATCCTTAGCTGCAGACTTGGTGAATAAAGGTCTGAGATTCCAAGTCACACGTGCTTAGATCAAAATAAGGCTCACAGGAACACACCACTACGTGCTCTGAAGCTTGCAGAAACACAAGTTTCAAAAAGCAGTTTCAAGATGTCATGGTTAAAAGAGAGGTCTGCAGTACAGGAACAGATTGGATCGGCGACTCAAAATGAGCCGAAGAAAAAGATGCCAACATCTCAGCTCTAATCAAGCAACCCAAGTCCCTCTGAATGGGGGACAACAAACAGTAAGCTGCTCAGTAGCTACAAAGTCACTTCGTGCCTATTGCCAGCCTGCAGAAAGAAAACCAAACCTCTGGCAGAAGAGTTCATTCCCGCAATAGCATTCTTTGCTTTAAGGGCCACAAAGGACCCCACAAGTATTGTCAAATCATCCTCCATGGAACCACATTATACTTTTCACTTGTACTGCTGACTTAGAAGAAGAGCCTTTTGCTTCTGTCTTGGGCTGACACAATAGATTTCTGCCCATGAGGGACACAGCCCACTATAAACTTTCAGTTCAGGATCCAAACGGGAGTATTACACTGTTACGGGATTAGAGATGAAGAAAGCATGGAGAATGTAAGACAAGGAGTGGTGACATAAAAGAAAGAAACTGGAAGGATTTCTGAAAAGCAGAAGTTGGTCCCTCTCCTCAAACCACTCAGGAGATGTGACATGCTGAGCACAGGCAAGGTATGGACATCATAGTGCTGTGAGTAGTCGTCTTTCTGTTCACAGAAGGAAGAGGAAGAAGCTGGTGTCTTTCCCCATTAGCATTCCTTACCCTCTCCCTTACTACAATTCCGAATGCATTACAAAAATCAAGACTGGATGTAGTTGTGACAGGAACTGGAAAATGGAGAGAAGGAAGTAAGCTCTACAGTTAAATGACTTGGGACACGTGTGGCACTAAACACCACTGATAAACAGACACTAACCCCTAACCAATCTCTCCACACATCTCCTCTCCGAGTTAAAGGTTTGCTGCAGAAGTCGCTGTGCAAGATTTGTTGGTTGGTTTCATGTGGCAATGTAAACAGATGGCTACTCCATCCCTTCACCTTTGCGGGTTTTTCTGGTTGGGTTTTGTGGGGTTTTCCTCCATCTATAAGCCACTGGTGGCAGGACACACATTCAAGTCTCAAAGTGAGAGTAGCTAATGGATTATGTGTTTATTAACGTATAATTCTAAAATCATAGCATGGTTTGGGTTGGAAGGGACTTCAGAGATCGTCTAGTTACAATCCACTTCACATGGGCAGGGGCACCTCCCACTACACCAGGTTGCCCAGAGCCCCAACCAACCTGGCCTTGAACACTCTCAGGGGATGTTCACAACCTTCCCGGGCAACCTATTCCATCACTGAGAAGCATTTCTTCCTAACCTTATATAATCTAAATCAATCTTGTTTCAGTTTGAAGCCATTTCCCGTTGTCCTCTCACCGAGTCCCTTAAAAGGACTCCCCAGCAACATGTACTCATGCTTACTTTTACCCCAGATGAAGAGGAGGCTGAGGGGTGACCCCATTCATGTCTATAAATATGGAGGGAACCAGGCTCTTTTCAAGTCATCTAGTGATAGGGGTAATAGGTGCAAGCTGGAACAGAGGAGGTTCCCTATCGATATCAGAAGGACCTTCTTCCCAGTGAGGGTAATAGAGCACTGGAACAGGCTGCCCAGGGGGGCTGTGGAGTCTCCTACTCTGGAGACATTCAAGATCCACCTGGATCTGTTCCTGTGCAGCTTGGTCTGGGTGATCCTGCTGTGACAGGGGGATTGGACTAGATTCTTCTAACTACTGGTTCTAGTCTTTCGAGGGCTGAGTTATTAGGAATACTACTTCATCAGTCAGGACTTATTCTAGGGCTAGACTTACAGGACTTGACAAAAGGTCAGTACTTAAAAAGTACATTTTGAATTCTTCTGCTTTGCACCTAGAGTTGTGGCAGAGATAGTTTTATAAAATAGGTCAGCAAATTAATTGGGTAGTAGGCATTTTTTAATGAAACTTGATGTTTTCGAGAAATAAAACTTGATCTCGAGTCTGTTGTAAGTGCTCACTAACGGGCAAATATTTTCTTGTATTGCTGCTTATGTCATAAACCCCAATTTCTTATTTTCCAACTAACTTCAAAGCATTTTACAGTATCCGCAAGATGCAGTACAAATTAACCTGTGATTTTACATCTGCTGTTTGTGAAAAATAGCTAAACAAAAATAAAAGCGACAGTTGCTATTCTTACTTTACCGATGACTTGCGTCAACTTAATACAACAGAAAGAGCCTGCCCTACATGAAACCTCTAGCTGGCATAATGTACAGGTAGGCTCTTAAGACACATAAGGACTCCTGAATGAAAAACTCCTACTGAAGAGCATTTACTTTGAGAACTGGAACTGTTTAAGGAACCTACATGAGAATAACAAATAAGAACAGAATGCTCAGGACCTTCACTGGGGCTTCTGTCCCTTTGCTATTGCATACATACAGCTCTAACATCGCTCCCTCTCAAACCAGTGTCCAAGCACCTTTTCACAGGAAATAAGCAGACATTAGGAAGATGCTAGAAGTCTTCCCAGAGATGCAGGTAACTTCAAGTCATTCCCAAATATTAGCAATATTATATGTTTTAAAAAAACCAAACAAATCACAAAAATCAATTTAAAAATTCGACACAAAAATCAATATTAAAACTTGATAATGTAAGACACTATAAAGTCTAAAATGCAGTTTAGCTGCCTACTTGCATTTCCATGCTAAACCTCAACATTACAGATCCAACTGCAGGCTTTAAGACAAATTGGGGGGGAAAAAAACAGAGCTAAGGAGGCAGTAGAAGTGACAAATCAGCTACAATACCATACTCCAGACACCAAGGGCTGCAGAAGAGCTGTGTAACTCCTGTCCTTTTACTATAACACATAGCAGGGGTGATGCGAGACATCCCAGGGAGCACACGGGTGAAGCTCCTCAAGCCCCGCAGATACATTCCAACACCGCTACAAGCTCTACTATGGATTTACAGTTTCCAAGGCTTTTCAGAAGTGGAACTTCACGTCGGTCACGGCAAGCAACACACATTATGCAACAGCATTTCATGAAAGAAACCCGGTTCGGAAGAGCAACACAGTTCAGACGCTAAATGAACAGCAGGGGAGGGAGTGCTGAGCACGGAACTCCAAGTAAGCGGTTTTCTTCCAGATTTCTTTGGAAGTCGCTTAAATGCATGCTAGAGGAAGAGGCTGTCCACGGATTACGTTGTTATTTGAAAACTGACATTGTCGTCTGCCGCCTGAGACAACTGACATCGCTCTGACTAGCCTGGAAAGCACAACTCGCCTCACCTGGCAGCAGGGTGTTACCAACACACTCGCCAGCAGCAGCCAGACGAGGAGAAGCAAGCATGGGAAGCAAAAACTAACCGAAACCGAGGAAATCAGCAGACAAGTCAAGCAAAAGCGGACGGAGCGAGGGAGCCTGGAGAAAAGGGAGCGAACTAAAAAACCCAAGAAGGCAGAAGAAGGCGGGGAAGGAGCCCCGGACTTACCCGGACTGCAGTCTGCCCCATGAGGACTCTCCCACCACGGTTCGTCCAGCGTGTCCCCCATGCTGCTGATGGTTATGGAGATGACGATGATGATGCGGCCACGCGGGGAGGACGGGGCGGCGCTCGCTGCTCGCCCGCTCGCTCCCTGTCCCGCCCCCGCGGGACCGCGCCTGCGCACGAGCACAGCCCAGTCTGGAGCGCTGGCGCGGAGGGGGGGCGTAGGAAAATTCCTCCTTTTATAGCCTTTCAAACATCTTAATTAATTGTTTTCTTTAATTATTATTTTCTTTTTTTTTTTAAGTGAAGGAGTTTGGGTGGAGTTTTTTGCTTTCATTTTTTTGTTGAAAATACTGAGGGAATTAAGTAAAAGTATTTAAAATACTACCCTTTCCTTCACAACATTGCTTTTTTAATGTTTTTTAATTTTTTTTTTGGTAATTGCCCGCATCCTGGTCTGTGTCTGTCTGTCCGAAGTGAAGCAGCTGAGTGCGGGGACCGTCAGGTGGCACTGCTGCTCCGTTTGTCAATTGCTTGATTGGTTTTGCTAAACTCTCCCAGGGTTGTTTTGTGTTTAGGTTTGTAGACAGCTGATAGCACTGGGTAAATTTCAGCTTAGAAACAGACTTCTGTATGAAAACTGCGAGTTTTAACTCACAGAGTTCTATTGGAAGAGATCATCAAGTCCAGCTTTCGACCCAGCACTGCCAGGTTACCACTGAACCACGTCCCTAGGCACCAGGTACTATTATCCTTCTAAATTCCTCCAAGAATAGTGACTCCAACACTACCCTGGGCAGCCTGTGCAACGTCTGATGAACCTCTCGGTGAAGAAGTTCTTCTCAACATCCAGCCTAAGCCTCTCCTGGCACAACTTGCAACCGTTTACTCTGGCGCTGTCGCTTGCCACCAGGAAGAAAAGGCGGTCCCCTCCTCACTCCAACCTCCTTTCAGGTAGTTGTAGCAGTAAGGTCTCCCTTCAGCCTCCTTTTCTCCAGGCTAAACAATTCCATTTCCCCGTGGAACTCCTGCAGTGATAGCTGGTGGGGCAGCCGTACGAAGTCCCCAACGCCGGGCGCTACCTCCCGTTCCACAACCGGCAAGGACCTGCAGCGCTGCCCGGTCCCTCCCGCTCAGGCGGGCGCCAGAGCCAGGCTTTGGCGCTTTACGGCGGGCGCCCTCGCTTCACGACAGCACGGGAAAGGGAGGGCCCCGCCACACCACCTGACCGCACTTTACGGCCGAGCGCGGGGGCACGTCAACAGCTATGGCGGAAGGGGAAGAGGCACCGCCGTCGAGCAGCAGCTGGTGAGTTACGGCGGTGCCGGTGCCATCCGTCCTGCTCTCTGTTCTCTTCAACGGGGTGGAGAGTAGGAAAGGGAGCGGCGGCGGCGGCTATGGCCCCTTGGCTGGGAAGCGCTGGGCAGTGCTGGACGGCGAGGGGAGGTGGCCGTGGTGGTGGTCTCCGGAGTGGGAGGGGCTGTCGGGCCGCAGCGCGATGTGGGGCTAAGGAACGCCTCGGGCAGACGCCTCCTGGGTCCCGAGAGAGGAAATGTGGCCGTCAGTTCGAGGGGGAGCCATGGCTGCCCCTGGCCGCGCTCAGCCCGGAGCGAGGTGATGGCTCCGGTGCGAAATGACCGCGTTAGTGTGCGGGTGGAGCCGCTCGGTGTTTGCCTGTGTCTGCCGGGAGCGAAGGAGCTTCGTTCAGTTCAGCATTCCCTTTCTCTGGGTACCCGCTCAAGCACAAGTGGCAACAACAGGTCCTGGTTTGTGTTCTGGATGATTTTGCTCACCATCCTCCTCTCATGCGGCTGCTATTTAAGTGAATTCCTACATTGAACTTCTAGGACGAAAGTTTCTGAAGTGTGCATAGGCTTTAGATGAGATCATAAGAAGAAATTCCTTACTGTGAGGGTGGAACAGGTTGCCAGGGGCAATTGTGCATGCCCTCTCCCTGAAAGTGTTCGAGGCTAACTTGGAAGGGCCTCTGAGCAACCTGTGTAGTGAGAGCTGTCCCAGACCATGGCAAGAAGGTTGGACCATGATGGTCTCTAAGATCTCTTCCAATCGAAACCATTCTGTGTTTCTATGATCATTTGTACAGTAACAGTTATGTGATCTGAGTGCTTTTTTGCGTGTGTATTCAGATAAAATTTTTGAGACTTAAACAGACGTTGTGTTTAAACACTGAAGCTATTCTGACTGCTCCCAACATCTCCGTTCATGTGCATCTTTACTTTGGTTTTACACCTCTGCATTGCATGTGATTTCTTTCCATGACTGTCCCACTGAGTTGCTCTTTGTCCTTTCCACGTACATACTTTTCAAGCCATTAAGTTGCAGACATACTTTTTATGGTCGTTTCCTATCTGCCCATTTTGCTTCATGTGACAGATTCAGAGTTTCTTGCTATCTGTACTAACCCTGGTTTTTTGCACTTAGATAACTCACTGTAACAAAGCCAGAATTGACACATGCTCAGGTGTAGCTGGTATGTGCTCTTTGTCTAGGTTGACTCTACAAACACAGATAAAACCACCAAGTGCTATTTACTAGCAGATGAAAATGAAGGGGTACAGTTATTCAGCCTTGTTTTTGCTTTTAGTTACAGTTTCAAAATTTGTTAAGCACTTTCTGTAGGTGTAGTGTTGGGTAATAATTATTTGTAAATAAAGTCCTGACTGTTTGGATGTGTCGTTACAATGTAAAGATAGACTCACTGACCTTGTGGTTCTGACACTTTGAAATAGAACTCTGGACACTGAGCATGACGCATTTTGCAGTATCTTTAGTAAAGTATTTACAGCTTCTTGCTGTTACTAATGTTGAAAGACTATTACAGTCTCACAGATGTTTCTATTAAGAATGAGACACAGGTGCAGTTTCCATACACGTTGGAAGATTCAGCCTGCATTGTTGCCATTTAGACTGGTAGCTGCACAGTGTAACTGTAGGTAAAAGGTGATGTGCTGGTACTACAGGAAAAGGCTACATTGAAGACATTCTTTAGAAGAGATTATTTAAGTCTTCACAGGAATGCTTCAAGAGTTTTAATGCTACATGGTTATGTGCCAGGATACATCCTGTTACTAGCCCTGTACCCTGTGAATAACATGAAGCTGTATTTCTTACCACTTGTTTAGCGACTTTACATGACTTGTGGTGGTGGTGGTGGTGTGCTTTTTTTTAAAAGCCAGTTTCATGGAAATATCTTCTATTTCATGTATTGGTTTACACTGTTGACTTGCATTCAGATGTATGTACTGCTGAACAGTTGTTTTATTAAGTAGAATACCTAACCTTTGAGTTTTGAAGAGTAGCTGAACTTAATGATGTTACGGCAAAATTGGCTTCTGCACAGGGCAAAGTTGAAGTGCAGCCTGGTTCTGATTCTTTGGCTTTCTGAAAAGTGATTGTGTGGATAATATGCACTGAAATAAATTGAACCAGTGGCATCATGTAGTTCTATAGTAAATGGACTTGAAATTATTTTAATACTAAAAATAGAGGAAAAGGAGGCAAGTCAGTCTTTCTGTAAACTGTGCCCTCTTTCTTTCAAAGTTACAAAATTACTTGAAGAAAACAGACTGTTATGTGTGTCTCTGTGTGTATTTGGAATGTTTTAGTGTGCTACGAGGAAGTATGGCAAAGTAGCTGGGTGATAAAATGCAGTGAAAATTCTTACACTTCAGACTTGTCAATGCTCTAAGTCTTAAGTGAAGCTAGCTTACTGGTAAGTGTATACATGCTTTCTTTCAGGATTGAAGTTTGAATCTGTCAAAGCAGGTGATCTTTAGAAAGTCAGTAGTGTGCATCAATCTTTCAGGAGATGAGGCTCAGGAGCCTTACTATCAAGGAGATGGTTGTGGTTACAGATAAATTAAGAAAGAAGTAGACAAAAGATCAACAGCTGGCATTCCTCTTCCATAGCTATTTGGAATGGAGTGTATCATATGTAGTGTGAAGTAACGGAGAATTGCACTGATAACACTTGAGCATCTGTTACTCCATGTGTATAAATAGATGTGCTATTCACAAGGAATGCATCTTCATGCTAGAGTATCTGTCCTAGATCAACAATCCTGTTCTGTGGTTTGCTCTGGCTGTAAACCTCCCGGACTGTGTTTTTAACTCCTCAGGTGTATGAAGCAATGTAATTGTTAAGGCATGCTTCAGAGCTAGTAGAGAACAGTTAATGTTCAGAAAGGGAGAAGTTTGCCTGTGGGACCTATGTATCATGGCCACTGCTGTTTTTCCAGTGAACTAGGTGTTTTGGCAATGCTCTGCTGTATGATATTGAAATTCCATCATCAAATATGATTCTTGTTATTGGCAGCATGTTGAAACAGTCTGCAGAAGCTATCGGAGATAGTGCAAAGTAATTATTTCACAGTGTGTACCTTATCTATAATGTCTATGAACTGTCGTGGTCTCATTGTGACAACTGAAATGGCATTCCTTTTGATTGTCTTGTGTGTTTTGTGCATTTTGCTACTTGCTGGACTATTTCTAAGACACTTGTGTGCTGCTGTTCAGCCTTCTGTGGCTCTCCACACTTACTGTGCTACAAATTCAGACTTCAGTAAATCTGAGTTTGACGGAAAGATCCTTTCCAATTTCAGGGAAAGCTGGGGTTAAAAGAAACTGTTCTAACGTTTGAAGTAATTTTTCTGTTTTCTAGGTCAGCTAATACTTTATTTAACAAGAATTTGACAGAGTAACTTAGGTGTAGTGTTCAGTTTGAATGCACTGTGTGTGCACGTATGGCAATTTGTGGTGTATTGCTTCAACTATGTTTGCATTCTTATGGTGCTTTTTGCAATGTTGTGAGAGCCTGGACTGGGTTGCCCAGGGAGGTGGTTGGGGTCCCTTCCCTGGCGGTGTTCAAGGCCTGACTGGATGAGATTCTGGCCAGCCTGATCTAGGGTGGGATGTCTCTGCCCATGGCAGGGGGGTTGGAACTGGATGATCCTGTGGTCCCTTCCAACCCTGACCAATTCTGTAACTTCTGCCCAGGAGGGAGATGGGGTGATGGAGGGGGCTGCAGGGGAGTTTGTGGAGTCTTCTGGAGACGTTTTAAACTCGCCTGGACCTGGTCGGGGTGTCCTGCTGTGGCAGGGGGATTGGACTGGATGATCTTTCAAGGTCCCTTTCGATCCCTGATGATTCTATACTTCTTTTCCTATACAGAAATAGAATGGATTTAGGAGTTTTGCAAGTAGTCTTAAAAAAAAAAAGAGGGATAAATAACTTCTTTTGACTATTTATTAGTAGTAATTGCCTAATAGTCTTTAATATACCTTTATGTCTGGGTGGGGTTTCCCTCATAGTAGCCTTCAGTCTGTCCTTATCTATTAAAACATTGCAATAATGTCTCTTTCATTTTAACAAACATACTACATGCTGTTATTGTAGGGAAAAAGATCTTGCAGACGCTCTAGAAGAGGGGGGTTGTGATCTTGAAACTGTGAGAAACATCATTCAAGGAAGGCCATTGCCTGCTCTGCTAAGGACCAAAGTCTGGAAGGTAAGTGTGAGCTTAAAAAGCAGGAAATACTTGAAGTTAAGTGATTTAATTACCAGGTGTGTCTATGGAAGAGACACAGTACTGGAATGTTAGTGTTCATCTATGTTGATTCTATTTGAGACTATTCCTCTGTCTTAAGTTAAATTACTGAGGTCAGTAATTTAATAACTGCAAAAGGACATTAATGTTTAGAGGGTGTTGTATTTTTCTTTTCAGATTGCACTTAATGTTGTAGGAAAGGGGGACAGCCTAGCATCCTGGGACGGCTCTTTAGACCTACCTGAACAGACTATAATTCACCAGGACTGCCAAGAGCTAATTGGTAAGTTCAGTTGTGTTTAGATGGCCTGTGTGAGAACTTCTGTATTCTCAGTTGTCTTAAGACCTTTGTTATATGAATTAAATAATCTGAATGCTGTTTACATTCTGAGGGAAGCATTTAGAAGGAAGATGAGAAAGCAGAAAAATATCAGTAAAAACTTATAAGAACACAGGATCTTGTCTATACTCTTGTCATCTTCTCAGATGGCTGTTGTCATGGAAGTCTGAAGCGCTAGCTTGTAAACGATAGTGACCATGGTTATAAAGCTTCAGGAGGTTTTTTTTTCCCAAGCTCCATCTGGTAAACCTAACATCTTTCCATAGTGTCCTCCAAGTTTTTAACAATGGTTCTTAATCTGAAACATTGATGTACCACCAAACTGCCTATATCATCTATAAGGGAAGAAAGATACCACTAAGATTTTGAGCAGGAATGGAAGATATTCAAATATTCAAGACTTCTGTAAAAGAGCTTTAACAGTTATGACACTCACGGACTTCCTGTAATTGAAAGGGGGAGAATAATCAGTAGAAATTAAATGCCACTGCATGAATGTAGTGTGTAGGCATCTCTTCCCCCAGTCCCAAACATAACTTGGTTATTTCTTCTGTTACTGTAAGTCAGTTTAGCTGTGGCAAGAATGGCATAATCTGAGCGGATTAAAACGTGGGGTTTTGACATCTAAATCACAGGCACACTTAAGGACTTTAAGCTAAGTAGTTAGGTCATCACATGGAGGAAGTCATAACTTGAGGTGTGGTGTTGACCTGATTCAGTGTGTCAGAGATTACTCACTCACTTGAGGTGAGTGTCAGTGCTTTTTTGAAGTGTTGTCAGCCTTGTGAATAAGACTCTGTGCAGAAGGATACTTGGAACTAATGAAAACCTAAGCCTTGTCTATGTATCCAACCCGGTAATGATGGTAATTAATAAGCATTTAGCTTGCTATTCTGAGTGCAGCTCTGGTTTTGTACCAGTTTTGTGTCGATTTTTATCCAAATTCAACAATACAAATTATGGATTTACAATTAGCCTGTCATTAAATACCAGCTTTACTTTTTAGTACCTTACAGTTGTAAGAATTTGAAACGATGTACTACATCTATATAAAATATTACATGTATTATAATGTATGTTCTAATTAGCAATGGTACCTGAACTAGTTTAAAAGCCAAGTGTAGTTGTGAGCAATGAAATAATTTCTCTTCTTATGATTACCCTAATGACTCCAAAATTACACTATTATTAGAATTACTTCAAAAAAGAGATTAAAAATGCGACTTAGGTGTTATTACTAAATTTAAGTCTGTAAGGCTAGCCCATTTCAACTACCAATTTACATACATGTGCATGTCAGTGGGGTTTTGAGGCATTGGAGATCTGCGTTGGGGAGTGATCTGTGTGGAAATTCGAACGATTTGAATTTAGACATGAGCATATGTATGTGCTAAACACACGAAATATGAATAAAGCAGGAGCATTCTGTGCACTTAAAGAATCTAAAGTTTGTTTCATAGAGAACTCAAACTTTCCTCCTGTTGTTGCAATATTTAAATGATTTTTAAATACCTTGTTTTACTAGGATTATTAAGTAACTTGTATTTTAGTGCCTTTCTGGATGCCTTTCTGTAAGCTTTTATTTCACATTGCTAGGAGGTTTTTTTTGTCTGGTTTCATTGCCTTTTCAGGCAGTCCCTGCTGTGGAATTATGCTTCAAAATAATCTCAAGTTAATTGAAAGCTCATTAACACACTTTATCTTGCTGTTTCAGACCAGTTGTCAGTGCCAGAAGAGGAGAAGTCAGTATTGCTTTTGGATATTGAATCTGTTATTACTTTTTATTGTAAATCACGTAATGTTAAATACAGTTCTTGCCTCGGCTGGATACATCTACTCAGACCTTTGGTGCACCTTCGTTTGCCACGCAGCGATTTATACAACTGCTTCTATGCTATCATGAATAAATTCATTCCAAGGTAAAACACTTTCTTTTGCCAGTGTGCTATTTTTATTGGCTTGAAAAATATTTTCAGTAAGGGTGTATATGTTGGTTTCAGATAGAGCAGCACTGTAGCAAAGTTGTTAGATTCCTTCATGTGATAAGAAATTGAATCATCTTTCAATACATAGTCACAGAATTACAAAATAATCCTGGTTGGAAAGGACCTCCTAGATCGCCAAGTCCAACCACCCCCACACCAACAAAAAACTAAATCCCTGGTGGATGGAAAACCACAAAATCCCCCCCTCCATGGCTGCCACTCTAACCTGTCATGAAGCACCATGGCTACACAGTTCTTAAACACCTCCAGGGATGGTGACTCAACCACCTCACTAGGAAGGCCATTCCAGTGCCTCACCACTCTTTCTGTAAAGAATTTCTTCCTAAGATCTAACCTAAACCTCCCCTGCCTCAGCTTCAGACCATTTCCTCTGGTTTTCTCATTAGTCACCAGGGAGAAGAGGCCAACAGCCACCTCTTTAAAACCTCCTTCCGGGTAGTTGTAGAGGGCAGCGAGGCCCTCCCTCAGACTCCTTTTCTCCAAACTAAATGTGCCCAGCTCCCTCAGCCTCTTCTCATATGACTTGTTCTCTATATTTAAAAGGCACATGGAGTCACTATTAGTTACGTTATAACTCTCTGTCTTAAACCAATTCAATCAACTCCTGGACTTCAAACCAACAAGTATTAAGCCAGTTTAGTATAAGCCAGCAGTGTGCCTAGGTTGCCAAGAAAGCCAACAGGTCCTGGCCCCTATCAGGAATAGCATGGTAAGCAGGAGAAGGGAAGTTATGGTGGCCTTGTACTTGGCCTTTGTGAGGTCTCATCTTGAACACTGTTCAGTTGTGGTTCCCTCATTACAGGAAAGACATGGAGATGCTGAAAGGTGTCTGGAGGATTGCTACCAAGCTCATGAGATGTTTAGAGAACAAGTTGCATGAGGAGAGGCTGAGGGAGCTGGGCAGGGTTAGTTTGGAGAAGAGAAGGCTGAGGGGGGAAGTCACTGCCCTCTACTACTACCTGATTATTCTGTCATTCTGTGAATTATTTCTTCGTTGGAAATACTCACTTGTTTCCCGCATGATGAATTGACATGTAATTGTTATTCACTTATGAAATTAGCATCTTCTGTATTTTCTTTAACTAACGTGTTAGAATGGTTTATATTTTAACAATTACCAATGTTGATACTGTGCTGTGATAAGTTTGACTATTTAAATCTGGTTTAAGTACTTCTGTATTATACTCTATGAAGCACTTGGCAGTGTTTTGTTCTTTTTCTTGCCTTATTAATTCAGTGTACTTTGGGGAGAGGGTTGTTATTGTTTTGTGTTCTGGGGTTTGGGGTTTATTGGGTTTTCTGTTTATATTTTAAACTCTTGAGACAAGTTGGTGTTACAACCCTGTGTGAATTCACTTCAGGGTCCCTGTGAATGATAAGGATAGTATAGGAAATGTGATGATAACAGTAAAAATAGCTGCTGTGCATCTGATAGATGGGATCTTTCAAGGGGGGTTATGATTATTTTTGCTGATACCTTTTAGGGATTGTTTTATGAAGGGAAGACCATTTCATCTATTTAGACTGCTGCTTCAGTACCATGAACCTGAACTTTGCTCCTTTCTCGACACTAAGAAGATGACTCCAGACTCATATGCACTCAACTGGGTAATAAAGTGAAAGTAGGGAAACATCACAAAAATAAATTTCTGTTAAAATTGAACTACCTGTTGCCAGTTTATAGGAGAGTAGTACAGGAGCTATATAGTGTCTAGTGACATGGGTTAGTGGTGACCTGGCAGCAATAGGTCAAAGATTGCACTTGATGATCCTAAAGGTCTCTTCCAACCAAAGAGATCCTGTGTAATTATGGAACTAAGACATCTGCATTTGTTGGGTTTTTAAAAACGTTCCTGTTTTTCAGACTGATGCAAATATATAAACATGTCCAGCGTGAATTTCCCTGTCCCCAAAATCTACCTTGAACAGGGGGGTCAGGTCTTCCAGTTGTTGTCTTGGGAATGTGAGAAATAGTGCATGATACTGTTTAAAACCAGATACTGAGCTACTAAAAGCTGTAGCTCTCTTGATACAGAATTTGTATGCATCAGCAAGTCGTTAAGACCCCAGTGAAGCCTGGTGATGTACATCTGAGTTAGATGTGGCTGCAGATATTATCTAGCACGTATGAAAAGCTGTTCCTACTTTATTGTATCCACTTTGAACTTGGCAAACACAACCTCTCCGATATGCAAATTCCCACGTTCCCATTGAAAAATGGTTTGTTAAACCGTGATGAAAACTGTCTGTTGCTTGCAAATGTTTCATTACTCTGCCGTGTTGGCAGACAAATGTGCAACCACATTCAATTTGGCTGATTGTTCTGTGAAGAACAAACACATTTTTTAGATGATTCTTTCAAAATCCTGTTTGCTAAGCTAGTTATTTAAATATACTCTTATTATTGTCTTGATAGAATTGGTATGTAGCAGTGGCTATGAGCTACACAGTATTTCAGCCTGATTTTGTTGAATTTGTAAGGCTGACGATATACAGCTGAGTTTGCCTTCACACTAGGTGTGTTTGTGCACAGATAATCTGTAGCAGTACTGCACGTTTCCATAAAAATCGGTTCTGAGGGTATAACCAACCTTAAAAGTACATGGTGAAATTTTACGGAGTAGCTTTTTTTTGGTTTTAGGTATTTTGTGTCTCTGTTGGAAATATTATGCTGATAAGATTGTTCTTGGTTACTGCTGGTTTTTCTCACACTGTTTTTTAAACATTTAGCTTGGAAGCCTCTTCTCGTATTACTGTTCAGCTGAAGTAACTCAGGCAATATGGGATGGATATCTACAACAAGCAGACCCATTCTTTATTTATTTCTTAATGTTGATCATCCTTGTCAATGCAAAGTAAGTTGGCAGATATTTCTTTGCTGTGTTACTTGCTTGACACAGTTTTAATACACTTCTGTTTCATTTTGACTTCACTGACAATCTGCTATGACTTTACTGTTTTCAGAGATGTTATCTTAGCACAGGAATCAGACAAAGAAGAGATTATAAGTAAGTACTTTGCTTATGTAGCTGCTAGTGAAATATTTACCATATAGTATAGTCTCAATTGATTCTCAATTTTTTAATTACTAAATAGTCTGATTATTATTTTGCTGTGATTTATCTCATTAAGGAATCTCCTCACCCACTAATTTCATATTTCTTTGCTGCATTACATTCACCCTGTTCTTCATATTCTTTTCCTGTATTTACTTTTAGCACTCCTACATTAGTTTTCCAGTTCAGTTTGGAGTACTTTAAGCTGTCATCATGTGTCTTAGCTCAAAGCAGCACCTTTCAAGTGTTCTTTACATCTGTGCCACACTTCGCATTTTTCAGAACATTATATTTATATGTTCTATTTCCTTTGGCCTGATTCATAATTCTCCTCTTCTTTTCTTATAAAAATTATGTTAAATTTCTTGTTGGACTATTTCACCTGCCTTTGTTTTGGTTTTCCTGTGGGAACTTTTTATATGCCTTAATACAGTATAATTAATGATCTCTGGGCAGTTAAAAATGAAAGTGCTTGGGATTTTGTCTCTGCCATATATTGCACAACTATACACTCAGACCTTCCTGGACATATAGCAGTACTGCTGATTAAGTACTTTGGTTTAGAGCCCTCTTTATAAAAGGCAGCTAATTTAGTATTACCTCTGTTTAGTTTTAAGATTTCACTTTTGTGAGTGCACTAAAATCAATTGATGTGAAAGGCTTGAACTTGTAGCAAGTAGAAAAGATTTCCTATGAATAAGGAGGATTTTCTATATCTTTCCATCTGGAGAGTAAATCAAAATTCATATCGTATCAATGGACTGAATCTTGTTATGCAGTATCAAAACCAAGCTATTTTACGGTATGAAATGTCTGGGGTAACGGTGTACTTTTGTTGTTTGTGTATCTCAGAATTCTTAGAAACCTCACCAGCCAATCTCAATTTAGAGGATATAGAAGATCTCTTCTCTTTGGCACAGTATTACTGTAGCAAAACTCCAGCTTCTTTCAGGAAGGTAATAAAAACTTCCTTCTTGTTCATGGCTGTTTTTAAGCTCCAGCTGACAGTAACTTGGAATATTTAATTGTAACTTCTTTTAAACCATCTTTTCATGTTGTTACTCTGGTGACCACTGCTGTTAGGATCTTTACAAGGCAAGAAAAGTTCCTCTGCAGTATTTATTCTCACTGTATGAATGAGATGTGTTGTAGTAGACTACATACTAGGCCTACATATGATTGCAGCAGCAGGCAGGGAAATGTCACTTAGTAGAGGTAAAGCTGTCATCACCTGCCCTCTTCTTGCAGTTTTTCCTTTCTCAAGACACTTGACCTCAGTGAATTTATGAAATAGAAGTAATTGGTAGTCATTGCCTTTAGGTGAGGTGTGGAGACAGGTATCTGACCTTTGGGGGGGGGGGGGNTGTCCTTTGGGGGGGGGGGGGGTACCCAGAAGTAGAGGTATTTGATTTTGTTGGCATGATCCGAGAGATGAACAAGCACGTTTATAATAGAAGTTCAGACCTTGCCATGATATTCAGGAGTATCAGTTGATCATAAATGTGACAACTGTGTGAACAAGATGTGTGTGTATGTGCATAGTGGTTGTGACGTGGATATGGTTTTACTTTAAGCCTTCACATCTAAAGACAATGGCTTCAGTTAACTGTTTTGTTTTTGCCTTGTCAGGACAACCACACTCTTTTTGGCAGCAGCTTGCTGGGCCTCAAAGATGATGACACAGACTTGAGCCAGGCTCTCTGTCTTGCAGTTTCTGTGTCTGAGATTCTTCAAGCAAATCAGCAACAAGGAGTCAGTATACTGAATTATTCTTCCTCATCCCAAATTTTATAGGAAAGGAACAGTAATTGTACTGCTTTGTGTATCCAAATATATTGATAAGTGCTAACCACGCAGGTGAATATTTGCTATTTCCAGAAAAAGTTACCCTAAAGTTATCTCCCTTATAAATGATTTGCTGACTGCAATGCATTTGTAGTGTAGCGACTACAGCTACAGTACAGGTGAGCTTAATGCAGCTGGTTTAAATCTGAAGTAGCGGGAGATTAATATCTGACTCATTTGAATTCCTCTTCAAAGGAGTTGTAGAGAAAAACAGAACCAGCCCTACTCGATGACTTTTGAGAAGAATGATGTTATGAAAAACCACCTGTCTTTTGTCAATGAAACATGTAAACAAAGAAAACATGGATTCAAGCTGTGTCTGTAGCAGCTGTTGCAGGGACACCCCTTACAATCCTTTAAGACAAATACATGGATGATAGTGTATCTTTATTACAGAGTTTCTTACTCACTACTGGGTTGTTGTAGCATTTCCCAGGACCCCATTTCCTTATGCATTTTTTTCCTCCCCTTACTCCAGGAAAAGCTAAGCATCTGTTTTATCAACTGTGAAGTGGGGGAGATACAAAATTATCCTTATGTGATATGCTGTGCTGTGTAGTAATAAACGAATGCTGGACCAGGACTGATGATCTTGGTGTATGCTCTCATTCAGATTATCTCTCTTCTCAGTGGAGGTGAAATAGATACACTATGGGGTGATCATCTCTGATGTGCAAGCTAATGTATTCATGAGAAACCACTATTACAGTATTATTACTGATGGTTTGGGAACTGTCGAAGTTCAAATTAAGCAAATAAACCAAGATGATTTTTTTCCCAATAATCATTAGCCCCCTGGAGTGCTTCCATTAGTACTGCAATTAGTATGAAAGTATAATTGCACTAAGACTCTCCCATTAATAATTGCAGACTTTTAAGGTTTTTTTTGTTAACAGAGCAAATACTTCTGTTTCAGGAAGGAGTAAGGTTCTTTGTAGTGGACTGTCGGCCTGCAGAGCAATACAATGCTGGGCATTTATCAACAGCATTTCATTTGGACTCGGACTTGGTTCGTATGCTTTTTGCTTATTTACTGATTGTTTGAATCCTAAAGTCAACGGAAGAAGGGAGAAATGTCATTCTTGGAAAAAAGTTACCGTAGTTTATACTGTAGTCTGTGGACTGCAGTGTCTGGCTATGACACTGGGGTTTCAAAGGTTAGGTTTTTTAAAGGAGATGGGCGAAACCATAACTTGACTGAGAAATCTACGGACAGACTTCCTATTCTTGAGTTAGAAATGGAAACCCACATAGGCTAAAGACCTCTCTTGGAGGAGAAACATCTTCTTAATGTCATAATTTCCAACCAAAGGTGTAATGAGTTTTAAGAAATGGCCTTTTCTTATGTTTTTGTGCCAACCATTCTTACTACAGCCTGCTTGTGAGGAACATTATGTCCTGAAAAGGATTGGATTGCTTCCTTAAAGTGTTTGCAGAATAATAAAGGAGAAGTTGTATTAGGAACTCATTACTTCATTAGAGATTTTGTTGTAGTTTTCATTAGGTTATGAATTCCTGGCTCAGTGTTCAATGATTTTTTTTTTCTGCTGCCCTTTTTTCCCCCTTGTTTCAGGGACTTTCAGCATATTCCCTTCTAGATTAACACTCTACCGCTTCACTTCAAGCAGACTGTAGATGCTGCATGGAAAGATTTCAATTTACATAACCCATAACAGGCTTTTTTACCTTTCTGGGTGTCATGGTTTAGCAAGAGGGTCTAAATCGGTTTGGGTTGGTGCCTGTAATTCTAGCACAACAACCAGCTCTCACTGGGAGAGTTCAACAGGCAACAAAGCAACTTTGCTAGAAAGACTCTGTCCACCAATCACCTGTAGAGTCCACACACTGATGCAGGAGGTCTGCTAGGAAAGCTGCCTCCAGCTTCAAAATAACATGCTTTTTCAGCATAAAAGCACCACCTCTAATATTTGAAAGTTTGGATTTTTCAAACCAGAACACTTGGTTGAGCAGCTCAGTTCTGCATCGATTATCTTCACATCTCTAATTAAAGTATGTTGCTCAAGTGTAATTACATAGGGAAGAAAAGGAAGCTGAGGAGAGACCTTACAGCTCCCTACAACTACCCGAAAGGAGGTTGTAACAAGGTGGGGGGCAGTCTCTTCTCCTAAGTAACAAGTGATAGAACTAGAGGAAATGGCTTCAGGTTGTGCCAAGAGAATTTTACACTGGATGTTATGAAAAAAGTAACAGTCACTGGCAAAGTATTTTAAAAGCTTTTAAAGGTATTTTAAAACCTGCAGAGCTTGAACATGTTATTCTCAAGCGTATGTTACATGGAAGTGAGTCCCTCTGACCTGTTGCCAACTAAATGCACTGTGAAACCTGCAAAGGTGGGGTTTTTCCCACTGTCTGCAAAAATACACTAACAGATGTGAGTTGCATTTAACAGTTGTTAGCTGCATGTTGTAACTGAGAAGAGGTGGAGTGAGAAAGGAAAGGACTGTTGTCAGTGTTCTTTATGCAACATGAGGTCAGTGTCAGGCTGTCTTCCATCTCTGTGTCCTGTTCATTGCTGATGTATGGTGCCTGTTCATGCTTAACAAATTAAAACAGTTTTCAAAGTTTGTATCTGTTCCCACCGTGTGTCAAATAGCACTTTGTGTCTGATTTTTCTACAGATGCTTCAAAACCCATCAGAATTTGCACAGTCTGTGAAATCCCTGTTAGAAGCACAAAAACAGTCTATTGAGTCTGGCTCCATAGCTGGTGGAGAACATCTGTGCTTCATGGGAAGTGGCAGGGAAGAAGAAGATATGTATATGAACATGGTGCTAGCACACTTCTTACAGGTACAGCCGAGTTGGTGTGGAGTTTGATAGGTGAAATAAAGCGTGTCTGCATGCATCGTTGATACTCAATGGCAAAATACTGATTGTTTGCAAACTTGAGTAACAAAAGAAGTTGTGATGAAATGTACCCACATTTTATAAACGTTGGAAAGGCTGGATCAGTGGACATAGGCCAGTGGGTTGTTGAACAGGATCCTATGTTTTGGCAACAATAACCCTCAGTAGAACTACAGACTCGGGGATGAGTAGCTGGAGAGCAGCCTGGTGGAAAGGAACCTGGGAGTACTGGTCGATAACCAGCTAGTTATGAGCCAGTAGTGTGCCCAGGTGGCACGAAAGGCCAATGGCATCCTGGCTTATATCAGGAATAGTGTGGCCAGCAGGACTAGGGATGTAACTCTCTCCCTATACTGGGCACTTGTGAGGCCTCCCCTCAAGTACTGGGAGCAGTTCTGGGTTCCTCGTATCTAGACAGAGATTGAGGTACTGGTAGTAGGACCAGAGGAGAGCAACGAGGCTGAGGAAGGAGCTGAGGGGAAAGTCTGATGAGGAGAGGGTGAGGGAGCTGGGGGTGTTTAACCTGGAGGAGACTCTCGGGGAACCTTCTCCCTCTCTACAACTCCCTGAAGCGAAGCTGTAGACAGATGGAGGTCCAGCTCTTCTCCCAGGTAACTAGTGATAGGTCAAGAGGGGAGGTCCTGAAGTTGTGCCAGAGTAGGGTTAGGCTGGATGTTAGGAAGCCCTTCCTCATGGAAAGGGTGATCAGCCACTGGAGTGGACTGCCCAGGGAGGTGGTGGAGTCGCCATCCCAGGAGGTGTTCAAGCAAAGACTGGAGGTGGCATTTAGTGCCCTGGTCTGGCTGATGTGGTGATGTCAGGTCATGGGCTGGGCTGGATGATCTCAGAGGTCTTTTCCAGCCTCAATGCTTCTGTGATTCATTACCATGCTTGCAAAACTCTTTCAGATGACTTTTTTTTCAACCAAAAACTATCTTCTCTGTTGCAGAAAAATAAGGAGTATGTGAGCATTGCCAAAGGAGGATTTATGGGTAAGCTTGTTAACAACGAGCTTTGTCTTAAGGAAACTTGACACCTTAATGCTTTTGATACTTCCCTTAGGCTTTGGGTAGAAATCAGCTAAATTAACAGCAAATACATCACATACATCTGATCTTGTCAGATTTTGGTTTTGTGAGAGTCTGCACTGTGGTTGTGTAAATCAACACTTGCAGTTAACTGCTGCAGCTTATCCACATTTCTGAATGGTGAAAAATGAACACAGAAAGGGGAGGAAGCTGGAACCTCTTTCTTCTGACTCACCATTCTTGATGTTCAACCTCTGTAGGCTGCAGATCCATACGAGTATGCTACTTCATAGTTATAGCTCCTATCAGGTTTTCCTCAATAATCAGTTCATAATTCTGCAGTTTCTGTTGCTGGAATCACTCAGGTGGAGAGATCTGTGCTACAATATGAGGACAGAGGCATTTCTATGGTATAGAGGCATTATGGGATGCCATCCAGAGGGACCTGGGTTGACTGGAGAGGTGGGCCCAGATGAACCTTTATGAGGTTCAGCAAGGCCAAGTGCAGGGCCATGCACCTTGGATGGGGTAACTAGCACTGTCAGTACTGGCTGGGTCAGGATCTGCTGGAGAGCAGTCCTGTGGAAAGGGATGTGGGGGTGCTGGTGGATGAGAACTGGACAGGAGCCACCAGTGTGCAGTCGCAGACCAGAAGGGCAGTCACATCCTGGGCTGCATCCAAAGAACTGTGGCCAGCAGATCAGGAGAGGTGATTCTGACCTCCCTCCTCTGCTCTGGTGAGACTTCACCTAGAATAGTGTGTCCAGTTCTAGAGCCCCCAGCACAAGAAAGATGTATACATAGTGGAGTGTATTCAGAGGAGGCCACCACAGTGCTCAGGGGAACGGAGCATCTCTGCTGTGAGGACAGGCTGAGAGAGTTGCGCTGTTCAGCCTGGAGAAGAGAAGGCTGCAGGGGACCTTCTTTCAACTTTCCAGTGACTGAGAGGGGCTGCATGAAAGCAAGGGAAGGTCTGTTGCAAAGGTTTTGCATGGCTAGAACAAGGAGCTATGGGTTTGAGCAGTCAAAGGAGAGATTTAAGCTGGAGATTAGAAAAAAGTTCTTCAATGTGAATGGCAGAATGGGCTGCCTGGGGAGGTGGTGGGGGCTCCATCCCTGGAGTTAAGATCAAGCTTGATGGAGCTCTGTGCAATGTAACCTAGGTAGAGATGTCCCTGCGTGTGTTTGGACTAAATGACCTCTGGAAGTCCCTTCCTGGTCCCTGGATCATTCTGTGATTACTAGTCAGAGTCGTAACAGCTATCTTTAGCATCAAAGCAGTGATTTTTATTTTGTTTTAGTTGCTGCTCTTTTTTTCCTGTTTTATTTACTAGAATAAAAAAATATCCTAATGCCTTTGTACTGCTGAAAGCAAAGCCAGGTATTAGTATAATGAAATCTGAATCTCTTCTATTAAACGTGTGGAGCAAACTCCTTTACTGAGCTGTTTTGAATATACAGTGTTTTCATCAAGAAGCTGATTAGGTGTGGTTCTGAATGGTTTTAATGGTCTTCAACAGCCCTCCAGCAGCACTTAGCAGACATCAACGTGGAAGGACCAGAAAATGGATATGGCCACTGGATCGTGAGTACTTCAGGCTCAAGAAGTACCATAAACTCTGTTGATGTAAGTGAATTTTAAGCTCAAGTCCTAAGGTAGAATGAGAGCCCTGGATGCACTGGGTTGTACTCATTCTCCTCTGTAAAATGTGTCACGTAGCTGACAATTCTTTTCCTGGCTCTTTTTCTCTCGGAAAGTTGAAGTTGTACACAACTGGCACAAGTGGGAAAACAACATTGTTTGTTTTGTACAGATAATCTGTTGGGTGTCGAATTTGGCTTTTAATTTGGAAACATCATATAGCGAATAAAATTCCTTCCTCTCTACACTTTCATTGCAAAGTGCTCAGCAAAAAGGTTTAAGTTTGCTTTATTGGATCATCAGACACACGTTGCTGCTGTCGTTTGATAGAACTCTGAAAGCATCCTTGATGCTGTAATTAATGTTCCATTGAGTACCAGGAAGTAGATTACTGTTATGCAGTCTGTTTCATCTCTTAATAAAACAGAGATTAAATAAAATATTACTGTAGTTGATTAATTGTGGGTGGAATTATTTTTACAGGGTGATTCTCCTAATGGTTCAAGTGATGGAAAAGGAGTCAAATCTCTGGTGAATAAAATGACGGTTGCTTTGAAGACTAAATCAGTGAATGTGAAAGAAAAAGTCATCAGTTTTATTGAAAATACATCTACTCCAGTGGACAGGTTTGTCATTTATCTCTCTGTGAATTAATAGCAAGGAGGGTGTTTCCATTTGGTGGCTGTCGTGTAGGTGTGAAGACTGTGCTAGTTAGGGGAAAAAGTTATCTTCTGGTTTTGGCTCTTATATTTTCTTATCCCTTCCCTCAGAATGTTATCATGACACAGAAAGCTTACTGTGCTGCCTCAGTATTGCACGGGCAGTATGAGCAGCCTTTTCTGTTGAATGTTTATATAGAGTTTGTCCCTGACTGGTTAGTTTAACACCTTTCAGTGTGTCAGTTCTGTCTTCAGTCTAAAAGACAAGGATTTTACTTTCAGCTCAGTTCTTTATATACTGACTCTAGTGGAATGGTGAATGCAGAAGCATTCTGGACAGGTGGGTTTATATGTCTGGTTTTGTTCTGGTTTGGGTTGGCTTAGGGTGTTTTTTTTACCTCTCCATCTTGTCGAGTCAAGGCTAACTTTTTTTAAGATCTTGATTTTTCAAGTGCTGATACTGTTATAAAGCTGCTTGTCAAATTCTGAATGTACTCTTGTTTTCAAGCAGAGCAGGGAATAAAAATGTACACACATGTTAAAAGACACTTTCAAAGGTAGAAGTCATCATTCCAAATACCTGACTAGGTCGAAGAATAACATCTACGTGTCAAAACTGGGGTTGTTTAGCCTGAAGTAGAGACTCTGGGAGGACTTTGTCACTCTCTATTACTACCTGAAGGGAAGCTGTAAACAGGTGGAGGTCAGCCTCATCTCCCAGGCAGCTAGTACTAGGATAAGAGGGCAGGGCCTGAAGCTGCATCTCGAGAGGGTTAGGTTGGGTGTTAGGAAGCACTTCCTCACAGAAAGAGTGTTCAGACACTGGCATGGACTGCCCAGGGAGGTGGTGGAGTCCCCATCCCTGGCGGTGTTTAAGCAAAGACTGGGGGTGGCACTTAGTGCCATGGTCTGGCTGATGTGGCGATGTCACAGTCATGGGCTGGGCTGGATGATCTCAGAGGTCTTTTCCAGCCTCATTGATTCCGTGAATAGCCTCTTTTGGACATGTATTTAGCTAAGATATCGGTATTCACTAATCTTACAGAGCTGGTGTTTCTTTGATAGCAGAATTTAAAACAAAAGCCATGCAAATAGATTTTTAGTAGCCTTGTACCTAATCAAAAGGCACAGTGTTTCTTCTTTTTGTATTGGTAAGTTGTTTTTTATATTATTACTATTTAACAATTAGAGGCAAAAACTTAGAGGATCACAGAATTCTTGAGGCTGGAACAGATCTCTAAGACCATCAAGCCCAACCTGACATCACCACATCAGCCAGACCACAGAATCCTTGAGGGTTATAATATAATTTAAAATTCTTATATAGCACTTTAGTAGTGGATTTTATTGTGCGAAGGATTCAAGTAAGGCTCGTATACTACACATGCATAGCATGAGAAATAGACCCTTTAGTGGAATGTTCACAAATATTTCTCTGTTCCTGGCTAGCTACCACGAAACAGTGCTTGTATTTATAATCCGCCTCCTTGATCAGCAGCTCATTGCCAGCATAGAGCATTTCAGTTATTTATCTAGATTTTTCCTTTGAGCTTCTTTTTTTAATTGCTTTGTTCTGTCCTCTGCCCCAATGTACTATAGAATA
This sequence comes from Upupa epops, assembly GCA_013397515.1. Taxonomy (NCBI): domain Eukaryota; kingdom Metazoa; phylum Chordata; class Aves; order Bucerotiformes; family Upupidae; genus Upupa; species Upupa epops. The sequence goes on from VZRI01004530.1 coordinate 299,368, forward strand.
CCTTTCAATATTCCCTGGCCAGACAGAGCAAGCCTGGAGCGGTAAGCTTGACAATTAAGCAGTCTGACTAAACCCACCTTTGTTGTATTTAGCATGGCATCACAATATTTGTAAGCATTAGTCACACTGACAACATTGATCATGTATTTTGATATTAATGTTGGGTTTTGGGATGGATTGAATCTATTGATTTTCAGAAGTAGTGGTCAGGAAACTAGAGGAAGAAAAAGAACGGCTTGGCGGTGCTTTCTTCCCTTAGTTTCTGCTTTGTTACTTCTATTCTCTCTCTTGCTATTGCTTCTCAATGGGAATTTTTTTGTTGTTCTGCTTGTAATTCCTAGTTATTCTTTATCAGTGACTTGTACTAGGAGCAATTGCAGAACAAGTTGTTATGGCTTAAGGTTTTAAGGAGAAACTACAGCTATGAAAAGGCCTTGTATAAACTACTTGTAAAGTATCATGAGAACACAGATTTAACAGGGAGCACATAAAGATACTCTGTCAGCAGATCTGGAACGTCTATGCTTCTCATCGCAGCGATGATAGAAGATGTTGATGGAAACCAATGTGCTCTTCAAAGGGAAAAGTACTGTGTCAATAAGCAAATACGCATTGCAGCTCTCCCTCATCTTGTTCTTGTAACTGCTGCATTGCGCAGACATGTGGAGTCCCTTAACCTTTGTCTCAGATGTATTACCTTACAGTTATTTCAGATGTAAAAATTATGAATTGAGGTGATGCAAAATTAGATGTGATAAATGAAGGGCAGCTTCAAAAAGCATCCCAAAGAAGGCAGTAATATGCAAAGAGAACATAATGTATTCTGTTAATTTAGAAATACGGGAATTTGCCCCCACATTTTGTTGGTCAGCTTTTATACTATGTAAGAAAGGGTTAAAATTCCCACTTAAAAAACACTTGGTGCCTTTGTTTGATAACTAGAGGACACTTGAATCTGCATTTGTAACCAAAAAGCTTGGGTAGATTGAAATGATAGATTCTTTTACCTTCTCCTTTCACTCCCATTGGTTTAAATAATAAATAAGCTCTCTCTCTGGTTCACTAGGTTGTTCTCTTAACATCGCAGCTCTTAAAACCTTGGAATGGCATTCTTTCCCATCCATTTGGTTAGATCCAGTTTGTGTTTATCAATGATGCATTTTATTTAGCACATTTGCCACTAAAGGGAACTGCATTAAATTTCTAGCAATGTAATGATGGCCTTCCATGCAGACAGATTAAAGACATCCTCTTCTAGTTAAAAATGTTAGCAGGTTTTTATAAAGTAGTTTTTTACTTCCTTTTGTCTTGACTAACTCTAAAAACCAGCGAGATCTTTAGTCCTTTCCGTGTAATTCCATTTGATGCAATTTACATGTGCTGCTTCTTACTCAGTTAGATACCAATTACTAAAGCATATTTACAAAAGCCTCTGTGTAGAGCACTGCTCTCTTGAATTGTCAGTGTCATTGATGCTTATTGTCCGAAACACTAACGCATGCTTGTGTTTGTTCAAGTTCTGTTTCATTGTAGAATGCATCTGTTTGGTTTTTACCATGAAGTATTTCCTTGTTTTGTCTGCATTAGTAAGCACTAGCCCTAAGAAAATGTAGGTTTCTTTTTTAACTCTGAAGTACCCTTCCAGAGATAACCAAGTGCTAGCCTGCATTCCGGTGTTAATAAACAAGTGGCCTTTCCAAACTGGTTCTCTCATGGCATGTAGACTGGAGTTTGTGACTCTATTGAAAACAGGAGGCAGGGCACGAGTACACATTTTAAGGAGGTTATAGACATTGAAAAGGGAACAGGTTATGAATTCTGTAGTTAGGGGCGTGGTGATTTTTTTTTAAATGATATATCTTTTAAACTCCTGCATGTTGTCTTTTCTAAAATCTAAAATAACCGAGTTTGGTTTTTCACGCAGTTACCTGTTTTGTGACTTCACAAACCTTCAGGTTTTCACAGTTTTTCTTCCAGGTTCTCAGCATTTTGAGGGCCAGATCTTAGTGTCACAATTGTGACCGTATAATCACAGCATTCTGAGCTGATATTTTAAAACACCTCAGGATTTACAGCTGTTACTGCCGAACATTAAGACTCAGTAGTGTTTGTGCCATTTGACATGGTAATAGATGTAATAGTTCTGGGGTCGATGTCTATGCAGAAGCGATGCTGGGATTTCAGCAGTAGGAATTGCTTAACCAAAGATGTCAGGATTTGGCTCATGCTGGAGAAAATAAAGGTCAGGGAGTCACCGTTCACACTGCAGTGGATGGATATAATAGTCCTACTTTGAAGTGCTTAAGGTATTTTGTTGTCTTTTGAGGAATTAACCAGAACAATGAGTTTCCAGACAAGCTAGTTAATAGTCTTCACCTTTTTTCTTCCATCCCAGTTTGGCATCCTTGTAAAGCTGTCCTGTCCAGAAATACTCAGTATCATGCTAGAGACTTCATAGCATGCTGTCACTTTTAAGGTCTCTAGCTGTAGTCTGTCATTTGAGAAGGTGACCAGAAGTTATGTTTAAAACAAAAAAGTGTTTCTTTGCACTTGTTAGGACAGTTGGCCTTGCAAAGTAACCAAAATACAGGCTTTCACCAGCCAAATTGCTCGATAAGTCAATCACAGCCTCCTCACAGGCAGCTTTATGAAATCTTGTGCTTCTTGGTGTCACCATTGTGTTTACGTTTTGATTCTATGTTACTGTAGCACACATACCATCAGTTTAAGTGTTACCTTTTCTCTCTCATTCCATGTTCTCTCCTGCCCTTTTCATTGCCAACAGACATGTCAGCAGCAGTGACAGAGTGGGAAAGCCCTACCGTGGCGTGAAGCCAGTGTTCAGCATCGGAGACGAAGAAGAATACGATACTGGTACGGTAGAATAGTCTTCATGTTATGTGGATTTAGGCAGGACAAGGAGTAGTGGTTTTAAACTAGAAGAATGTAGATTTAGATTGGATATTAGGAAGAATTTACAATGAGAGAGAGAGTGATGCCTCTTTGAGTAGTTGTTTATGACTAGGTAGTTCTTGGTTTCAACTCCTGTAGTTACTGTGGGTTTAAGTGAATTCAATAGTTGTCTGATATTTTGTGAAAATCATTTTAATTATTGTTTTTTACCTCTTCCCTTCAAAACAGATGAAATTGATAGCTCCTCAATGTCTGACGATGATCGAAAAGAGGTCATCAACATCCAAACGTGGATAAATAAACCTGATGTGAAGTATAACTTCCCTTGTAATGAAGTAAAAGAAAATGGACATATGTTTCCCAGGTACTGGAATTAGTCCTGAGCTTAATGAACATGTTTGTCTTGATACACATTAAAAACACAAATCTGAAAAATAGACAATTAAGGCCAGATTGACGCATTGAGACCAACTGTATGAGATCTCACAAGGCTGAGTACTGAGTCCTGCACTGAGGTCACAAGAACCTAGTGCAACATTACGGGCTTGGGGGAGGGTGACTAGAAAGCTGCTCAACAGAAAGAGACATGGGGTATCGATTAGTCATTGGCTAAATATGAGCTAGCAGTGTGCCCAGGTGGCCAAGAATGCCATTGGCATCCTGGCTTGTATCAGAAATAGAGTAACCAGTAGGACTAGAGGATTAACCTTCTGTACTTGTCATCGGTGAAGCCACACCTGAGTACTGTGTTCACTTTTGGGCACCTCAGTACAAGAAAGACATTATGGTGCTGGAGTGGATCCAAAGGAGGGCAACAAGTTTGGTGAAAGGTCTGGAGAGCAAGTCTTATGAAGAGCAGCTGAGGGAGCTGAGGCTGTTTAGTCTGAAAAAAAGGAGACTGAGAGCAGACCTGGAAGGAGGTTGTAGAGAGGTGAGTGTTGTCTCGTCTAACAAGTAATGAGTGATAAGACAAAAGGAAATGTCCTCAAGTTGTGCCAGGGGAAGTGTAGGGAAAACTTCATGTTTCTATGTCTTAGGAAATGATTTCTCTATCTCTTTATGATCTGTCTAACTCACATAGCATAACTGTTAGAATTTCACTTTCTAAATAGCTGATGTCTCGTTCATGAGCCAATTTAATTTGTAAATCTCTTTGCCTTTTTAGTCATCTCCTAGTAACAGCAACGCATATGTACTGTTTGAGAGAGATTCCCTCACGAAAGGGGCTGGCTTACATACAGTCTCGACAGGCACTGAACTCTGTGGTCAAAATCACATCAAAAAAGAAACACCCGGAACTAATCACCTTTAAATATGGAAATAGCAATACTTCAGGCATAGAGATTTTGGCAGTTGAAAGGTAAGCCACCTTAGCAGCAGAGATGTAAGTACTAATGATAGACAGAATGCTGTCACCTGTAACTCAGGGGCACGGTGTGAGTCTCAGAATTGAGTTAAAAATTAGCATTTTTTTATTTAGGAATAGCTAATTCAAATGTGAACTAGGAAACAGATCTGTCGGCAGAACACGGAGAATTTACAGGACACACCGGAGAGGATCAGCATGGACTGAAACAGCAGCTGTTGGGGATGGGATATGTGCAACTGTTTTATTCCTGTCATGTATTTTTGTAGTACATGAAAAGGGACAACTGTCTGCAGCCTGAAATGTGGCTTTATGAAGAGTACGGTTTAATGGAGTGGTCAGTCTTTTTTCTGCAGTATCTTTTTTGAGACATCTAACTCCTCCTATACACTGTACACTTAAGACTGGGGAGGGGAAGTCAGGGGGCTGGGTGTCTTGGGTTTTTTTCCGCTGTGGTAGTCTGTTGTTTTCTTGTCACAGTTTTAATGAAGTTGCTGACACCAGCTGTTTTTCATCCTCTTCCTTGGGGAGGGCTGTCAGCAGTGGGTGCTCTGTTCTCACAAGAGGTGGGAAATGAGTTTTCTAGCTAACTAGCAAAGTTGCTCTATGCCTTTTTACTGCTTAGAATGAAATCAGTGTAGTAGTGGATGAGACAAAAATGGGGCAGAAAACTTTACTGCTTACTGAATTACTTCATCATCGCCTTGTTGACCGGAACAAATCCAGAGGAGAAAGGATTGCAAATTAATGATCAAGAGCTATCTACAGGAATTAAAGAACCCAAAACCAAGGATTACCATGCGTCACTTGGACAGTGTTGTCTGTAGGGATCTTAGACTGACTGATCTATCCCATTGTCAACATATTAAGAACTTTTTCCTTTCCAGGATGGCCTGTGAAGAAGTTCTGAGCAGTTACAGGTTTACAAAATGAAAGTATTTCATAGTGTAAGTGGGAAGTAGGTGTTACTTTATCAGTAGGCTTGAATTTTAATGTATTCTCATCCTTCGTCCTAGTTTGTGCCAGAAAGAAAAAGCAAAACAAGAGCTATGGAATTGATACTGAAAATACGTCGTGAATTAATGCTGCCTTTTTCTCATCTTTCTTTAAGGTATTTGATTCCAAACGCAGGTGATGCTACCAAAGCCATAAAACAACAGATCATGAAAGTATTGGATGCCTTGGAGAGCTAATAACTAAAGACTTTGTAAAGAACAGTTTATAAAGAAGAAGCAGCCAAGATACTGTACATGGACACAAGCTGACTGTTTCCCAACAGAATTCTAATTTAAGATTATTTTTCTGTTAGCTGATGGGTGTGCCTGAATAGCAGGCGTAAAATAGGGTAAATTATTACTCATTTCTCAACAGGTTTTTTACATTTTTCTTTTTTAAGAGATGTTGATTATGAAGGTCAGTTCGGTTCATTTTCAATACAGCCTTAATGTAAGTGTTCTGCATCTTTGGTGAGTGGAGTAAAAGCATGAAGCACTGCCAGATAGGGAGGAGCAGTGGAAAACAATGTTTTTAAAACATTTGATTTCAAAGTAAAATGTCTCCATTGCCTGCAGTCTATGATTTTGATTTTGCCTCTTGTGTTATATCAAGGACTGATTAGAAACCGAAATAATTATAAAAATGAGAAACCCTGTTTCCTTCTCGTTAAAAATGCTTCAGTCTGGGCTGCCTGTAAGTGACAAAACTACCACGAATTTGTGAAACTAAACTTGTTAAAAGACTTATCCTCTGCTAAGCTAAATACTTGCTATTGGTGGTAAGGGTATTTTAAATACCAGAAGGAGTTGTGCATTACAAGCTTTTTACTACTGGGTTGTGATTTTTCTTTTCTTTCAAGTATGCATAATTTTGCATATCAGAGGCTGAGGCTGTTTCTCTTGTAAACAGCACATGCATTACAATTGAAGTTAGTGCTTCAAGCCGGGCTATAACAATTAAAGCAAGTTATCTTGCTTCTCAGAATCAAATCTAAGATAATAATTGCACGTTTCAGTTGAGCACAGAAGCCTGCGTGTGCTGATGTGTTCAGCAGCAGTAAATTGAAGAGATTAAAGTGGTAAATACCTGTGATAAATGTATTTACTAGCTGTTGCCTTTCTATTCTTTTAGTTTCCATAATCTAAATGAGGTACTGTTTTGAGAGATGCCAACTATGTGTTTGATTGTCAGCAGTTTTCTGCTTGTTCCATGGCTCTCTTGGTAAAAAGCTTGGTGCAGGAATATAGTTATTGCCAAGGCAGAGCATCTTCGTAGAGTCATGTGGAAATTACGAACTGTGCTCTAAACTGAAATGTAATGGGGATTAGCTTTGTTCTGCGGAGTCTTCGGGTATTTGAATCGGTGCATTGTCAGGAGGTAAAGTAAACTGAACTGACCTTTATGAAAAACACTCCTAAGTTATTTGACTAGAAATCAAGCTAGGGCACCTTAATTCTGGAACTAATTCCTTTTTATTTTTTTTTCTTCTTAGTATCTGAGTTAAACACCAATAGAACTTGAACTGTGGAAGATATTTGCATGAAATTGCACCTGGGCCAACGCTCATGTATTGATAGTTTTGCCCAGCAGCTGTTGTATTACATTTTCCTCTTCCTACTCCCTTCTGAAAATATCCTGAGGAGTCTCTAACTCTGTGCCTACTTCAGCAATGAGATTTTTTTCATGTAAAGATGTTTGTGTCACTGTTTATAAACTACAGTTGTAAATAAACCAGTACAATTTGAACATAACCTGTTCAGTCAGAAACCATTTAGTTGCATGCCGTACCAATTCTCCAAATCAATGAGCGGTTTCTCCTAAAGGTGTTTTGTTAAATGGAAGCAAATTTGGTCTTTGAATTGAAAGGAGCTAATTGTGGATCATAGGGAGCTGTCATCAGTCATGTCTTAATGTCTGTTGGAATTTCAGCTAATTTGATTAAATGCTTTTGCATGAGACTTAGTAAGCAATCATGGAAAGGTCAAAATGAGTTAACAAATGCTCAAAGTATAGGAAGGATCTCTCTGCCTGAGTTTCAGACTTCTCAGCATCACATTTTTCTAGTATGATAATATTGAAAGAAATGGTCCAGCATATTTATCCTAGTCATTGGCAGGGAGAGGGTTGTGAAAAATACACTGTCATTAAGCAGGTGCTTAGGGGCACTAACTACAGGAAGTGGTAAGGTGTGTGTGAGTATGTCAGGACAACAAATTCAGAACATTTAGGTCTACACTAAGTAAAACTATCCAGTCAGGCCTTGAGTCTGTTCTGCATACAGATGTACAGTCCAAGCTGTGAAGATGCCAATTATTTGTAATTTTTGAGGCAGTGTGCAAGTTATTAACAGAATTTTTGCTTACAAGCTTGGTCTACACTACTGATGATCTCAAAGGTGCTTTATGCATCTCTACCCTCGGTCTATTTGTACCTATTTGGAGTTAGTGTATTGGTTAGGAAGCAGGAATTGCAGTTAAAGCAGGGGTCAACAGATTTTTTCAAGACAAAACTCAAAGCCATCAGGATGCTGCTTCCTGTGCTTTTCATTGTCAAGGAATTTTTTGAACTATGTGCCCGCAGTTTGCGGGGTCTGTCAAGCTAACGGGGCAGACAGAGCAGAGTTCAGGAAGGCATTCCTCGCTGTCAGGGTGCTGTTAGAACTGGGTGAACTCTGGGGTCCCTTACACCCTAAACCCTTCGATTCTATAACCCCCTGCGCAGGTCCCGGGCTCCAGCGGCTCCTCAAGCTGCAGCACCACGCGTAACGACTAGGCCTGAGGGCCGGGCTCCGCCCCGTCCGGGGCGGGGCGAGGGGCGGGGCTTCCGTCCCGGCATCCCCTTCGCTCTGTCCTCGCGCTATAAAGAGGCGGAGCTGGGGGCACGCGGGGATGGGAGCGGCGCGCGGAGCCATGGCCAGTGAGTGTGGGCGTGCGCGCGGGGCAGCTGCGGCGCCGCTCGCGCCCCTTCTTCCCCTCACTCCTTCCCTCCCTCCTCCCCTCCCTCCTCAGCCGCCGCCGGGAACGCGGGCTCCGACGCGGGGCTGAGCTCCCTCCCCCGGGCCGTGTCCGGGAGGTGGGGTTGCGCCTTGCGTTGACTCTAACGGAGTCACCGCGCCCCCTCGTGGCCCCAGGGGTCAGCTCCACCTTGTCGCCGGCCGTCCCCGTACCGAGCGCTGATCGCTGCCCCGGCCCGTGCTCCTCGCAGTTCTCAGCCCTAGCGGGGATTGGAAAGGCCTCGGGGCTGGCTGCTGCCTGTGGGCCTGCGCAGGGATGTGAATGAAGTACCGCGTGTGCTGTAGGGAGCTGCGCTGGGTATTCCTGCCTTGCTGCAGGCTCGTAGGAAGGGCTGTGCACCGCTGTGCTGCTGCTCAGGTCGGCTTGTCGGGATGCGCGGTCTGAACAAGCCAGGCATCATCCATAACATAATGGAGTGTTCCCAGAACAGTCGTGATCCAAACACCATCCCCTGTATGACTCTGGTATGCTTTTACCCGGTGCTGGTTCATATTGCTACGGGGTTATTCTAGGAATCGAGTCTGCGAGGCTAGAAAGAGATCCTTGGCTCCAGCAGCGCCCTCGCACAGTCCTCCCTATTTCTCCTACGTTCCAGCAGGTTTATGGGCACAAGCCGGTGTAGTGTGCTGTGTCCAAGGTTTCATTTTGTCCTTTGACAGTCTCCAAAGCTGAGGCACAGCTGAAATTCACGATTTCCTGGTGTTTCAAACGTTCTGTTTAGCAGGTTATTTATATTTGGGGTTTCTGTTGTTGGGTCTTTTTTCCAGAACAGAATCTATGCTGAAATGCAAATCTTCTTAGTACCCAGGTTCTCGGAACAAAATCCCATTCCACAAGCATGGGGAAGTTTTAGACCGATTCCCAGTAAGGTTATGTAGGTGCGTCTGAAAGCTAGCTGTCCTTACATCTGTTCACGATTTCAACGAAGCTTTGTTTACTCAATAAACAGTAAGAGCCTCTCACATGAGGAGTACCTAACTGAGCAGTTAATCATCTGCTTAACCTCTAGAAATTATCTGCTTAGTTACTGAAGTGAGAAATAAAGTAGAAAGGAAGATGTTGTGCCTGTCCGTTCCTGACCAGAGGAGCGTTGAGGCTGTACTGCTTGGAGCTTTTTTTATCCTGTAGTGATCTTCCTATGACCGGGAATGTTTACAGAGACCAGAGGTGTTTGCAAGCCAGGATACTTTTCTTTATGCAAACAGAGCGCTTTTTTTTTTTAAAGGAAACAGTTCTACCTGATCAGATTGTGTTTTCTTTTGTTTCTTTCTCGTGAAGGAAGTCCCAGGGGGGCAAGATCTTATTTTATTTCTTCCACTTGTGTCCTTCAGGAGCCCGCAAATGTAAATCCTGTGTATGTTGGTAACACTTGCAGCTATCACAGAGTCACTATGGCTGGAAGAGACCTCTAAGATTAAGTCCAGTCATTGACCCAGCAGAGCCAGGTCACCATGAAATTGTGGCCCTCAGCACTGTGTCTGTACATCTTCTAAATATCACCAGGCCTGGTGACACCACCGTCTCCCTTGGGCAGCCTGTTCAGATAGCTGATAACCCTTTCAGTGGAGAAACTGTTCCTAATAACCCCTCTGGTACAACTTGAAGCTGCTTCATCTCTTGCCAAGAAACCAAACTGCAGATATGATCAGAATGATTGGGGAAGCTGCTATCTTTGTTATTTTTTTTAATAGTAGTGATTTGAGGGATAAAAGCAAAGTATTCCTGTCCTGGGCACTTCTGGGGATGGTGCCAAGCTTTAGTTGGGAAGTGTTGTGTTCAGGGAGGATGAGCGCAACCAAAAGACAGGCTTGTAAAGTGTGCGGCAAGCTGCAGAGGAAGAAGCAGGCCTAGGTCACCAGTGGTCTGACTGTCTGCCACATGGCATCTTAGGTTAAAGCGTGGTCTGGGTACAGCCGAGGCCAGGTGAACTCTGATCTGAGCAAAGTGGTGATGTATGGTTCCCATCAGCAAGCCTGAGTTGCAGTGTTCCTTTGTTAAGAGTTTCCAGAGTTGTTGATAGACTACACAAATGAGTGAGGAGTGGTTTGTGTGTTTATGTGTCACGAGCAAATTTATTCTATTAAATGCTCATTAATGATTTCAAATTGTGAAGAATATTAAGAATTCTGGTGGGGGGTAATCCTGCTGATTGTTCTCTTTCTTCTCTGCCATTAGACTTCCGCCTAGCTCTTATTCAGCTTCATGTGTCTGCTGTTAAAGCAGACAACCTGCAGCGAGCTTGTGGACTGGTGAGGAAAGCATCAGCTAACGGAGCAAAACTCGTGGCTCTACCTGTGAGTAAAGATCTTGTCAACATACCACCTGTACCCCAAACCCCTTAGGAACCTCTCTTTAGTGTTATAAATGCTGTATGTTTTCCTGTTTCTATCTGGCGTGAGGCTCTGAAGGGTCTGTCTAACAGAAGGGTCTAGAGGAGGGAGAACAAGTTGAGGGTGGAGGGGGAAAGAGCAGGTTGTGTGTTTTGTGGTACAGACTAGTGTTTGGTTTTGCTGGTTTAAATCCCAGGCAGTTCAATCACTGGTGTGTTCTGAATTCACTAGAGCAACACTGCCAGATGTAGGGAAATGTTACTGTCAGCTGGAAAGTGTTGATTTGAAGGTGAAAGGAGACAGGTGAGCAATGACTCTCTTTGCCGTGGTGATTCCAGAATAGGGAGTGCACAAGAAACAGACTTCAGATACTCCTGTCAGGCCAGCTGTGGCTAAACTGGGAAGTGTTTTAATTGTATGTGACTTGCTTGTGTGGAACCACTTACAGTCACCAGTAATCTCTGATGTACTGAGTAGGCTTTCAGCCATGGTTGCTGTGCTGAATTTTCACACAGATGAATATGCTGACAGTGAGGTGACCTTCCCAGGCGATTTGGAACTTGCTCCCCTCTCCTGGGGGTGCACATGTTAGCTCTGTTCTGCAGCATCTGACTCAAGAGCACAAAGTTCTTCTGGGAATGAACCTTTGATCTGAATGGTTTACACACAGAGTGTTTTCCCTCCGCTGTCACAGGCAAAGCAGATTCTGAGCTATGCTAACACAGCTCTGGTGTTACCTTTGATGATTCTGTCTGGGCCTCCTACGTTGAGATGATCTGTTACTTGCTAGCTTAGTCACATGTGTGAACAGTGAATCCAGGCATATTTAGCTGCTATACTCGCTCTGTCAACAATACTTTATGCTGAAGGGGGGCCCTACAAGAAGGCTGGAGGGGGACTCTTTACAAAGGCCTGAAATGATAGGACAAGAGGCAGTGGTTTCACATGAGAGAAGGGCAGATTTAAATTGGCTGTTAGGAAGAAGTTCTTCAGCAGGAGAGTGGTTGAACACTGGAACAGGTTGCCCAGGAGAGGGAGTTGAGAACCCATCCTTGGAGATATTCAGGATGGGGCTGGACAAGGCTCTGGGCAACCTGATCTCATTGAGGGTGTGCCTGCTCACTTCAGGGGGATTAGACTAGATGACCTTTGGAGGTCCCTTCCAACCCAGGCCGTTCTGTGATTCTTTCAGAGTAGAACTTGTCAAACAAAGCCAAGGTTTATTGCAGACTCTTGGAAGGTAAATGTGTTACTGGCATTAGGGTGTGGGCATGAACTCTTCTCTTCCCCCCACTTTGTTTCAAAGCCACACTGCACGAAGAGCTGAACTAACATGCAGTGAGGATATAACCCGTGCCTCTGAGGGCAGGCAAACAGCAGTTTGCTGTGATGCATTAGCTTTCACGTGCTAAAATTTGTTCATTTCTGAAACAGGAAGAGTTTGTAAAAGAAACAATGTGAAGTGTTTTTTGAAAGAAATGAAACCAGAATCCATGAGGATCTAGAAACTGATGGAAAGCAGTTCAGATATCTGTCCTGGTGTACTCTTTCCACTTTAGTAATAGACTAAGTGATCTGTGCAGCCAGCCAGCTGTTCTGTTCCAGTGTGAGCTGGCACACAGCCCCTTGCACTGCTGCTGTGAGCCTGCACAGCTCTGAGCAGATCTCTATAGCTTCTCAAAGGAGCTAAGTGGCTCATTGTTTTAAGGAGAACATCCCTTGTGACCTTGCTGCGTCTAGGCTGATAGATGTGCTAGCCTTGATACTTGCAGGTTGCATGATGATCCTGGTTTGTGTTGTGGTTGGCACACGTGCACAGCATGACCTCACAGCCAAGGCTGAATGAGAACGTTGACAGATAGGAATTGGAAAGGTCGAGTGCATCTCCCATCTCTTTCCGTGAGTGTTACAGGATTTTAACAGGCTTTTCTTCTAATTCTAGGAATGCTTCAATTCTCCGTACGGAACCCAGTACTTTAGGGAGTACGCAGAGAAGATCCCCGGGGAATCGACACAGAAGCTGTCGGAAGTCGCAAAGGAGTGCAGTATATATCTTGTTGGAGGTAGCCCACTTCTGCAGACCGTCCTATTGAGAAAAACAGGAGCACTGTCTGTTACACAGAATCACAGCCCCAGCAGAGGCTGGAAAAGATATCCCAGATCATCCAGCCCAGCCCATGACCTGGCATCACCACATCAGCCAGACCAGGGCACTAAGTGCCACCTCCAGTCTTTGCTTGAACACCTCCAGGGATGGGGACTCCACCACCTCCCTGGGCAGTCCATTCCAGTGTCTGACCACCCTTTCTGTAAGGAAGGGCTTCCTAACATCCAACCGAACCCTTCTGAGGCAGCTTCAGGCCCTCTCATCCTATCACTCACTGGCTGGGAGAAGAGCTCGACCCCCACCTGTCTACAGCTTCCCTTCAGGGAGTTATAGAGTGATAAGGTCTTCCCTTTGTTGCTCTCCTCTGGACCCGCTCCAGCACCTCCATCCCTTTCTTGAAGTCTGGTCCAGAACTGCCCCAGTAGTCAAGGTGAGGCCTCACCAGAGCCCAGTACAGGGGGAGAATTGCATCCCTTACGTCCCAGTGCCGTTGGATCAAAATCCCACATACTCCATTGACGGGAATCTTTGTTCTTGCCTTTATAAAGGCTCCATTCCCGAAGAGGATGGTGGGAAGCTGTATAATACGTGTACTGTCTTCGGGCCTGACGGCGCTGTGTTGGCGAAGCACAGGAAGGTAAGGTGCCAGCATATTTATTCTCAGAGGTATCCCCATTTCAGTCTGTCTCTAGTAGAATCCTAATAAGGTATGAACTGTTAGTAAAGTGGAATTACCCTCCCTGGGAGGAAGGTCCTGCTGATATTTGTATGGAAAACTCCTCTGTTCCCACTTGCACCCAGTGCCCCTTNCTCTTCTGTTCCTGCTTGAACCTAGTGCCCCTTATCCTGTCACCAGATTACCCTGAGCAGAGCCTGGCTCCATCCTCCTGACACCCACCCCTCACAGATTGAGAGACAGGAATGAGGTTCCCCCTCAGCCTCCTCTTCTCCCAGCTCAAGAGCCCCAGCTCCCTCAGCCTTTCCTCATTAGGGAGCTGCTCTCCTTCCTCCATCCTCTTCGTTGCTCTACACTGAAGGGGAAAAAAAAAGACTGGCCATTTTAAACACCTCAAATCATCCCTGTGACCGAACCGATGCACGGTCAGTCATACTGCTCACAGTAACCCCTGCAGCTGCAGCCTGGGGGGTGAGGCGCTGGGGAGTGGCCTAGCAAGAGGGACCTGGGAGTGCTGCTCAACAGCTGGCTGAACGGGAGCCAGCTGTGTGCCCGGGTGGGACGAAAGGCTAGTGCTTCAGGTATCTTCAGACAAGCGTGTGTCTGTAAAGAAGGAAGCTGCCTTAAGTACACTTGGTCTTCAGCAGGGGACGACTGGGATCCCGATAAAAGGTTCAGCTAGTCTCCAGAAAGCTCGTGTCTAATAGAGCTTGAAGTGCCAAGCCAGGGGATTACTGATGAGGCTGTTGTTGCAGGTCCACTTGTTTGACATTGATATTCCTGGGAAGATACAGTTCAAAGAGTCTGAAACACTGAGTGCAGGGAATAGCTTCTCCGTGTTCGACACCCGTGAGTATAGGACGGTAACAGCATGACGGCTGGCGGGATGGCCGCAGGAGGTCTCTCGATTGGTTTCTGTGCCTGTGCTAGCAACGTGACTGTTGTCTCCTGTGTTTTGAGGGCAGCGTACTGCAGAGTAGGCCTGGGCATCTGCTACGATATCCGATTCGCTGAGATGGCTCAAATCTACGGACAGGAAGGTGAGGCTGGGTGTCCTGAGGGAGCAGTTAGCCCTAAGGCCTGGCCCGTTCCTGCTGGGCGCTGTGTTACTGGCTGTGTCCCCACACTTGGTCAGGCATGGTGGCAGGGCTCTGCTGGCAGAAATACTCGCCCCTGCCGTGTGTCGAATGGCTCTGTTTGGCTCTGCTTTGGGCAGAGGTCAGGAAGTACTGAAAGAAACTTTGCTTCAGGAAAGTTTGAGCTTTCTAAGGGTGAATGGCTCTCTCCCTTAATGATCCCAGGGTTCCAATTTTCTTTTACAAAGGTTGCCAGCTGCTGATTTATCCAGGGGCTTTTAACCTGACCACAGGGCCAGCTCACTGGGAACTGCTGCAAAGGGGCCGGTAAGGAAAACGTCCCGATGTATCCCCCTGCTCCAGAGGGAGTTTGTAGCACAGGGGTGGAACTGTTTCCCCTTCCAAATGACACTGTGTGTCACAAGTGCTGCTGCAGGGCCACTCCTCTATGGAAGAGGCACTGTTCTGGAGCACCACAATGATTTTGCCTCGAGGAGAGCAGCACGAAGACCTTGGCTCCCGCCAGCCCCTCTGCCGCTTTGCCTTTCTCAGGACCTGTTCCCCTTTGCTTTGCGAGCACCCATCATCACGCACAGACCTCCTGGACAGACGAGCCAGTAATCATTAGAGATAGAAACAGCCCTGAGAATCCTGAACACAGTACTGCTCCTTCATTTGGGCAGCTTCAGCAGCTTTGCTGCGTGCAGAACGAGCGTGTAATTCATGCTACCCATTGACTCCAGCTGGTGCTGAGACCTCCTTTTCCAGGCTCTGCTTTCTCTGACCTTTGTGTTGTTTACCGCGTCGGCTGACTGTCCTTGGGGTGACACATAGCTCACCCTTCATAGAGAATTCCCTCTCTTGTGCTTAGCTAATTTGAGGTATAAAAATAATCCTACTTACTTTTTTCTCCTCTTCCTGTGTACACAGAGCTGTTGATAATCAAGTCTATGTCGCTGCTGTATCTCCTGCCAGGGATGAGCAAGCATCCTACGTTGCCTGGGGACACAGCACTGTAGTAAACCCATGGTGAGTTCAGAACAGATTCCAGACCCCACCTTTTCTTGGTTACAAACCACCTTTTGCCTGACAGTCACGTTGCAGTCCCGCAGCGTCATCTGCTCTCAGTGAAAAGCACCCCAGACCTAAGCTTACCTTCTCAAAATCATCCTCTAAAATCATCTGCCTGAAAAACGAGGTGAACCTGGTTCAGCAGTATGACATAGGGTAGTTCTTTTCTGGGTGACTGCAAAGCGAGGTGCCCTGTGTGTCTCGAGCCTTTACCCACCTCGTGCCCCCACCAGGTGTTCTGCCACTGCCTTCACCTCGTACCGGTTAGTAGCTCGCGTGGAGGAAAAGTCTAGTGCAGTAGGATCTGCAAGGAGAGAGTATCAGTCTTTGCCTGCGTGGTTGTCTCCCCTTGAGGTCTGCTGCCTGCCCACATGCCCTGGTTCTTCACAGCTGCTTCTGCCATGGTTCTTGCCTTTGGAAACACCCTTAGGTTAAGCACTGACATAGCACACATAAACCGGGCCACTCTTAAGTCCGGGGGCCGTTTCTGTCATGCCACGGCTAGGAATTAGTGCTGTTTTTAGGGCAGCCCTGTTTTTACAGCTGTAGACACCAAGGGTAGGAGCCCCCCTTTGAACGAGCAGCACCAACTGGACTGATGCCTTAAGGCTCCTGTGTGAATGCTGTGAACAGCTGTGCTTCATTTTGCAGGGGTGAAGTCATAGCCAGAGCTGGGGCTGAGGAGACCATCGTGTACGCAGACATAGGTAAGGGGAGCGCGTGTTGTCCTCTCGCTCTTCTTAGCGCAGGTCCTGCGTGACGCTGAAGGGGACAGTTCTTTAGGTCTGGGGGCTTACGCGTGCGCATCGCAGCATCACAGTTAGGGGTTGGAAAGGACCTTCAGAGATCATCCAGGCCAACCTCCCTGCCAGAGCAGGGTGATCCTGCTTTCCCATCGCTTCTACGCCTTTGCTAGATGAAAGGAAGAACAAGCAGCACTTGAATTCTACTTCCAGTGCCCTTATTTACGAGGAAGCTGCCACTGTAGGGCAGTGCGAGGTTGAGGCTTGCTTTATCCCTGGCTACCTGGCTGCAGTGCCCTGCAAACCCGTTCTCCTGGAAAGCTGCTCTTTACCTCAGAGCAAGTCGGGACCTTTCCTCTTCGACTGCTGCTCTAATGGCTCTTTCTCCCCACCCTGCAGATTTGAAGAAGCTTGCAGAAATTCGCCAGCAGATCCCTATTCTAAGCCAGAAACGGGGTGACCTCTACGGTGTGGAGGTGAAAAAGTGAAGCTGGGTGAACAGGGGAGGCCCAGTTGGCGCAGTGGCTGCTTCTGTCGTCCTCAGAGGGATTCTCTCACTAACTGCTCCGCAGACCTGCTGTGAAATGTGCCGGTTAATTAAAAACCAGGACACCTGGGTGCTGATTCCAAACCACGTTCAGCTACAGGTTGTGTGTCTTCTCATCTACACGAGTGTTTTACAGCCAGGATGAAGATGGAGGCTGAGTCAGTCAAACGCAGTAGTGGCAAACATGGCTCTCTCCACTCCACAAGGGTCTTTCTCTTCCAGGGGCCTTGTTTCCAGAAGAGCGAGCCCTGCTCTCTCTGGAATCCTCTGAAGCCTGCCGTGGTGCTGTTCAATTTTAGTGAATTAGCAGAGTCATCTAGAAGCCCGATTTCTCCCCCCTTTGCGCTGCTTGGTTGCTTGTGCCTTAACCACGCTGTTGAACGCTCAGCTTCTGACTTGGAAGGCTTAACGTTGCTCGGACGAAGTAAACCAGGCCAGGTTCTGCTTGAGGCCGCTGCACGCAGCTGCCGGACAGCCTGGAAGGATCTGCAGCAGGCTTTGGTTCGCGGGCCCTGCCTGGAACGTATGTCTGGAGGTCTCCTTACTGAGACTGTGGTTCAGTACTGAGCGAGGCAGCTGGTGGTTCTGTGGAAGCTGTTCTTGCCCTCACAGCTGTGCTCTGTCTGCTCTAACACTGTGTCCAGAACCACGGGCTGCGACTGCTGCCTGGAAAGGCCAAGGACGGGCAGGCAGAAGGGTTAGAAAACTCGACTCCCCGAGTCTTCCAGGTAACAGGTACTGGGGGGGTGCTGGACAGGGGAATAGCGATGGTTCAATCAAGCCCCCCCAGAGAGAGGTGTCTGACAGGTCCTTCTGTTGCACTGGGTGGCACTATCTGTGCCACAGGCTTGTTGTGGTGGCTGTGGTTACAGCCTGGATCACAGGGGAACTCAAGAAAGGAGCCGCAGGGCATAAGGTGAAAGGAAGATTTATTTGTTGAGAAATAAATACTAACAAATGAACAGGTCCTCAGGGCAGTGGAGTCTCCTGCGTTAAACGGTACCTCCGGCGTCCTCAGCCATCGCTGCCCTCCAGCTGCTCCACCCCAGTAGCTCCCTGCGTTCCTTTTCCTAGACTGCTTGTGTCTTTACACGAGTTCAGCGTGCGCAGAGCGGGACCTCGGTACTACTGCCTAGAGGATGGGGACAGTTCTGGGTTCTCGGGGGCTGACCACCAGTGGATTTCTAACGGGAGAAGTGCCTCTGCAGCAGGCACCACAGACTGCTGCCCCGGAGTCCCGACTGCAGAGAACACCTAAAAAGCTGGAGGAAGCAGCTCCAGGGAGCTCTGCTGAGTTCTCTTTAGTCCGTCAGGACAGCCTCTAAAACCCCTCCTTGTAGCGGGCTGTGTAGGGGTGTCCGGTGTGAGCAAGGGGGCACACGCGACTGGGGAGTCTCAGAGGTTTCAACAAAGGAAGTACACAACTGCTTCTCAACCAGCTCAGAGCAGCTGATCCCCGCTCTCTGTGCTCCCAGAAGACAGGCACTTTGAGCATCTGCACCAGTACTGCCTGGGGGAGAGGCCAGCCGGCAGCAACCCTTGCAGCAGCTGCAGAATTCAGCCTGCCAGAACTCAGGGCACAGCAGAGACCCCAGTGCTGCCTGTGGCGCAGGGCAGGCTGCAGGAGCTGGGCTGAGCTGCTTTCAGTTGCAGTGCTACAGCACAGCTCCTCCCTGGAGGTTAGTTGCCTCGTTTGTTTGGCAGTTGTCACTGCTCCGCGATCCACACCACCCATCCCAGTCCCCGTTTGTGACAGGAGCTACAGGAGGGTGCCAGGGTTAGAGTTAACGTGAAAGACATCTCTCTAGAAGCGACTTCCCAGAGCCTCTAGGTCAGAGCAGCTCTTCAGTACCAGCATCCTACACTCTTTCAGTAGAGTTTGTTTTCAAGCAGTTTCAGGTCAGCTCTCAGACCTTCCCTTCCCTCAGTTCACAGCGCACCCGTCTCAAAAGCAAAACCACTNAAGCTGCCACTGTAGGGCAGTGCGAGGTTGAGGCTTGCTTTATCCCTGGCTACCTGGCTGCAGTGCCCTGCAAACCCGTTCTCCTGGAAAGCTGCTCTTCACCTCAGAGCAAGTCGGGACCTTTCCTCTTCGACTGCTGCTCTAATGGCTCTTTCTCCCCACCCTGCAGATTTGAAGAAGCTTGCAGAAATTCGCCAGCAGATCCCTATTCTAAGCCAGAAACGGGGTGACCTCTACGGTGTGGAGGTGAAAAAGTGAAGCTGGGTGAACAGGGGAGGCCCAGTTGGCACAGTGGCTGCTTCTGTCGTCCTCAGAGGGATTCTCTCACTAACTGCTCCGCAGACCTGCTGTGAAATGTGCCGGTTAATTAAAAACCAGGACACCTGGGTGCTGATTCCAAACCACGTTCAGCTACAGGTTGTGTGTCTTCTCATCTACACGAGTGTTTTACAGCCAGGATGAAGATGGAGGCTGAGTCAGTCAAACGCAGTAGTGGCAAACATGGCTCTCTCCACTCCACAAGGGTCTTTCTCTTCCAGGGGCCTTGTTTCCAGAAGAGCGAGCCCTGCTCTCTCTGGAATCCTCTGAAGCCTGCCGTGGTGCTGTTCATTTTTAGTGAATTAGCAGAGTCATCTAGAAGCCCGATTTCTCCCCCCTTTGCGCTGCTTGGTTGCTTGTGCCTTAACCACGCTGTTGAACGCTCAGCTTCTGACTTGGAAGGCTTAACGTTGCTCGGACGAAGTAAACCAGGCCAGGTTCTGCTTGAGGCCGCTGCACGCAGCTGCCGGACAGCCTGGAAGGATCTGCAGCAGGCTTTGGTTCGCGGGCCCTGCCTGGAACGTATGTCTGGAGGTCTCCTTACTGAGACTGTGGTTCAGTACTGAGCGAGGCAGCTGGTGGTTCTGTGGAAGCTGTTCTTGCCCTCACAGCTGTGCTCTGTCTGCTCTAACACTGTGTCCAGAACCACGGGCTGCGACTGCTGCCTGGAAAGGCCAAGGACGGGCAGGCAGAAGGGTTAGAAAACTCGACTCCCCGAGTCTTCCAGGTAACAGGTACTGGGGGGGTGCTGGACAGGGGAATAGCGATGGTTAAATCAAGCCCCCCCAGAGAGAGGTGTCTGACAGGTCGTTCTGTTGCACTGGGTGGGACTATCTGTGCCACAGGCTTCTTGTGGTGGCTGTGGTTACAGCCTGGAACACAGGGGATCTCTTAAGAAAGGAGCCGCAGGTCATAAGGTGAAAGGAAGATTTATTTGTTGAGAAATAAATACTAACAAATGAACAGGTCCTCAGGGCAGTCGAGTCTCCTGCGTTAAACGGTACCTCCGGCGTCCTCAGCCATCGCTGCCCTCCAGCTGCTCCACCCCAGTAGCTCCCTGCGTTCCTTTTCCTAGACTGCTTGTGTCTTTACACGAGTTCAGCGTGTGCAGAGCAGGACCTCGGTACTACTGCCTAGAGGATGGGGACAGTTCTGGGTTCTCGGGGGCTGACCACCAGTGGATTTCTAACGGGAGAAGTGCCTCTGCAGCAGGCACCACAGACTGCTGCCCCGGAGTCCCGACTGCAGAGAACACCTAAAAAGCTGGAGGAAGCAGCTCCAGGGAGCTCTGCTGAGGGGTTCTCTTTAGTCCGTCAGGACAGCCTCTACAACCCCTCCTTGTAGGGGGCTGTGTAGGGGTGTCTGGTGTGGTGTGGTGTGGTGTGAGCAAGGGGGCACACGCAACTGGGGAGTAGTGGGGGTTTCAACAAGGGAAGCACACAACCGCTTCTCAACCAGGCGCTTCTCAGAGCAGCTGATCCCCGCTCTCTGTGCTCCCAGAAGACAGGCACTTTGAGCATCTGCACCAGTACTGCCTGGGGGAGAGGCCAGCCGGCAGCAACCCTTGCAGCAGCTGCAGAATTCAGCCTGCCAGAACTCAGGGCACAGCAGAGACCCCAGTGCTGCCTGTGGCGCAGGGCAGGCTGCAGGAGCTGGGCTGAGCTGCTTTCAGTTGCAGTGCTACAGCACAGCTCCTCCCTGGAGGTTAGTTGCCTCGTTTGTTTGGCAGTTGTCACTGCTCCGCGATCCACACCACCCATCCCAGTCCCCGTTTGTGACAGGAGCTACAGGAGGGTGCCAGGGTTAGAGTTAACGTGAAAGACATCTCTCTAGAAGCGACTTCCCAGAGCCTCTAGGTCAGAGCAGCTCTTCAGTACCAGCATCCTACACTCTTTCAGTAGAGTTTGTTTTCAAGCAGTTTCAGGTCAGCTCTCAGACCTTCCCTTCCCTCAGTTCACAGCGCACCCGTCTCAAAAGCAAAACCACTCCAACCACTCAATCCCTTTTGCTAAAGGGATTCGCGTGCATGCACCCCGTCACAGTGTCATCCACTCCACCTCCCGGCCTTCCCGGCTGCTCTTCCTTTCCCTGGCAACTCTTGGGATCGCACCTCTGCGGGCGACAGCAGCAGTCAGAGCCGAGACTCGTTAATCCTGTCTCCATCACTCTTTCTTAAGGGCTGAAGCAAGAGCCGACGGCAGAGACTCAGTCAGTACTGGTTCTCCTTCGGTTGAGAGCAACCTCTGCCAGACACAGAGCACCTCCGCGACAGCCTGCTGCTGGTTCGTGTCAGAGGGGGATCCTCAGGGCAACGTTTATTGTCTCAGTTTACAGGTGATACAGCATTTACAAAACATGACAGACAACGCATCCTCTCAGTGCAGTTTCCAACTAGTTCAGGAACAGGCTACAGTCCGTGGGGGTTTGGAATGCAAGGATTCGACAGCACATGCTCTTTTTTTTCCCTTAATCGATGGGGTGAGATAAGGAATGGGGCCGGGGCAGGGGAGAGAGGAGAAAATGCCAACGGAACACGGCCATGCGAATACAAACTCGGGAGGACAGGACACTCCAGTCAGTCCAGCGTGCTTTCTGTCCTCGGGTAACTGGTGCAGGGATTGGAAGTTCCAGAAGACATCTGACACTGGGGGTATGCAGTGCCAGTACGAGCTGCCAGTACCTTCCAGTGCCTTCAGTTCGACACCACCATGATTTCAGATCGAGCTAGGCAAAACAGAATGACTACCTCTTACGCTCCTCTCCACCGTTTGAACTCTCAGCTGTCATTGCTGGGAGAAAGGAAGGTCAAGTTGGAAACAGAAGCCAACGCTAAAGGGTGGCACAGGAGAACGGGACGACCCGAGCACAGCGTGGGTTCCCTTTGGAAAGGACTCGATTCAGCGCAAGCAAATCCCAAATTAGCCCACTGTGAAGTCAACTGCGTGAGTGAAGTATCTGCGTGTGGGTTCTCCAGCCACGTCCATCCAGGGAGAGGACCGTCTTCCACACCAGAGAGACCAAGAGAACCCTCTAGGAAGTTCCTAGGTGGAGGAAGACCAGTGATACCTGTGTGTCTCGATCTGCTGGCTGCAGGACAGTCCCTTCCCTTCTCTAGTGCTGGTAGCCCTGGACAAGACTAAAGGATGAGGAAACCAGTGCAGATTCCAGATCCGTTGTTGGGACCTTTACCCTATGATTTGTTCCTGTCTCACTTCATCCTGCGAAGGGACTATTGCAAAGAACAGATCAAGCGCAGCAGCCTCTAGAGCCTGAAAATAATTTGGAGAGTCTGTCAGCTGTCACATTTCAGAGAGCATCGGAGATTATATGCAAGCATGACCTTGTGCCGCAGCCGCAGGCCCAGCACTGCTCCCCATTCTTGACTGTCCCTCTGAATCCTCTGCAAAAATTTCCCGTGAGACGGGTGTAAGGGCACAGCCTTTTTTCCACACTGACTGAAGCAGCATTAACTGACCTCCCCAACCAACCTATTTACCAGCCATCCAATACAGTAGCCCTGTGGCAAGCGGAACAGCTGGAACGTTAATTCTCTAGTCGCTGCCGCAGGGCTATTCCCAAGTAAACTCTGCAGAGGGTGGGAGAGGCTGTAAGGGAAGATTGTACATGCTTGCATATATCCACAGGGCTTCTCTTCACCTCTGCCGCCTTCAGAAAAACCCCTCTACTATTAAACTCTTTGAGGATAACTGATTTTGTTTCCTTTTTGCAATTAAAATCGACCCTCGAGGATTAGCTGCACGTAAAACAGGAGCCCTGTGCTGCAGCGCTGCCTAGCACGAACCTTTACAATCACCCGCAATCACCCTCCGTGCCGCAGCACTCCCTGATGAAGCAGAAATCGCCCCCGTCATCACCCGGAGCGGACCGGCGGGAAGTTTCTATTTGCATGGCCGGAGGATCTTCCTTGTGCTCCTCTACGGCTTTATTTCTCCTAACGGGCTGCGAGGTCTCTGCCACGGAAGGAAGGAGAAGCAGCGCTGCGCGCCTCCTCCAGCGGCCGCTCCCACAACACCTACACGTTTAACAGATGCAGCAAATGACAACACCACAAACAGGATAAAACTAAGGTCCGCCGTTCAGCATGGTCTGCGACAGCGTCTTTGGGGCTGGCTGAAGTGGGCAACTCCAGTTCAGAACGTCACGTCCTCCCGCTTCCTTTACAGCGTCGGTGGTTTCAAGCCGTACTTCTTCGCGACTTCTGTCTGGGCGTAGGCAGCATCACAGAGCGAGTAGAGGTGGGCCATCTCCATCTCGGATTTGGCCAGGTTGATAGCTTTGTTGAACATCTCAATAGCTTTGTCCAGGTTGCCTCTGAAACGAAACCGAGATGCGGCTCAAGTCAAGAGACTGGCGAAACCACCCCCACGGCACCTCTTTCCTTCAGGACGTGCACTCTCCACTGCTAACAGCGCGACAGCGTTTCAGGAGGAACCATCACAAGAATCTGTGGTGAGGATTAAGAACCTGGGAGAAGCTGTTATCCAGCACAAGGGACTAGGACAGCCCTGAACCTCTGGCCTGAAACCCACCCAGGGTAATAACAGGGCATAAAGTTATCTCTATAGGGCACCAGGTTTGCTGCAAAGACAGTGCCAGGACAACTGAACGAACTAGGACTAGTGGATGGACTCTCATCTCCCGTGAAAAGAGTCTGTACAAGAAAGCCAGCGCCGCCAGCAGCTCACTTTACTTTAACAGGAAACGCCTGCAGGATTCCTCATGGCATCGCTCTGCCTGTCCTTCGGGTGTTCAGACACGTGAAAAACCCCGTCTCAGCTAACACCCCAACCTGTAACACAACAGCTCGTCAGTCCTTCCTGAAAGGCTTCACGTTGTGAACCTGCAAACTGCAGTCCTGGAATTAATTACACCCCGAACTGTCAGGGCTGAGGGTTCAGCTGGGGGTCCTCGGTACAGCCAGCCACTCAGGTATGTTTATGGGCTTAGGGGCACACAAGAAGCCTGGTGACCATGAGGAGTCCATCTGGGATGCAGCAGGCAGGTGTTTACACCTGCACAGACTCAGCTGCAGGTCGTCTGGCAAGCAGGGAACCGCTGAACCCTGACCTTACCAGCTCATTAAAGACACTGATGCCATAGACGAAGGCAGGCTTTACCTACGAGGGGCAGAACAGAAACCAGACCTCTGTGTAGGAGCTGGCCTTGCACTGGGGAGAAGATCTGAAGAAAAACCAAGGTTGACAAGAAAATCTAAAGGATCACTCTGATGTCAGGAGTAGCTCAGAACCCCCAGCTCCGAATTCAGCGTTACCTTTGCACTTCGATCGTCCCCATGGTTTCATACGCAAAATCGCATTTGTTGTCGATTTCAATGGCCTTGCTTATGAGTTCTAAGCCTTTGTCTAAGTCTTGCTTCCACTGTAGCTGAAGTAAACTAGAAGAGAAAGAAAGTTCAGAACAAACTTCATACACTTCTCCCAAAACCCCGATCACTCCGCAGCACTGAAACCAGCCAAACCCAGCCATATTTAATTCTATCGCAGGGCAGACAGCAACTTCAAGCCTGTTGCAAGCGTGTCTGTGAAAGGCACTTCCAGTCAGCTCTGTTACCGGTCCAGTGACTCCACAGACAGATAAACTCCTCCCAAGAGGACCCCTTACAGAATGAGTTTATGAAATGGAAAGCAGAGACGAAGGTTAAAGTTAGAGAGACTTCAAGCAGGTACTCACTGATGAAACCTCCCTGAAATTTACTGTTCAGAGGAGAGGAAGCGCAGGAACACATTTCAGCCCTGGGATGGTTTCACTGAGTTACTCATCTGGCTAAACTTCTAAACAGAACCACCCAGTTCAGGTCGACTGGTCTGAACAGCCAGCTGCCCTTGAGCACGAGGGAGCACAAAGCCCATACCTACCCTTTGTGGACGTACGTAGTGGCGTTGTCCGGCTCGAGGTCAATGCACTTATCATACATTTCATCCGCCTTGCCAAACTGCTGTTGATCTGTCAGCGCCTGCACCGAAAGACAAACCTTGGTGTCAGCGCACAGCTGATCCTAACTTAAACCTTACTGACCAGGAGAGACTGGCCGCAACTCTCTGACAACGGAGGGGGCTCGGAAGGGTTTCAGGATTGAGGCTGTTAGGCTTTAAGCGATCAAAGTCCTGATGAGAGCACCACCTGCAGCAGGAGATCCGCACACACCATGCCCAGTGTGCTGCAAATCAAAACCCTTCCACCAGTCTGTACCTGCACCTCTTAACTCTTTCCTTTTCCAAGTGCAAGGAGACACCTAGCTATTTGATCGGAACACCTCACGCTGCGCGCTGAAGCCAGGGCAAGTGTACAACTAGCATCCGTGCTCCACTCTGCGGGACCAACCTACGTCGTTTGTAGCAGGATGAAGCTGTCACCCTAGTTCCACGTTATTTAACTCCTGAATTCCCTAAGGGATCCCTGACGGGCATCAGCGAGATGTCACACAAAAGCTGGAACTGGAGGGGAAGCGTGTGACAAACCTGTGTCCGACAGCCACCCCTGACTCTCATCACTATACGCTGCTCACCAACCCCCGTGCTATCCCCCCACGGCAGAACACCCACACCCATGGGGCGGGCAGCTCCCTGAAGACAGGGATTATTAGCAGTGATTCTCAAAGAGCTTTATGTATTACTTGAAGAAGCGTGTGCTTTCCGAGCAAGAGAGTGAGTGCAAGAGGAGGGCAGCGTTAACGGCGAGAGGAAGCTCTACCTGAGCATAGAGTGCGTAACCTTCGGCACACTTTGGGAATTTTTTAATGACATCTTCAAAGCCTTTCATGGCCACCTGCACCGGCAAAGGATTGCTGCCTGTGTACGCTTGGCGATACTGTTCGAGAGAGGAGAACAAACAAACGAGTCAGAAATGAAGTACCGGCCTCAGCAAAGGACGGCTACTGAAACCCGGACCCACTTCCTCAAGACATGCATGCCGTCTACAAGTTCCACAAGGTGACATCCCGTCGCTTCCTACCACATTTAGTTTTAGGAATCCACCTTGTTTCTGCGTCCCTGGCAGAGTGAACTTGAGAAAAGAAAGGGTGAAAGAAGGAAGCCGTAAGGCCTGACAGCTGCCAGCAGCCTCCTTCTGTTTCAAAACCGCAGGACTTCCAAACCTGGATTTCCAACTAGTTCGCACCATGCATGCCTGACCTCAAAGGATTCCTCAACCCTTGAAGCAGTGTGCTTCTAATTTCCTGAAGATGGTTGTTTCCCACAACCTTCAAGCTTTAAAGAAAGCTGCAGCAAGGGTGAAGAGCTGTGTTCCGCTGCCACAGACCCGAACAGCTCACCCGCTGTTTGAATCACGAACACTGTAACGTGAGAGCAGCAAGCGGAAGAGACTGCTGCAGCACCCCTTTACCTTGCTGTTCAAAGATACTGAGCAGCTTGGTGCCCTGCTTTCCCACTAAACAGAGGAATACAGATTTCTTGCAAAACCCTTCAGAAAGAAAAATCACCCCGATGATCGGCAGCCTGCTACCTTACCAGGGCAAAACATTTCTGGGCTTGAGCCAAGGCAGAATCGGGTCTCAACCGGATACATTCATCAAAGTCTTCAACAGCCTCTTCAATTTGGTCAAGCAGGATTTTCAGCTACTCAGAACGAAAGAAAACGCTGTGTGTGTATTCAATCTGGGCACCAGACACTTCACCAATACTTCCGTTAGCATCAAGTGACTCACGTCACCTCCAGTTCAGCTTCAGAACTGCCTAGGAACCTACAAACCCAGCACTACAACTGACTGCCGTAGAACAGCCAGGGGAACTTTGGCCTGCAAGGACAGCGTCCGCGTGTCGGGCACTGGCAACGTCTGCGTGCACACTGTCGCTGCCATCGCTGCTCCAGCATTCAGCCCAGTCCCCACAACTACGTCGCTTTGCCTTGCCACAGTTAATGCCTCGGGGTACCCTGGATGTTGAAACAGTCTGGCTTTCCCAGCTTGCCTTTTAAACTTGCAGGTCCCTTCCCTCATTATTCTTCTCCTTCACTATAAAGGTGCTATAAAGCACTAATTTTCAACCTTCAGGAAACTTCTGTTGCCTTCAAGCAGCACACACCACCATGCTTGTTTCTGAGCACTACAGACACCTAACGAATTCATGGGAGACAGGCACTTCCTCTGTGCAAGTCTTCCTTACAAATATGACTCTGTGTACTGTTTCCTTTTCCTCCCAGTAGACCCAGGGCACAGCAGCATCACAAACAAGCCAGAGAGGAATCAGCTGAACAGATTCAACTCTAGGCCACGGTGCTGCAGATGTTGGTATTCACATCTGCTATGAGACTTCCCTTCTGTGCAGATGCCTCTCTAGCACACAAGGCCCCTTCACAGAGCATCTCAGACGTGCTCTAAGTGCATAGAAGACCAGTACTTAAGACAGAGTTCATGTCAACAGCGGGCTGAACCTCTATCACTTTGTGTTCACTTCTGCAGAGACAAAAATAAACCGCAGCTGCCTGCCCTCAATTTGCAAGTCAGACCCTGCCTTTATTCTGCAACAGTCCCACGTTAGGGGTTCGTGTGCTTCTGCCACGAGCAGTGTACGGTGTGTCTGATGAGGGACTGGTATTTATGTTTTCTTTTAGTGTGTATTGAAATACTCAAGTACTGGAAGAGAACCTCTGGTGTTTCTTACTTGTCCTCGATGGTGGTAAACATCTGCATTCTGAGGGTCAATGTCAGCAGCCATGTTGAAGTCTTGAGTGGACAGCACGGGCTGCTGCTGCTGCATGTACATACTTCCTCGTTTGATCAGAGCATTAGCTCGGAGCTGCGGAAAGAGTTCAAAGCAGCCTCAGCCACTCTCCAGCACTTGTACAGGTTTAAGGTTTCGTTTTTCATTGACCTAGATTCTCCCCTCCACAGATTTCATCCAGTCCAAACAGGAATCAGGACTCTAAAAGAACTGACTCCTTTTGTTAGTTTCCAGAATATCCCCTCAGCCTTCCCCAAACCCCTCTGCATGGCCAGCGCCCCGCGCTTACAGCTACAGCAACAGTTTGTGCAGCAGTTCCAATACGTCAGTTCAGCTACTGCATTTCCCTTATCTACCAATCAGTGTCCTGCCTGGACAGGCCTCTCGGTCAATTCGACTTTCTCCGTTCTTCAGTTGGTACTAAACGCACAAGCTGTCTCAAAAGTCAACAAGCTCTTGAAGAAAACATGTTTCAGGTAGAAAAAAGGCAGGACAGTAAATTAATGAGAACATGCCCGCTGAAACAAGAATCTCAAAGAGACCCCTTGAATGAATGCTGCAAGTTTCATCATCCAACTTCTGTATCTCTCAACCCCAACTAGTGCAGAGGGACCCTGAAGTGCTGAGTGGCATGAGCTAGATGTCAGATGTCAGGGTTACTGGGTTGGTTTTAGGTTGGACTGGCTGATCTCTAAGGTCTTTCCCAGCCTCATCAGTACTGTGATACCCCGTTCTTACCTTCACATTCGCCTCCTCCATGCCGATGACTTGATCGAGGTCTGGTTTGGCAGCATTTGCATTTCCAATAAGTAAGTAGAAAGTGGCTCTCAGAAGCAAAGCCTCTGCCATGTATTTTCCCTTTGCTTCAATCTCTTTTGTGCTTTCACTGATAATTTTGTCATAGTTCTCCTCTTCCATATATTGTTTTGCCCTCAAATAGCCAGAGCTGCAAATGACATAAGCACAGTTGTATACACACACGCACTCGCTCAACACTGCCAAAGCAATACAAGGCTTCTCATTAAGCCGTAACAAACACCCCTTGTTTTGCTGCACTCTGTTACACCACCAGCATAAGTAGTACAGTTGCAAATGTTCCCAGATGACAACAAATCTAGGTAAAGAATGGCCTAGTCATACTTAGAAGGAATGGCCAAGTAGCACAGGAAGCTAAAACACCATTCACATGGTGCTCAAATTCTACTCAAAACCAGAGAAACTCAGAAGAAACCTCTCGTGTGCAGTTTGATTCCAGAAAGATCAAACACCCTTTCGGCCTCACTCACTGTAAATTCATTGCTCTAATTAACAGATCCTCGGCCTAGTTTGTGTTCTCCCTTCCAGTCCAAAGACTAGCTTGCTCTCTTCATCACAAACTCTCCTCCCGTATGAAATATTCCTTTCTTCAGAGGCATCATTCAGTGCTCTCCAGCCCTCTCATGTTCTAAGATTTACTATCTTCCCAACCTCATTGCTTTCCTCTGTCTACTGAGCTGAAGCCTCCTGCAGTTTGGAGCTAGGCAGTCAGCTTTCCAGGAAATTTCAGTTTCATACTGATCTCATCTCACAGACCCCCTTTATTACCATAGCATTTCCCACATCGAGTACTACAAAAACAACTGAGCAGAGTGTCCGAATCATTGCAAACTTAATTACCAATAGCAAATCATTCCCAGCTGTACTCTACACTCACTTTTCTTTTACTTCAGAAGCCTCTCCCTCCTTATCCTTATCTTCATCCGATTTCTCTCCCTTAAGCAAAGGCTGGGAGATGATATCATCTGTGAAAGAACTGAAGTAGGATTTAATGAACTGTGGTGAGGGCATCAGAGGCTCACGGTTCTGAAACAGAGAAATGTAATTTTAGCTCATGAGATGGCACGATCAGACGTTTCTAAAAGGTAGGTTTTTTGCTGTCAACTTAAGCCTCTCCTACATTAAATTCTTATCTATAAAGCCAGGAACAATGTGGGGGAAAGAGTCCCCAGTCACAATTCTCATTGTAAGCTATTCATGACGCCTGGAACCAGCACGTTAAGGTGTTTTCAATAACTATTTATAAACCTTCCTAACTCAACACAGCATGTGCAGCTGGCTACTCTGTGTTCCAACACACTCTGTTTGCATTATGTTGCAGGCCCAGGGAAGCCCCATGTGGGGCAGCACACCAACACAGGGTGTCTCCTCAGTGTTGCAATGCACTTGTTAAAGGTAAACACCGGACAGAAATAGACCTCTCTTCCCTACTGAGGTTTCAAAACCTTTGGAGAGGTTCTAAAGGAAAACAAACAACACTGGCACAAGAGTAGCTCTGTACAAAACTGTTCATGTCGATTCTTACACTACAGCAGATGAAAACAGTGTCTCGATGACAGCTACTGACAGAAAGCCAACAATCAGCACTTCAACAACCAGTCAAGTGAAATCAGGGTTTGTCAGCAATATCACAAGTCCTACCTTGTATTTCTCTTTGGCCTTTTCTTTTCCGAGGAGTTTAAGCACTTTATCAGCTAATAACATACTCTGCTGGTTTTGGAAGGCTTCTAAAATGCAGACTGCAGTGACATCTAGGAAACGACACAGAACAGTGAAATTAAAGACAAATTCGGATAGTCACACGTGCCACTGCTACACTAACACACGTCAAGTTCAAGGGCAAAAGCCTGTCTTCCAATGTTCTGCATTTACTGTGTTTTCCAAGGCAGAAACTTCTATCCAGAATTACCTCCTCATGATGAAAGGACTTCGCTGCAGCCAGTGCAGGAAATCACATTGACTTTTGTCTTTTATCAGAGACAAACACTGGATACGTGTACTTCCAGACAGGGCCTTCACTGCTGTGAAGCTCTGAAGACAGCAGTTCTGTTCACATGATGTTCACACTGCCACTGCTAATACAGCTGCTCCTCTGCAGTCCCAGAAGAGACCGTTCCTAAGTATCTCCATTTAAAATTCACATTAAATCCCATCATTTCTCTCCTCTCACTCAGGTTCAGAACCATGCCATACCTCAAGGTTTTCCACTCACCGCTGCGCCTTTGGAATGGAGCACGGTTAAGAGAGAGAACTCTGCTGGCCTTTTAAAGCACCAGCCCCTACCACATCTCTTCAATTCACACATAGAAGTCTCTGTTAACCCACTGCTGACTGAATCCTGCTCTGTAGTGCAAAACACTCTTTGGACCAAACATGTAATGCAATACTGCCACTGACTTTTCCACTTCATTTTTACTTAACAGTGAAGATGAGCAGAGCTGGGACTTGAAATTCAAGCCATGTATTGCTTGATATCACTGAAACATGGTGTGATGCTTCTCATGACTGGAATGCAGTGGTAAGTGAGTACAGACTCTTTAAGAAAGACAAGCAAGGGAGAAAGGGAGCGGGGTGTTGCCCTCTACATCAAAGACCAACTTGAATGCATGGAGCTCCACCTGGGGAGGGAAGAACAGAGAGCTTCTGGGTGAGGATCAAAACCAGGGAAAGGGGAGATCACAGTGGGGGTTTGCTACAGGCCACCAGACCAGAAAGACCTGGAGGATGAGGCACTTTATAAACAGATAAGAGCAGCTTCAAGTTCACAAGCCCTGATCTCATGGGGGATTTCAGCCACCCAGGTATCTGTTGGAGGGACAACAGGAATTTTTGTCAAACACATTTGAGTGAGTACTGACTCTTGTTTTTAACCATCTATCTCCATCCGCAAAGCACTTTGCTTTCTGTAGTAGTCCAATTTCTTTAAAACAAAACAGGGAAGGTGTTCTACTGTATGGATGCGGAATGACTTGTCCAGGGTATCCAGTCAGCATGTTAGACTCATTCTATCCGTGTAGGAAGCTTCCTGGAAGCTAAATACCTTGAGTGGCTACATTAACAAACCTGTCAGAAGCTCTCTCAGATATAAGTGGATGAGAAAATGAGACAAGGTTTTGCCATACCTATGAATGGTGTTAAATCAGTCAATTGTATATTACCATAGTTACAAAAGTAAAAGCAAAACGATCTCAGAAATTACAGTCTCCGTAGTGCCTGAAGCTATTACCTCAGATCAAGATGCACCCACCTTCTAAACATTCCTTCTTATTGTCTAGCTTCTCATGAGCCTTTGCACGTCTGAAGAGAGCTTTTACATACTTAGGATTGAGCTCCACAGCCTTTGTGCAGTCTTGTGCCACTTCTGTCCATTTTTGCTGTGGGTAGAAAAACAACAGTTAGGCCCCACTCAGCTGCTTTATCTACCTAGCTTTTAACTACCAGCTCCAGGGCCATGCCCGCCTAACAGTGGCTGCAGTTCCCAGGACTCTGCATGCTTCTATTCCTCAGTTTCTCAGTAAGAAACTGCCGGGCGCCACTGGAAGCCACCTGCACCAGAAGTGCCACAAACAGAAAAGACATTCCTACAGAAAAATGAAACCAGACAGTTGCAGAAAGCGTGGGAGAAGATCACAAGCTGATGCTTGCAAGAGGTGCAAGGTGCTTGGGGACTGAAAGACTGATAGGAGACAAAGAGAAAAGATGAAAACATAATGGAAACCAACAAACCACTTTAAACACCGGTAAAACTTTTAAAATCTGTTATTTCATTCACAATGCTATGTTGCTGTCAAGGGATGATCGATGAATATGCAGGAGTAGAGCTGGTCGGGGGGATTAAGAAGTAAAGATCCATTTATCTGCAAAATTGATTACAAGAACTGTTCTTTCTAATGACTGAAGAAGAGGAACCACATAAATTTGGGGGTCATTTCGGCATGAACTTGTGTTATAAGTAGAGCTTGATTAGACTGGAAATTTTCTATCTGTCTTCTAACTTGAATCTGAGAGTAGATTTCTCCATTAACACAGTTCTCCGACACTTTGGACGGTACACAGATGGCGTTTCCACTCACCACCAACCTGGCCTGGCAAGCAAATTTACCGATACCGTAACGCACGTCTGTGACACAATGATGACTCCTATAATGAACATCGAGGTTACTCAGCTACCCAGTAAATGCTGCTTCCATATGTTTGAAGTTTAGGTCTGGGGCTTCTGTAGGATTTGTGGGCTTTTTTTCCCCTTCATTTAATTTTTGAAGTAGCACCTTTCCAAGTTATTTGGTGTTTAACCCATCCGTTAAGAGACACTTTAGCAGAAAGCAGCAGAATTAACTTACAAGAAAACTGTTCCAGAGGGCAGAAGTTAACATTCTGTCTTAAAAGAAAGGGACACATCGGAATTACATCTGACAGGCAGAACAGGTAAGAAAAACTAACTGTCTCTATCTGGGGAGAAGTGTGATGGGCTAGTGAACCACAGCTGCAGGCAACAGGGTCTTGCAAGGCAGCAGATACCACCATCTGGGATCTGGGTGAACACAAGTAGCATAATCTGTAAGGCAACTTTTTTGCATATAGCTATCTTTACTTTCTTACCAGTTGTTCATAGGCAGCAGCTCTGTTCTGATAGAATGTAGAAAGATCGAGGTTTTTCTCGGGAGGGCACAGGCTGATGGCCTCAGTGTAACAAGGAATCGCTTGCTCATATTTTCCTGCTTTAAAGTATTTGTTTCCCTTGTTCTTGGCAGCTTGGGCTCTATCAAGAGGGCTCTGAAAAAGAAAGAGAGGTCAGTTCCAATAAGCAATGTTTCAATACACAAGGGCTTATCTTTGAATATATCAAATGGATCTGAGTGATGAACTCAGCCTAGACTTCTGAACATCCCCTTCCATTTCGCAGGGAAATGCAATGGATTTTCTTTTGCAGGTGTACTGGCGTGTTAGCTTTGTCTGGCAGAATTCTGAGAACAGGGTGGGCTGCATGCACGGCTCCTCTCAGAAGTTTCTAGAAGACCCCCCCAGCTCCAAGTCAGACCTGCCTCTGGCCAAGGCTGAGCCAATCAGCACCTCTGTGATAACATATTTCCAATATCATATTTATAAGAGGGAAAAAACCTGCCAGGCAAGTTCTGGAGTGAAGCAGTGGGCACAGAGAGACAACTACACAGACCCCAAGGTCAGAAAGAAAGAAGAGGCAAGGTGCACTGGAGCAGATTCCCCTCCTGCCTATAGTGAGACGGTAGGCTGACCCCTATGGCCCAAGGAAGTTAGCAGTGGAGCAGATGCGCCCTGCAGCCCATAGATCAAGTGAATGCCCCTGAAGGAGGTCATGACTCTGAGGGAAGTCTGCACTGGAGCACCGAATCACTGGGAGGACTTCACCTTGGGGAAGGGACCAACACTGCAGCAGTTCATTAAGATCTACAGCCCAACCAGAAGGACTTGGACTGCAGAAGTTCATGGAGGATTGTGACCCATGGAAAGGACCCCATGCTGGAGCACGGGAAGAGTGTGAGGAGTCCTACCCCTAAGGATGAAGGAGCCGCAGAAATTATGGGAGAGGTAAAGAACTCAGGAGTGAGTTTAAGCCTGGGGAGAAGGGTGTTTTTAAGATTTTGTTGTATTTCTCATTATCCTCTGATGGAGAGATTGGTGTTAGTTTCACTGTTCAATTTACATTTATGGGATTTTTTTTCCCTCCAAGCCACATAATCACAGAATGGAAGGGTTTGGAAGGGACCTGTTGAATCCTTGTTGACCACTACCACTTTGGACAACCTCTTTCCTTCTCATGCTCAGAGATGAAATCCAGAATGAGCTGTTCCATGATCTTTACAAGGATGGGGCTGAGGCTGACGGGCCTCCACTGCTCTTTCTGAAGACAGGAGTAATGTTTGCTTTCTTCCAGTCCTCACACACCTTTCCTGTTATACACAGCTTTACAAAAAATAGAGCAATACAATCTGCCAGCTCACTTAGCACTCACGGGCGCAGCACATCAGGATCCATCTAACATGACCCTTTCCAACAAACGCTATGTCTTCCTTTCTTCACAGGCCTTAGTAGTAAAGAATGAAGCAAAGAAGGCATTCAGTAACTCTGCCTTCTCTGTGTATTCCATCACCAGGGCAGCCACTTAATTCACTAGAAGGCCTGTATTTTCTCTAGTACTCCTTTTTGCTATTAACTGTACTTGACATCCCCTGCCAGACTGAACTCCAAGTAGGCCTTAGTCATCCTTTTTGCATTCTTGTATATGCTTGACATTTCTATATTCCTCCCCAAGTGGTCTTGAAGAAGCTCCTTGCTCATCTCCTGACTCTGTTACTTGATTTTGTACTCACAGGAATGCTCCCATCTTGAGCTTGATTATTACCTTGTTCTCTTGGACAGTCATATCTTCTAAACTCCTAACCCATGGGTGTCCTCCAAGCAGGTCTTTGAAGAAGCCAAAGTTAGCTCGCCTTAAATCCAAGGTTTTAATCCTACTTATTGCCCTGCTTCTCCCACGCAGGATCCTGAACTCTACCACTCCTTCTTTGTTAGCACAAGTTCCAGCAGCACACCTCTCTGCAATGGCTTCTCCACCATCTGTGTCAAAGAGTTATCATCAATGCTCTGCAAGAACCTCCTTGGACTGTGCATGCCTAGCTCTGATGTCTTTTTCCAGCAAGTATCAGGGTGATGGAAGTTCCCCATACGAAGCAGGGCTTGTGACTGTGATGCTACTTTCAGCACTGTGTAGAAGACCTCATTAACTTCCTGACTAGGTGGCCTATAATAAACACCCACAACAGTGTCACCCTTATTAGCCCGTCCTTCAGTTATTTCCCATGAGCTCTGTACTTGAGTTTTGCCAGTGGCAGAGGGCATGAAGACTAATGCATTCCAGTTGCTCTTACATAAAGAGCAACTCCACCACCTCATCTTGCTGGCTTGTCTTTCC
The DNA here is from genome assembly GCA_013397515.1 of Upupa epops. Classification (NCBI taxonomy): domain Eukaryota; kingdom Metazoa; phylum Chordata; class Aves; order Bucerotiformes; family Upupidae; genus Upupa; species Upupa epops. Next base: position 334,973 of record VZRI01004530.1, read on the forward strand.
TAAAGAGAACACAGCTCTCCATGACAGCATTCCAGTCATGTGAGTTATCCCACCATGTCTCTGTAATTGCAATGAGATCATGGCCCTGAGACAGTAACCTGGATCTCTAGTTCTCCCTATTCATTCCCATACTATGTGTGTGTGTTACGTATAGGTATTTCAGAGGGGTAATCAAGCATGAAGATTTCTCTAGGGGGATGCAAAGGGTCCTTCATAGTCACACACACAGCCTTGAGGTGGCTGGCCTGGTAGGTGGCTGGCCTGGTTCTTATCTTGGAAGGCAGCTAAAGAACATCTGCTGCTGCTCTGGTCAGCCTGGCTTATTCCCCAGGTGGATGCAACAGATGAGCATTGTCATTCTGGACCTTATCCCTTTAGCCCTTCAGTTTGAAGTCAGTCTCACCAAGTTGGCCAGCTTGGTGCCAAAAATTCCCTTGCCTCTGACTGGTAAAACCAAGCAAAAGGTAACCCGGCCACCAGTATTTTTCACATGCACCCTCAGGGCTTTACAGTCTTCCATGATTCTGCCCAGGTTCTGGCTTATACTGTCATCTATGCCCATGCAGAACTGTAGTGATGGATAGTACTCTGAGCTCTTGATAAGTAGTGACACCTTCTTGATAACGTCTCATATCATAGGTCCCAAAAGTCACTGTACACCTTGTGACTCCCTGTCAGGTCCATGCATGGGCACCTTGGTGCTCTTTGAGTTAATTTAATATATATATTTCTATTTTATAGTCACAACGTTATATTTTCTCCTCGCCATCCCACAGTGGGAAGGAGTGAGCGAGTGTCCCCATCCCACAGTGGGAAGGAGTGAGCGAGTGTCCCCATCCCACAGTGGGAAGGAGTGAGCGAGTGGCTATGTGGCTGGGTTGCTGGCTGGCAGTGACTGAACCATGACAATCAGACAGGTGACAAACTCTTTAGAAATCTCACAACAATGGCATTAAACAGTGCAGGCATTTCTCTTTGGAAAGCTAGAGACTCACAACTGGTGAAGATTACTTCTTTATTCTTTGTAGAAAGAAATTAATACAACAAACCCCTCAACGCAATTCAAAAGCCTCCCTGCAAAAACACATCAGCCTGTAAGACCAGAGCTGAGTCAGGCTATGAATTAATTATGGATAACTTCTTGTTTTTGCACGGTATTATCTAACTCTACAACTAACTCCTCTACAGCTTCGCAAACTTGCTGCACCCAACCACAAACACAAGCTGAGTATGTCAATTCAGAGCATAAGCAAGGACAGATGAGAGCTACAAATAAGTTCAAGACGACAGTACCACGTATCGATGTTCTCCACCAGTAACCTCCCTTTAAGTGAGTTTGCCGTTCACAGCTCCCATGAATAAGCGAGGTGCACATGAGCTGCCACGAGTTTTACAGTTGTTTTATTGCTATTATAGTTTGAAGAGTTTTCTACGTCTGTCCACTACAGCTGGCATGAAACACAGATGATTTACAGTAGGTCAGTAGCGACATTTACTACGCAACAGGTGCCCGGTGCAAAAGAAAAGACTTCTTACATACTTAGATCAGTCAGTATCCATCTAGGGATACCACGACAAAGGGGTTTATTTCTTTCATACACTGATCTCACAGTGTCACCACAGCAATTGTTGTTAAAATAGATACTGGAGAGAAGCCATACTAATGGCTGCTGATCCTGGCACCACACAAGCCAGGAAGTTTGCCCATGCTCATTCACTGCTGCTCTCAAGGACTGTATGCAGCTCAGAGGAAAATGTGCAAGGACAGCGTGAACTGCTGTGGACACAAATGGCTTTGTCTGCAATGCTCAGTGTCATACGGCTGACTAAACAATCCAAGAATCTCTGCTCATGCTTCCTCACATACCAAAACTCCAGCGTTAGCCTACAAAGCTGCTGAGGGAAGGGGTGAAATCCGGATTATCCCAGACTTGCAAAAGGAATTTATTTCCACTTGAAGAGAAAAAAACCCCAAAACAATCGACACATTGCCTCACTGAATAATCAGTGACCACTCGTCAAACAAGAAGAGTACACACTTACTAACACACTATGGAGAAGTAAAAAGCCATGAATCAACTGAGTATCAGTTAATGCAATACATGCAAAGCAGTTTAATTCTGCAGTATGTTTAAACAATGCAACATTAACTATGAAAGCAAATAAAAAGCGACTGCTCTTACTGATCAACTAAAACACATTCTATCTAAAGTATGAAAACCAGTAATAACTTCTGTAATTAACATGTGCAATTTAATTTCCTGGCCTTTGAGTCATCCATTGATGCAGTTAACTGGTCCAGTAACACCAGCCTACTGCACAGTGAGGAGCTGCGCTCACAGAGAAAGGAATCTCAAAAGTAGTTCAGCTTTTCCCAATATAGTACCTATGCTGAAGGCTTCTGCCAAACATCAGTCACAGATCGCACACTTGGCCAGTGCATCTAGAATCCTCTAGTGCAGACACAGCCTGAAGAAAGTGTGAGGTCTCTGTAGAAAGAAAAGCTTGAACTGCATGCAAAATAGTAACAAGTCCAAATAAATAACTGTACATAAAATGTGAACAAATAACTGAATAAAAAACTGTAAACTGTAATATGTAGGCCCTACCCCAGATCAAAGAACAACCCAAAACATTCAAGGGCCTCTTCAGAAACAGATCACCGAATGGATACGAAGCTGATTTAATGAAACACACCAAAACGTCTGGGTCCTAAGTTACATTTATGAGCAGGACACTTACATGATACACACAGAGCTGTTGATAGCACATTCATTACTAACCTCTGTGTTTTCTGAAAGGCTTCTCTCTCGTGTTTAGACTGTAAAATGAATTACTGTCTCTTATTCACTCTAAGAATTTGTGTCTGAAGTCTGACTTAGTTGAAAGAAAACCAAAACCTTAGCACATTTGAAAGGCAGACCAATACAGTGCAGGTAGGGAACAAGCATCTGAAATTTTCAAACAGGGGTCTTAACAATAACATCCATAATTAGTAAAGTATGTCTGAAAATGGGAAGTCTACATAGCATGTCCCCACTGGATATGAGGGACCGAGAGGCAATCCTACACACACACACACAGAGCAATTAAGAGAATCTGCAGCCACATTAGTTATCCTGCTGCAGCCTTATTTTGACCAGTTTGATAATTATTTTATGTAATTGAGCAAATCTGATACCTTCTACAGCTTTCAAAAGTAGCATCTCATTTCTTTACAGTATAAGGAATGATTCTCCTCAAGGACCCTGTCACTTAACCATACACTGCACAGTCTCCCAGTAATGTAATTTCCAGAGCAATCCAAAAGCATCAGACACATTGTGTTTAAAATGAAGTGCATATATACAAGTTTTTAAAATGCTTGTATCAAGTTCAATTACAGAATGACTAGAAACCACTTGACAGTATCCACTGCAAGGGAGAAATACAATCCAGACACCCAGAGTTAACATACTAACAACAAAGTCACTACAGCAGTGCGAAGGTCACAAGTAGCCTGCAAACCAGAGCACATAGTAGCAAGCACACTGTCACAAACACGCCTGAAGCTGTTTGCAGCCCGAAGCCCAAGTTAACCGCATTCAACAAAGTTTGCATCTGTCCTCTGTACAATCCTTGCTCAGTACTGTTGCTGTTAAAGAACAAATCACTGCAACAAAGGAACTGCCTCCAGGTCTAGCACAGGTTTTTGCAGGAATGCTTTCAAGAATGCCTGAGGGTACCTATGATTCATTTTCTGTGGAAGTTGGCACCCTCCTCATCACTCCCATGTGTTCCTGTCACTGCCCACCCACTCATACAGCACTAATCTTCATCACTGAAATTATCAAATTTCAACCCAACCTTTTCCAATCTTCTGAAGCTGATTTCTTTTCTTTCCTGATCATTGCCGTCAGGAGGTTTAAACCATAACAGCTCAGAACAATTCAGGTTTTACAAAAGAATAGGAGAAGAAAATGCAGTGGGATTTTCTTATCAAGACCAACTGGCTTACCAAATTCACCACTTTAAACATGCTTGTCAGTTGTAACCTCACCTCAATAATACATCTCACTGCAGACGTGCAGAAAGTGTGTGGTCTTAGGGATGTTTTCCCATATACAGACACGGAAGACAATCCTGGATCTGATCTGGACCCTGATCCTCCACACTATCCCTCAATTTTTGCATAGCCTGGTTTTATCTGAAAATTATCAGAAAGGTAATTTACAGGATAAATGTGAGTTTTGAAAGCACATCCACTCAGGTGAACTCTGAGGTCTTGGCTGTTTGAACTGCATGGCTTTGTTATTTTAGAGAACAATAGAATTTTTGTGGAAAAGATTTCATTTTAAAAACATTGTGATTGTGTTTTCCTCCCACTCTGCTGTATCCAGCACCTCAGACTAACACAATCGCAGCTTTCCTTCTCAAAATGCCATTCATGGAGCAAGCTTACACACAGTCATTCTACACCTCAGAAGCACATTCACCCAACAGCAGCATGTTACCAGACCCAGACCCACCGGGGTGATATGTTGCTTATGACAAGTACTTCGGGTCGGAAGGATCTTCCGATAACATCTAGCTCCCCCCACTAGACTGTTCAGAGCCCTATCCAACCCGCCCGTGAACGCTTCCAGGGAGAGGGCAGCTACAGTCAACACACCCACATTCTTTCCTCAAAACTAGTACGAGGTCGAACAAATACACACACTGAACAAACCGAGCGCAGCCAGCCCAGGGAACCGCCCGGTTCAGAGTGCTCCGGGGTTATACGGGCCGACCCACCGTAACACCGAGCACAAGGGATGCTGCACGGCTCCGTTCGCACACAAGCATCCTCCGAGGCTGGGGCTTTGACGTCCGCTTTCTAGATGGAACCACTGGCCAGTGAAGCCCTGTCCCCGGGAGATCACAGACCAGACAGCCCCAGCTCCCCTCCGCGCTCCAAGCTACCCCCCTGCCCCGACCCCAGAAGCCCAGACCCCGGCTTCCTCGTTGCAGACGCCTGAGGTGTCGCTTCTCCCCTCCCAGTCCCATCGCGAAGGGGAACAACGGCCGCCGCCGCACGCGTGGATGGGGTGCGCGCCCAACGACCACCGGCGAGCGCGCTCACCATCTCCTCGTGTCCAGGCCCATCGGGCTGCCCCCCGCCGCCGCCGCCGCCGCAGGGCCCGGGGCTCGCCCGTCCCTCG